>OX439008.1:42727010-43327010 GCA_949316495.1 Amphiduros pacificus | reverse complement strand
ATGTCAAAAGTCTTCTTTGGTCAAGGACAGGAATACAGGATCTAATTGGAGAGCGCGGTATACTTGTTCGATGTCTGAGTTTGTCAGAGGCAGCCAATTTTCGATCAAACCTAGATGGAAGGTGCATTGACATAACAAGTAGACTGAGGAAAGTATGCATGTTTCCAGAAAAAATCACATTTTTGCAAATGTATGCTGACAGTCCTCATATGCATGTTACCAGTCGAAATCCGGTCAGTGGCTTCAAAGCTAGAGCCGGAACTGACACTAAGCTGGCAAGTATCAATTTATATATAAATCAGTCAACTTTGTCACTCCTTGAGATTAAGTAAGCTGAAAAATAAGTTTAACTTAGTTTTCTTTATCTATTTATACTGTCTATTCCAGGTTACAGAGAGATTGCGTAAAGAGGCAAGCCAATATTTTGCCACCATGAAACATAACTCCCGTAACATGATCAAACAGGTTCATGCTAGACTAGAGATGGTCCTAGTGTTCAGCATTCCATGAGATGGTATATGAGGATAAAGTGGCAGCAGACTGCTTTGTGGATCTGATACATATGTATGAGTTGCTGGAAAGGTAAAGGTTATATCATTATTTTAAATGTTTTATATGCCACAATAACCATATTATAAATTGTTCTAATGAGTAAAAAGTTTCAGAATAATAAAATGATATTATTATCATTACATAGACAGAATGTATTTACTTAATATTCCCAACTCATCAGCATTTATCACACGTATACCTCCCATTACAGAGTTTTATTGTAACAGTTACTTTATTGTCAGCTGTAGAGCATCTTTCAGATTCATCAGTTAATCATCCTCTCAGCTGGTCTCATGACACACATATTGACCAGAGGTCAAAATAGGATTAGATAGGAAATCAGCAAGTTCATACAAAGCTCATTTCAAGGTCAAAACCTGCTGTAAAATATGAAATATTTTCAGAATAATCTTTAAGCAGCTAAATTTATCAGGAAATAATGGAAATTGTCTATCACAAATGTTGGTTGAGCATTATACATGTGTAGGACATTCCATTATGAGAAGAATAAATGTATAACTCTCCAGACTGTTCAGTAATGTTTGAAGTTATGAGGATGTTGCTGAATTATGACCATGGAATACATGTCATGAATTTCAACTTTTTAAAATATTCAAAATATTAGGCTATTCATAACACTTTCATATGTTCCATTTTGTTACAGAAATAATACATTTCTTGGCAAAATGCCAAAGTTATTAGTTGATGGACGAATGGACACATTTGCTCGAAACCACAAACTGTAGTTCTTGCACAGCTCAAGCAGTGGAATTAAAAAGACAATACATTTGCTGTCTTTTTCACATTAAGAACTACTTGTTGAAGATTCTGTTTTTCAAAGTTCAAACCCAAACTGTTTTTGGTGGGTATCTGCTGGCATTGAACTCTGCGAAGTGCCACCAGGTGTCGGATAAACTAGGCCGTTGTCATCATATGGTTAATTATAAACTTCCAACAAATCTTATCATTCATAACAACCCATGGTCTTAACTGTTGAAGGGTCATTAGGGCATCATTCACTCTCTGATGATTATTGGAGCCTAGTGGAGATGTACTTTTAACCTCTGCTTTAATTTACTCTTTATAGGTATCCACTGCTAGTACCTGTTCCAGAAGCCTTTCTCAGAATAACCTCTTCAGTGACTAATTATATGTTCTAGGGGTTAGAGAGGATCATGGAAAGTGCACTTAGCTTAAATAATGTGTGGCAAGCACTGCAGTTTGAGTTTGCTTTGGAAATTGTCTTCCATGGACGCATTTATAGTTCCTGAAATGCACTTCTGTCAATCAATTTTGGCCCCGGCACAGATAGACCTTCCAGATCAAAAAGTGACTACTTGGAATTTATCGGACTTGAGAGCATAGAAGGAGTCAGTGAATTGCCCCCTCTTGATATTTGGGTTTCTGATGCCACATAGGTATGTATTTCATAACCATGTAGTCGATACTAATAAACATGCTATATTTAACTCAGCCAATGATCAGCTTTTCAAGCAACACTTAAATAAGGAAACTTGCCATGATTGTCTATGAATCAAGTGACTATCAGGAATGGTTCATTTGGCCATGGTTAAGCCCAATTGATTTTATATAATAGTGGCAAAATAGTTCCAGGAATTGGTTGGTCATAACTGCTGATCATGACCCCTTGATTCTGTAATACTTGAAATACCAGTTTTTGGCTATTTTGACAAATAATAAAAGGAATATATGCTATGTCCCTTCCACCTTGCATAATATATACTTTTCTTTTCAATGAGCCCAAGATCAAAGAAGTGTGGCAAAAAAGAGAAAAAAAATGTCTGAGGTATTGGCTGCACTATTATTAGCCAATGAAAAGAATGTACGATCTTGCTATTGATTCATCACATTGCGTAGAATTTATTTGGGTATGGTTCACCGTATATTGTCACCGTGGCTTCCTTACGCGACACCGAATGGACTCGTCTTGCCTCCTTTCAAGTAATGTATGTGAAAAATATGCAAATTCTCATGTAAACTAATATTTTGCCAGAAAAGATTTTTTTTGCCAGTGGGCTTGCCAGCAGATTAGAATGCCAGTGGGCTTGCCAGCAGATTAGAATGTTAAAGGTTTTCTTAATAGTTAAAGCATGGAAAGTTCCCTCTGACGATGGTCAGGTGGAGCATCAGGGACTATTAGTTGTGGGTAACCCCACAAACTTGGTACATGCTCTTGACGGCATTGATACCGTTCTTGCAGGCCAGGATTTATATGAGGTATATGATATGCAGAAACCACCTGAAAACAAAACAATTCTTTGCCAAAATTTCGAAAAGACAGGTGAATGTCGTTTTGGTGAAAGATGCAGGTTTATGCACCCTATATCTAAAAGACGCAAGTTGGGAAAATGACGGGATCAAGGGGATATGAATATTATTAAAAATAATGTATATCACAAAGTAAAACACTCGCATTATATGAAGTGTATGAATATATTTAATTGACGTAGAGAATGCCAATTATATAATAAAAATGTAGATAGAGAAAGTACTGAGTATACAGAAAAATGCTCTAATTGCAGTAATGTCGCAGAAAAGACATCATGTGTATGTAAACTGAAAAAAGAAAATGATTTTATAACGCATGAGTATTTTAAAAGAATTTGCAAGAAAATAAATTTTATTGAAAACAAAAAAAGGTGGTCTAATACTTTAATGCCTGTGTCAGAAAACATATACAAGCCAATAAATGGGTTTTCATATCCCCGCAGTCAAAATAGTCAGAACAATAATCAAAATCAAAAACCCAACTTATCGGTCACCTATGCTGAAGCAGTAAAAAATAATCTTAAAGATTTTAACAATGGCACATCATCTTTAAATAAAAGGGTAGGAATTAATGATCATATTAAACACACAGCAAAAGATGAGGGGGTTCCCCAAGCGGACACTCTTAATGGAAAGCATCTTAATGGTAGCTCTTGTATACGAAATATAAGGAAAAACTGGAACCAATCATTGATGCGATATGAGTCACGTGGTATAAATAGACACGCCCATCGCAGGATGGTCCGTGGAAGCAGATCTGGTTTTACCACGCCGATTAATGACATATCGCTTTCAAATCGATTTGAATATCTTCCTGACAACAACAATATTGTGACACACAACTCTGGTCGAAATGAACACAGCCTGTATATTGTTAATTCTCTGACAAAGTCTCGAAGCGATCGGACGTTAGCCCCGCCCTCCTTTAATCTGATTGGTCGTCGTGGGGGGCAACCTGCTGGAGGTGAAAGGAATTCCCCACATAATGACGTCATAGGGTCATTGACCGGAGTCTCATTTAAAAGTTATCTTAATGCTCAGGTGAATGTGGAGAAAACGGACATTAATAGAAATTTAATTAATAACATAACGAATGGACATACAAAACGTAAAAATAATTATGATAAACATATTAAAATGAACAAAGATCTAATTATTGCAACAGCCAATGTTCAAAGTCTTGGTAACAAGACTGAACTGATAAATTTATATATAAATGAAAATAATGTTGATCTTTTCTTCATAACTGAAACTTGGATTAATGAAATGAATGAACAAATCATTAGAGGCGAAATTAAAGGTAACAACTATGATATTGAACATGTACCACGTGTTCTAAGGTCTGGTGGGGGTCTGGCGATCATCTATAGAACTGAAATAGACATAAAGAAAATTAATCACACACATAAATTATCAACAATGGAAATGATGGAAATAAATATTAAAACTAGAAATAAGATATGCACTATTATTACAATATACAGACCCGAGCCTTCTGATAAAAACAAATATACTTACACAGAATTTTTCGAAGAATTCAGTGAACTTCTGTCTTACTATAGTACATATACACATGAAGTTATATTGGTGGGTGACTACAACTTTCACATGAATAGACCCGAGAGACCTAATGTGATAAAATTCAATGAAGTCCTAGACCTATATAATTTGCATAATCATGTGACAGAACCAACACATATAATGGGAAATACGCTCGACCTATTAATAACAGGCATTCATAGTAATGTTATTAAAGAACATATAGTGGATGAAAAAATATCAGATCACAATATACTTAGACTCACCTTAAATCTGCAGACTAAAGTCAATAAGAAAAAAACTATATCATATAGAAACTACAAAAAAATTAACATCGATGAATTTAAAAGAGACATTGGTGATATGTTCAACGATAGTCAATCTTATCAAGATGCAGATCTAAATAAATTACTTGATAAATATAATAAATTGTCAATAGTACTTGACAAACATGCTCCTAACATAGAGAAAACCATTAATATTAGGAAACCGGCACCATGGTTATCTGATGATGTAAGGATTGAAAAAAGAAAGAAAAGAAGACTTGAAAGGAAACATGATAAAACTGGCCTCATCTCAGATAAGATACAGTTTAAAATGCAGAGGAACAAATATAATAATATCATTAAGAATTCGAAAAACGATTATTATTCAGAAATAATAAATTCTAATAAATCTGATCCGAAAAAATTGTTTAAAATATTAAATAAATTACTTCATACTAAAGAGGACACCCCTTTCCCTAGCCATAATGATAAAAGGGAGTTAGCCTCAGAATTTAATAATTTTTTTCTTGAAAAAATCTCGAATCTTAGAGAGTCTATGGACCAAATTGATAAAAACAATCAACAAATAAATGAGGAAGTCAAATTTGATACACAGTTGATAAAATTCACATTGTTAAGTGATTCTGAAGTCAAAACAATAATTAAAGAATCCGCAAAGAAGTCATGTGAGCTGGATCCAATCCCTACATGGCTTCTAAATGAATGCATGGGGAATTTACTGCCATTAATAAAGGCCATCATAAATAAGTCAATCTCATTAGGAGACATGCCTGATGATCTGAAGATGGCCATCATTAGACCCTTAATTAAGAAATTGGGCCTAGAATTGATAAAGAAGAATTATAGACCAGTCTCAAACCTGGCCTACTTGTCAAAATTAATTGAAAGAGCAGTGGCTAAACAGTTTGTGGGACATCTAGTTAGAAATGATATCCAAGGCCTATTTCAGTCAGCATATAAGGAGTACCATAGTACTGAAACTGCATTGCTCAAAGTTCAGAACGACATCTTAATGGATATTGATGATGGTAAAACGGTAATGCTGGTACTACTTGATCTATCAGCGGCTTTTGACACTATTGATCATGAAATATTGCTAAATAGACTAGAAAAAAGGTGTGGTATCACAGGGACTGCCCTTAAATGGTTTAGATCATATTTGTCTAATAGAAAACAATGTGTTGTAATAGATGGCGAAAGATCTGATAATATAAGGATTAAATATGGTGTCCCACAAGGCTCGGTTTTAGGGCCTTTATTATTTACGGCATATATGGAGCCTTTATCAGATATAATTGGTAACTATGGTCTCAAGCATCACATCTATGCTGACGATACACAACTCTACATCACCATTGATCCTAAGTCTAAAGAAACTAGAGTTAAGTCCTGCAAGGAGATGGAAAATTGTATTATAGAGGTTAAAAAATTCTTAATAGAGAATAAAATGAAGATAAATGATGGAAAGACAGAAATGCTTTTATGTGGTAAAAGCTGTGAATTCAGAAAGAAAAATGTACCTGAAGATATTCTAGTAGGAGAAACTAAAATCCCTAGATCGAATTCTGTTAAGGATCTAGGGGTTATTCTAGATCAAGAACTATCTATGAAAGCACAAATCAGAAAAATGTGTAAAAATGGTTTCTTCCATGTAAAAAAATTATCAAGGGTAAGAAATTGCTTAGATGAGGGAACAGCAAATACCCTTGCTCATGCATTTGTCACTTCTACCCTTGACTATGGTAATGCCCTTCTAGCGGGTCTTCCTGAGTGTGAATTAGCCAAATTGCAGAAATTACAGAACGCTGCGGCGAGGGTAGTGGGGAAGCTCAAAAAGAGGGATCATATTACACAAAAACTAAAGGAACTTCACTGGTTACCAGTTAAGGCTAGAATTGACTTCAAAATATCTCTATTAACATGGAAGGTGCAAAATGGCTTTGCCCCAAAATACTTGTCTAATTTATTAGAATACAAACAGTTGGGTAGGGGGCTGCGATCTAATGATAAAAATGAATACATAGTACCTAAGACTAATATGAAATCTTATGGAGATAGGGCTTTCATGGCGTATGCGCCAAGGAACTGGAATGCACTGCCCCTTGAAGTGAAAAAGTGTAAAACTGTCGAAACTTTCAAGAAGAAACTTAAAACATTTCTATTTAGAAAACACTATCTTAATGAAGCGCTTAGAGCAGATTTAGTCTGATATAGCGCTATATAAATCTTTGTTATTATTATTATTATTATTATAGTTAGTTGTTTCAGATGCTTTCTATTAATAAGTTAATGGAATAATTATCAGATTCAGTACATTCTATTGGTCTGAGTTCCATCAGAGTAGTAGATTATTTGAAAATAGAAGTAGGAAAAATGGAGAAAAAAAATTAATAAAAAAACATTTTGATGCCTGACCACCACATTTTAATCCAATATTACTGGGGAGTCTGGTCTATGATTATGGAAAGATTTGACAATTCAAAATTTGATTAAAAAGTAAAGGTGAAATATGAAACTTTTATGATTGGGTCCATGTAATACATGATTCAGCTAAAGACTCATTGAGAAATATTTTTGTAATACCTTGGCAAGTATAAATAAGACTATAGTTGAGACATGATTGGTGTTTCATATTTTACCCTTTTCTTTTTGACCTTAATTTACCTTTTTATCACAAATGCCATATAAATGAATAGGTTTTGTGAGATGTAAGATATGTGATGAAAATCCTACATATTGTATATAGCGACATGCCATAATGTTGTTGTTTTTGCCTTCATATACACACACACACACACAACAATCTTTTTTATTCAAAGGCAGGCTACGATCGTTTTTCACTTTACCCGAGCTAAGATATTTTCAAGGGTTTTCAAGGACAGTGCTTACCCTGACAATAGATGTACCTATTATATAAGAAAGACAGATATTATGAAAGATGCTGTAAAAAATGTGGTATTATTATTAGGAAATTTAAATATGACTTGTAAGATCACATGATGTATGTTTTAATTATAAAAATACTATTTTTATAGCGCTGATACCAAACCAGGTCTGTCCATAGCGTTGTATTAAGGAGGAAAGATTGTCTAAAAAAATGAGTCTTAAGCCGACCTTTAACTATACTGAGAGTAAGGCTGTTTCTTATATACTGAGAGTAAGGCTGTTTCTTATATACTGAGAGTAAGGCTGTTTCTTAATATATACTGAGAGTAAGGCTGTTTCTTATATACTGAGAGTAAGGCTGTTTCTTAATATATACTGAGAGTAAGGCTGTTTCTTAATATATACTGAGAGTAAGGCTGTTTCTTAATATATACTAAGAGTAAGGCTGTTTCTTAATATATACTGAGAGTAAGGCTGTTTCTTAATATATACTGAGAGTAAGGCTGTTTCTTAATATATACTGAGAGTAAGGCTGTTTCTTAATATATACTGAGAGTAAGGCTGTTTCTTATATACTGAGAGTAAGGCTGTTTCTTATATACTGAGAGTAAGGCTGTTTCTTATATACTGAGAGTAAGGCTGTTTCTTATATACTGAGAGTAAGGCTGTTTCTTATATACTGAGAGTAAGGCTGTTTCTTATATACTGAGAGTAAGGCTGTTTCTTATATACTGAGAGTATGGCTGTTTCTTATATACTGAGAGTAAGGCTGTTTCTTATATACTGAGAGTAAGGATGTTTCTTATATACTGAGAGTAAGGATGTTTCTTATGTAAGTAGGGAGATCGTTTCATAGTTTTGGTGCCGCCGCAGAGAAGACCTTGTCACCTAATCACTTTAGGCGAGTATTTGGAACCATGAGGTAGATGCAGCCACTCGACCTTAGTTCCCCGTGTCCCCTACCTTGACAGTATTTATAATTGATGGAACAGCAGTATTTAATCTGTCCGTATATACGAGCATTTCAGTCTTGCTATCAATGATTTTCATCTTATTTGTAATAAGAAATGCTCTCACTTCTTTTATGCACTGCCAGTTTTCTAGTTTTCGTTCATTGATGTTTATATTATCACATTTTTGGTGGTCAATGGGGATGTAAATCTGAGTATCATCAGTGTAAATGTGGTAGCTCAAGTCATACCTTGCTAGTATATCTGAAGTGGTGTGTGAATCAGTGAATCAGTTTTATTCATTTTTCATTCGAGCCTCCTCTTAAGGGATCTCTCATCCTTAATATGATCACTCATCTAAAGTACTGGTTTCGTCATATTAATATTTGCCAGTTTTGAAGGGGCATGCTTTCAATAGGTGCTGATAGTCTAATGTCATAGAAGTAAACCATGTCCTTCAGAAATGAGTCTTTCCAGTCTTCAGTATCCTCAACGCCTGGAGCCTTGATGTCCCTGATAAGGGACTACTTATCAATATTCTTAAAATCCCTGTATTTAATGTTTTTTTTATTTAGTTTAGGTGTATTCATGGATAGTGTCATGAGGATCATTTTGTTATCCGAGATGTATTCATTTACTAGATGGCACCTCAGTAGTTTGTTACCATTAAAAGTCATTATAAAATCAAGGGTATTTCCAAGTTTATGAGTGGATTCCTGTACCCATTGCGTCAGATCAAAGGTATTTAATATATCATTAAATTTAACAACATCATATTTATTAGGTTTGTTCATATGGAAATCATAGTTGCCAAGGAAGATAATAGTAAATAGTGTGCGCCTAATCTCACGAATTCATCATAACATCTAGAGTAGGTATAGCTGTTTGAAGGTGAGGGTTCGGGCCTGTAAATTACCACAAAGGTCACTTCCTTTCCATTTCATTGATAGAGAGGACTCCATTAGTTCCATGGTTTTAGTTGGTTGTATCAGTTTATTGGAAACAAAGGGTAGTTCACGTTTGTGAATAAATTCCAGCCCGCCTCCTCTGCGGGTTATCCTGGGGACTGAGTGGAGTTTAAAGTTACCTTCTTCAAGGTGGTTAGCTATCTACCCATCCACATCCTGGGGACTGAGTGGAGTTCAAGGTTACCTTCTTCCAAGTGGTCAGCTATCTCCTCATCCACATACTGGGGACTGAGTGGAGTTTAAGGTTACCTTCTTCCAAGTGGTCAGCTATCTCCTCATCCACATACTGGGGACTGAGTGGAGTTTAAGGTTACCTTCTTCCAGGCGGTCAGCTATCTACCCATCCACATACTGGGGACTGAGTGGAGTTTAAGGTTACCTTCTTCCAAGTGGTCAGCTATCTCCCCATCCACATACTGGGGACTGAGTGGAGTTTAAGGTTACCTTCTTCCAAGTGGTCAGCTATCTCCCCATCCACATCCTGGGGACTGAGTGGAGTTCAAGGTTACCTTCTTCCAGGTGGTCAGCTATCTACCCATCCACATCCTGGGGACTGAGTGGAGTTCAAGGTTACCTTCTTCCAAGTGGTCAGCTATCTCCTCATCCACATCCTGGGGACTGAGTGGAGTTCAAGGTTACCTTCTTCCAGGTGGTTAGCTATCTCCTCATCCACATCCTGGGGACTGAGTGGAGTTTAAGGTTACCTTCATCAAGGTGGTCAGCTATCTCCTCATCCACATACTGGGGACTGAGTGAAGTTTAAGGTTACCTTCATCAAGATGGTTTGCAATCTCCTCATCCACATCCTCGTCATGTGTGCATCATAAAAAGGACATCAAAATTAGAATTAAAAAAAATCTTTAACCAGTAGTATCCTGCTTGAGATGGATTGCACTTTACAGCTCCCAATATTAAGACCATTTTGTCCTCTTAGTGATTTACATTTCATGCCTGTATCAAGTTTCACAAGCTCATCTATGGATGTGATGACCTAAAAGTCATTACAGAACACAAGCCACTTGAATCAATATATGAGAAAGACATACACAAATCAGGCTACAAAAGATGTTACTGAAAATCCAACCATATCCGTTCCAACTGGTATGCAAGCCAGGACCAGAGATACCAGTGGCGGACACTCTCAGCAGAGCTTCACTACTGTACCAGGGTAGATCAGTACTGGATGATGAGATAATGGTCTGCACTGCTCAAGTTGTGTCTTTCAGCCCAGAGAAGCAGAACGTTCTACTGAAAAACACAGAAGCAGACCCAGTGTTACAAGAACTAAGTGATGTCATAAGGTCAGGATGGCCGCTGACCCAGAAGGACGTTCCCATGGTAATCAGACCCTACTGGGATATCAGAGGTAAAATATGTTGTGGTACCTGATGCCATAGACCTAACATTCTGAAAATAATCCAAACACTACACCTGGGAATGGTCAAATGCAAACTCCGGGCCAAGGATGTGTTGTTTTGGCCGGGAATGGGAAAACAAATTGAACAGTTGGTTGGCAAATGTGCGATGTGTCTGCAATATCGAAATAAACAACAGAAGGAACCACTTCAACCATCAGAAGTTCCAGACCGCCCCTGGAGCAAGGTTGCTTAAGACATCTTTGAGCTAGAAGGAGACCACTACATTGTCATAGTAGACTACTTCAGTGAATTCTTTGAACTGGGAGAGTTGTTCAAGCTCAACAGTGAAACAATTATAAACTTTGTGAGTGACAATGCCAAACAGTATGCTGGAAATGCATTCCAGAAGTTTGCAGAGGACTATGGTTTCAAACTCGTAACATCAAGCCCGACGTATGCCCAAGGCAACGGGATGGCTGAAGGCAGTACAAACGGCTAAGAGACTTTTGAAGAAGTCCAAGCAAGAGCCAAATGGTGATCCATATCTAGCCTCACCCCCAGAGATCATACAGTAGGCTCACCAGCACAACGGTTGATGGGTCGGAGGACGCAGACTCGTCTACCTACAGCCAGATCACTCTTACAGCCAAATCAAGTTCACTCGCAGAAAATCAAGTCGTGTCTGAAGATGTGCAGAAACAAACAAAAAGGCTATTATGATCAACATGCAAAGCCGCTTTCAAAGCTACAGCCAGGTGACACGATCCGCATGAGATCTGCGGTGGATTGCCTGTGGAAACCAGGGCGTGTTATGGATGCATGTCCAGATCAGAGATCCTACATAGTGGAAAATTCAGCAGGTTCGCTGTTCAGGCGAAATGGTCGCCATCTGCTCAAAACAGAGCTGGAGATCCGGAAGAGGAAGAACCGAATCCTGTGCAAAATGTGCCAGATAGTGTGTCAAATAGAGTGCAAAAGTCAGTGGTTGCTTCCAAACTCACCAATGCACCCTTGCTAGTGCAGCAGCGTGCAACTTTAGCACCCCCTAGTGTCAATTGACCACCAGCTGTTCACACAAGATCTGGTCGCATATCAAATCCACCTGTAAAATTTAAGAATTATGAGACCTAAATTCACCGATATCACACATGTATATCATGTGTTTTTTTCATTTTTTTCCCAAAACTTCATATTTTGCATTCATACTGGAGACAATCCATAACTGTGTATTTCTTACTTAATTGCATAACAATATAATTTTTTTCATTATGTTTGTCTAACTGGAGCGACGTATTTGTGACAATCTGATTATATTATTCACCAAAGTATTTAATTTGTGACTGTAGAATTTGAAGAATTCATATTGTGACTGTATAATTCAAGTGAACATTTCTTGTGTCAAATATCATTTACATAAAAGTATAATTCTGCTTCATTGAATGCAATGTCATAAAAAGTAAATTTATAGTTCAATTTAAACTTGTGCATTGAAAGTAATGTCTGTGTGTACTATCTTTTAGTTTCTACTACTGTGTGTCTATAAAACTATAAAAAAGCAGTAATGTTTGAGCAAATTGGTAATGCTTAAGATTGATTGTGTAAATCTGGTATAGCAGAGTTTTTCCATTTTTCAATGAAAAGGGATGAGAAGAGAAAAGACTTACATACATTTAAAAACAGATATTTAATACCTGGAGATAACAACTGTTATTCATATTCAATTGCTTTATTTTATTATTCAATGTAACTTTACAAGTACTCTGACTGTGAGCAATATATGAACTGATTTACATTCATTCTAGTCAAATGCTAACAATACCTTAAGTGAACATTTATTTGGTATCTGAATAATTTATTTAATTATTCTATATACAGTGTACTTCTCAATTTAAAGAAAGGGAGCTGTAATAGATGCTCCCCGAATCGAGTATAATTATGAGATGGTCCCTCGGACCGGAAGTATTAAATGTTGATGAGCAAGCCACGTTACTTGTTGGTCACTTGATAGCTGTCTAGTTTATCCCACCAGATACATATATTACAGAGGGGGCCATGGGCCATGGGGCAGTTGGTTAAAGTGCCAGCTTATTAGCACCAGTTCCTCTGTGGTGATCCATAGCATGTTGGTTCGATCTGCGGCCATGCTGAGATTGAATTCATGATACAATTTCACACATGAGCTGAGGCCCATGCCAAAGGGTTAACCCATTGTCCTTGTAAATCTGTGACCAGGTGGGTTGTCATGTCAAGGACCTGTGACATGACAATTCAGTGAGGCACCACTATATCTGTTACAAGTAGGTCTCATCACGAAATGACTGAAATATTGTTGTAAGTGATGTAAAACCCCAAACAAACAAACAAAAATTGTCATAGAGCCTTCATTAATACTATTTTTGTCAGTATGTCACAGAGCAATAATAAATATATTTAATCACTTGGACCATGTTATAACAAATTGCAAACATATTGATCAGAGACGATAAGGGCTGGTGTGTATACAAGATTTCTCTGAACATGTCTTTCTGTAATGTCCTGCAATTAAACTGAACCATAATCTTAGGAATTATTAGGAAACCAGATATGCATTGATGATCCTTTTGCTCCCAAAGCATAGATTGACTTTATGAAAGTGAACAGACAAACAAGCAAATTTTTACATTCAGCCAGGTCTACTTTTTTATTCACATAATTATAATTTATGTCAATAATTATCATTTTCAGATTACACTACCTGAATTTGAATAAATAAATTTCAGAAACCTTTTACCATTTATTCAGATGCTTCATATAGATTATACAAACTTCCAGTTTCTCAACATCTTAATTCTTTGGTTCATTATACCACAATCTGTGTTCCAATTTCTAGATTTCACCAAATTGTAATATTTCCTCCTTTTATTTAAACTGAACAGGTTATCACAAATTCTTGCATTAAAATTTACAAATTATCCAGCAGCTTAATTTTATGGGGAATTCCCTATACTGGGAATTTGTAGATTTTATAATGGCAAGCTTTTTCACCCCGTTAAATGTCTTTATACTTAGACTTAATTTCCTAATACTAGGCGATTTCTTGTTTTTACCTTAATTTGATTAAATTCTATATTTTGCTATCATAACCATACAATTATGCCTTAATTACCAATTTCATACTTTTCTTTCCCCTTATTCTGGGGATGACCAATAGAATTTGGGTCTCTACCTGTTTACCTGAAATTTTTATTGACATTTGACCTTCTTACCCTTGACCTCTTATATCTTATAAAATTTTGCTTCTTAATTCACTTAATTCTCTTAAATTTACAATTTATACTGGCAGCCTTTTCTGTTGAAACCTTCCATATTATCCTTCTCCCCAATTTTTACATTTCATCCAAAATCTCCTTTTTTACACCAATTTCACCCCTTATTCTATACTGCTGTTATTTACCTTACTTAAGCAGTTCCAGCTTACTTGGAATTTTCTTACAAAGTTCGACACTCAACTTAACTTTTACCACATTTTGTTCACCTATTACAGCCTATATTTCAAAGTTCACATTTGTTTTATTCACCTCTTTTACTGGTTTCTACTTGTACACCTGTTGTGTATTCATTAAAACATTTTTTATTAGAATTCCGAAATATTTCTCTTGATTCCAACTACTGACTTTAGTCACCTTCAGTTTGCCAGATAATCCACATCCCCACTCTATTTCCCCAATTACCACCCCCCCACCCCCAAGTTCAGGAGGCTACTTTGCCCAGGCAACAACCGGGACTGCCCCCCAAGGCCCGCCATGGAGAGTTCCCTAACACATAATATTCAGTATTGAAAACATATTTTTGTTGTCTGATATATCCTAGAAATGAATTTCTGCACCAATTCCCTAATTGTCTGAAATAGTGCACCTTTTGCTGATCCTCTTTCTCTCACAAAAGTCCATAGTATTTTTTTTCTGGTCATATCGCCTTACACATATTTTGTAGTTGTTGACTGTTGTTTTTATGTACTTCCCTGATGATGGTGGTGATGTGTTGTCTCTGCTGCTATGTGGAACCTCTATATATTCCTGTTGTTTCAGCAAATTTTCCCTACTGCTACACTTGTTTCTAAGATTTGTCTTGTCTATTGGTCTATCTCTTCTCCATCTGGTTTGTTGGTCTTTCTCAGTGTATTCTTGTTCCCTTTTTCTTCCTTTCCCTTTCACTTCCTCTCCTTTGGTTGTTTTCCATTTTGGTGGCCTATAAGCATTTTGATTTCTAAAAAGTTAATATCATGGTAACCTTTCTTTAATTCTTATTTCCCTTCCTTCTCTTAACTTCTTATTCTTCACCCTCTATTTTTAATCACACTTTTTACTTTCACTACTTATATTTATGTTCCCCTTCAGGAAAACCACATTTTGTTAGTACCAAAAAAAAAAGACTTTTTAGTTCACAAGAATGACAGGCCAAAAATAATTGACCATTACACCCCCCAAGCTAATGAGCTCTGAAATGATTAGACTGATTCAATATAAAGTTGAATCCAAAGTAACAAGTGCACCATCTCTTTGTATTCTTGTAGCGATAGGAACCTTGGTCTGATTCAGTGTAGTATCATCTCTTTGTATTCTTATTTATTGTGGTAATAGGATGGTTCGGTGTAATACCATTACGAGCTTTACCCCTAGCCTTTTAAGATGCCTACCTACCCTAATCACCCTCTCTATTACATTCTCTACTTACCCCTAGCCTTTTAAGATGCCTACCTACCCTAATCACCCTCTCCATTACATTCTCTACTTAACCCTAGCCTTTTAAGATGCCTACCTACCCTAATCACCCTCTCCATTACATTCTCTACTTAACCCTAGCCTTTTAAGATGCCTACCTACCCTAATCACCCTCTCCATTACATTCTCTACTTAACCCTAGCCTTTTAAGATGCCTACCTACCCTAATCACCCTCTCTATTACATTTTCTACTTACCCCTAGCCTTTTAAGATGCCTACCTACCCTAATCACCCTCTCCATTACATTTTCTACTTAACCCTAGCCTTTTAAGATGCCTACCTACCCTAATCACCCTCTCCATTACATTCTCTACTTAACCCTAGCCCTTTAAGATGCCTACCTACCCTAATCACCCTCTCCATTACATTCTCTACTTAACCCTAGCCTTTTAAGATGCCTACCTACCCTAATCACCCTCTCTATTACATTTTCTACTTACCCCTAGCCTTTTAAGATGCCTACCTACCCTAATCACCCTCTCCATTACATTCTCTACTTAACCCTAGCCTTTTAAGATGCCTACCTACCCTAATCACCCTCTCTATTACATTTTCTACTTACCCCTAGCCTTTTAAGATGCCTACCTACCCTAATCACCCTCTCCATTACATTCTCTACTTAACCCTAGCCTTTTAAGATGCCTACCTACCCTAATCACCCTCTCTATTACATTCTCTACTTACCCCTAGCCTTTTAAGATGCCTACCTACCCTAATCACCCTCTCTATTACATTCTCTACTTACCCCTAGCCTTTTAAGATGCCTACCTACCCTAATCACCCTCTCTATTACATTCTCTACTTACCCCTAGCCTTTTAAGATGCCTACCTACCCTAATCACCCTCTCTATTACATTCTCTACTTACCCCTAGCCTTTTAAGATGCCTACCTACCCTAATCACCCTCTCTATTACATTCTCTACTTAACCCTAGCCTTTTAAGATGCCTACCTACCCTAATCACCCTCTCTATTACATTCTCTACTTACCCCTAGCCTTTTAAGATGCCTACCTACCCTAATCACCCTCTCTATTACATTCTCTACTTACCCCTAGCCTTTTAAGATGCCTACCTACCCTAATCACCCTCTCTATTACATTCTCTACTTACCCCTAGCCTATTAAGATGCCTACCTATCCTAATCACCCTCTCTATTACATTCTCTACTTTACAGTCTCCATCCAAGGAGTTTGCTGTCCTGTCTATGTATACACTGTCTGTTCGTTTACTCGATATTAGTTCTGTATCCCTCTTTATTCTTATCATTCTCAGCCACCCCCCGTCCCCATGCCACTTTGTTTCCAAACTACTTATGTAATCTTTAGATAATCCTTCCCGCTCTATACATCTCTCTAGTCTGCATATGGAGGAGTGCCCATGCAACAACGTCTTTGTTTTCTGTTCCATCAGTACAGCATGGTATCGGACTCACACTACCATAATAAATCATAACATTTCTTAAAATTATTAGTAATGTTCTTAACCTTAGTGCTATCTCCCCCCTCCCTCTAGACTGGTTCTTCATAAACCAGCTGGCCCTCCATACCATCTCTTGTATGCTTTGTCTTTAATTCACACTCTCTTAAAAAGTATTGTTATTCACACATCACAGCACCTTATTTCGATATAAACCTTTTCCTTGTCTTCCAACAACTTGTTTCTTTCTTTCAATCCTAACACAATTTTCCTTAGTTTAAATTATTTTAACTTTAAATTAAAAAAGTTTTGATCTCTTTCTTAATTCCTTATCAATTAAATACATATAACTTTAATTCGCTCTTTTTGTGAACAATGTCAATTTCCTTTAAAATAGTGAAAACATGGTTTGATATTTTGTTCATCTCTTGTCCTCCTTTGACCTGGTTGTTTTTAATTAAAATGCATATATAACTTATTCTGTATTATATATGTATTCTCTATCTTGGATAATTGTCAATTTTTTTAAAAATATTGAAAACATGGCTTTAATATTTTGTTCATTTCTTGTCGTCCTTTGACCTAATTCTTCCTTTCAATCCTATCACCATTTGCTGCATTATGAAATATTAATTTGTTTTGACATTATTTTCAAACATTCTCTTTGATTGAAATCATGTCTTGGATACTTGTCAATTTCTTTTTAAATATGAAAACATGGCTTAACATTTTGTTCGTTTTCTTGTCCTCCTTTGGCCTGATTTATTCTTTCAATCCTGACTTTCTTGAGTTATATTATTTTCAAACTAAATATGTATAGTGTTCATTTCTTTTCTTCCACTGACCCCAAATTTCTTTCAATCGTTCTCACCACGTGGCTTGTCCACTGCCGGCCATCTCGACCTAGTTCTCACAACAAGTTTAATATTTTCTTATTTTACCTCATTTCCTCCTCCGTTTCATTACAAAACCTGTTTATGCTCAAATTAACATGTTATCTACAAATTAAACACAAATAATTTTCCTGCCGAGATCTCCCTGCTACGTGAGTGATAATACATTAACATCTTCAACTATGCAGAAAATTTCTTTCTTTGGTACAAATAACAGCCAAAATACATAGCGGAATACCCTCTGATGCCTATAACGCAAAATAATCATTAATTTACCTTCTTCACAGCCACCTTTATCAAAAAATCCAACTGTAAATTTGTTCCCAATAATGAACAACTCATTTTACATTTATACCTTACGAGAGATGGAATGGAAATAATGATTCAGAGCGCTTGCGCACAGCACCTTCGCCCCTTTATCGGTCAACCATTCTCGCACAAAATTAACATATTGATAGCAGTGACGTGACGTTTCCCGTTCACTCCCATGTAGTCAATTATTTTCAATAATTTTGCTTT
Organism: Amphiduros pacificus; assembly: GCA_949316495.1. NCBI lineage: Eukaryota > Metazoa > Annelida > Polychaeta > Phyllodocida > Hesionidae > Amphiduros > Amphiduros pacificus. The sequence continues at coordinate 43,308,591 of OX439008.1, read as the reverse complement.
ATGTTACAATGTTCTTTGTCATAATAACATACTTCACCTAGAAGTAGAATCAATTGTGTAGAATGTCTATTTACTTTTCAGGGGTTTGGATCATTATATTTATTTGCCAGGTGAAAGTACACATTGTTTCAAGTCCTCATTTTCCAGTTATGCTGGGTGAAAGTGACACCATGTACCCACTGTTTTGTGCTACCCATCTCATGTTCAATGTCTGTCATTTCTGGTGATGTGTAGAAATGGTTACTTACCTTTATGGTTACTTACCTTAATGATTACTTACCTTTCACTGGATGTTTTACAGTAAGAAACTTCAAGGATTGAATATTGGATTCATTCAGCTGTCCTTGCAGTAAACATCATGTGCTTATCATGGGAGTTCATTTTTTGAAACATTTTCATATTTGAATAATCCATAACTATATATATATGTATATTTTGGAGAAATAAATCATTATAATATTTAACAATAATTTCAATATCTGTTGCTGAATCATTTTGTTGCCTTTATCAAAATTTGAGGTGATATATTTCATACAAGAAAATCAGAATCATTTAAAACAGTGTGTAATTTGTATTATGCTAAAGAATTTTTCAAACATCCTATAACAGTGTCAGTTTTATCTTATAATTATATTATTATGTATCATAAATACAAAAGAAAGTTGCATATTCACAAATGGAATGTAAATGTCACATTATGACTCTTATGGTGAGGAATATACCAAAAGGAAAATATACTTACAATATAAATTTAAGGTAAATTTAGTCATCAGCAAACAACAACTATTTTTTTTATCTGAATATATTATGGTCGATATATTTATGTTATTATAGAATGGAATTTATGATATACATGCCTTACCTGATTTTTACCTAAAGGAATAACCGAATAAGTCACCAGAGCAAACTTAACCAATACAAATATGATCTTATTGAATAAATTGATCAGCACAGAATTCAGAAAGCATAATATATGTACATCTTAATTCATGAAGATATGTTTGTAATTTTACAAAAACAAAATATATAATTTTATATAATCTTATCTATGTAAATAGACAAGTGAGATAATTTTGTAAATTCTTTTTAGATAAAAGGTAAATTTTGCTTACTGTACATGAGTATTTGGAAGTTAGTGTGAGTAATGGCCACTTTGCTGTCATACAGAAGCATTGCTACTTGAAGTGTTGGGTTGTAGTATCCAGCATGGTATGAAAGTGAACTATTGCAGAAAGCTCTACATGGGTAAACAGTGGTGCCATCTATAAGATATCCTCCAAGAAGAGCGTCAAGTAATGGATCATAAGTTGAAGAAATATATCTCCATGATATATTTCCACTATCTATCAGGATGTCATACGTCAAATCAGAGAACTCCCTATCATCTTCAATGTAGTATAATGCATCGGTGATGTATCCAGGAAATATCCCTCCATATTTGTGTATGCGTCCAACATAGGTTTCTTGGTTTTCATTGGTGTTGATTTTAATGGCATCAGAAGGAACTGCACTCTGACTTTCTTTCCATATTCCCTCAATACCACTGTTTTCTAAATTTTAAGTTTATATATATATATATATATATATATATATATATATATATATATATATATATATATATATATATATATATATATATATATATATATATATATATATATATACACAAACACACACACACACATACATAATCTTTAAATAATATTGCAAGAAATAGTTGCTGTTAAAAAACATCACATACTCACTATATAATAATATTTCAAATTCTTGTGTTAGAGTGTATAGAATATTGTTGAAGCCAAACTTTGCAACAGCCTCTAGAGGGTCATAGTATCCTCCAGCTATGGCATTCAATGAACTTGTTTGTTTTGATCTTGCAACGTATAGAGGACGACTGTCATTTTGTCCTGCCTTGACTACATTAACAGTAAGGGAATCTCCTGCTTGCATAGATTCCCAGTATACTTTTCCCCGGCTGGGTTTCATTAACATTTCATAAGAGGTGGATGATGACAGAGATGTTCCATAAAGGTAGTTGATTGAATTCCTGTATATGGTTCCGGGTATCACATTCGATATTGAGACAACATGTCCAATATATAAATCATCTGTGCCATCTGTCAGGGGAACGCCTTTATTAGATATATCACTAGAATCTCCAGTCCAGTTCAATTCCACCCCTTTGACATCTGTGATACAGAGAGATATCTTGTTAATATCATTTTTGATATGTTTTGAATTATAATTGAGAAAACGTTTATTATCTTATATTCTAGATTACTACTCACTCATCACTAGTAGTTGTACAAGGCCTGTGATAATTTTAGCTGAGCCATATGGTATCACAACGTGTTTCTCATCGGGATGATAGTATCCAGCCACTATTCCATAAGAGCTGTTCCAGTATGACCGTGCCACATATAAAATGACATCACCCATACTTCCCCCAATTATAACATTTGCTGGTATATCCGAACCTGTGATGTAATCTTGCCAATCCAACCATCCTTTTTCTACTGGATAAACTAAGGCTTCATACGAAGATGACCATGGTTGTCCAGTTCCCCAAGTATAGTACAAAAGCTTATTTTTTTTGTGAATTTTACCAGGCACCAATTGATTTTCTCTACTGATGCGGCCAACAAAGTGATATTGTGCTAAAGATGAGACAGGAATCTGTGGCAAGGCTCCACCACTTTTGGCTTCCCATTCTAACTCATATCCTATCCCTGGACAATGTAAAAACATTAATGAGTTAATGAGTTATAAAGTCAAAGTCATCAAAGATGATGAAATGAATACAGGATAAGTGTTTATGGTCACATCCTGTTTTACTTTTTAGGATGGTCACATCCTGTTTTACTTTTTAGGATGGTCACATTCTGTTTTACCTTTTAGGATGGTCACATCCTGTTTTACTTTTTAGGATGGTCACATCCTGTTTTACTTTTTAGGATGGTCACATCCTGTTTTACTTTTTAGGATGGTCACATCCTGTTTTACTTTTTAGGATGGTCACATCCTGTTTTACTTTTTAGGATGGTCACATCCTGTTTTACTTTTTAGATTAGTATGTCATGTTTTTTTTTTACTGTAAATTGAGAGACTCCTAGTGAAATCAAATAAAGATAAGGTCATATTCGCAACTCAAACAACTTAAAACTCAAACATCGTTTATTTGACATAACATATAATCAACATATACAAATATATAATCTATGGCATGTGTCCATGTCAGGCAGACTCTCACATAGAACTCTTTGGGTCACTATTATGAGAGCCATCCTGGGAAAGATTTACAATTCAATATTGTATGTGTACTCTAAGGATGATGTTCAATTATGTCATGTTTAAAGACAGGAAAAAAGTACTAATTCGGAATTAGACAGTTATAAAAAATGATTATATAAAGCAGGTGTAAGTAGATTATACAATGAATAAATTGTTACAGTGAATTGTATTATTATCATATCCATAGATATTCGAGATTGTTAAGGATGTATATAGCTATAAAAAATCGGACTTGAGTGTATAGTATTTACATAATGTGAACCATATACTAATAAGTGTATTCACTTTTCTCTTCAGTGAATCAATATCTTTCTCTGATACATGACGAAATAAGCGCAAATAATCGATCAAAATAAATTATTCTGGTTACAGTTAACATATATAGAGTAAATTATTACTATAAGGGAAATTTATGAATAATGCAGTTTTCCTGTTGAAAAGAAGAAAAGAAATCGATAGAGAGAGAAACTAATGCGCAGAGATAAAACTCAGGGAATAAAACATTGAAACCAGAGAATACCCTTGGGCAAAATGAATTGATTGAACAAAGTGAACTCATCCGCAAAGGTGTACTTGTAGGAAATAGATTTAGTTTCGATTAATAGTCAAATTAAACTTTTGTAAATAGAAAAAGTTAAGTCGTTGAGAAATTTCTGGAGTAAAATAATATTATTTGTAGATTGATGAGGAAGACACCGATACCGCTGCTTCCAACATGGAGGAATGACTTTATGTTGGAACGACTCCTGGCATAATTTGGTCATGGACAGTGTATATAAATGATTTAATATGATGATTTACCTAGATAATATAATTTACCTCTTTCCTAGTTTAGTTGTTCAGTTTTAGTTTGTTCAAATATAGTTAAATTTTTGAGAAGTATGCAATGTAACTTGGAGTTAATGTTTGGAAACTTTTCTATCATTTAGGACTGTATATAAATGATTTAACATGGTGGAATCCAGGTTATAATTTATCTATTCCCTAGGTGGTTAGTGATGGATTGTTTGTTTTTTTATAGTTTTTTCGGATGTGAGGGTATATCTTTTGTAGAAAACAATCTTTATCTAACTATATATTGTAAACATCGGATTTATATACATACAATTCCCGAGTCTAAGATATACATAAGAATGTAATGAGATAAGACTCATTTACAGTTTTATATACAATTCATGAAACTTTCAAATATAAAAGATATATGTAAGAATGATGAAATTGTATTAAACACATTTTTATGTTTTAAATAATTCATGAATACGTAAGAATGAAATGAGATCAATTTACTTCTATGTCTACTTTCTCCACCACGAGATACTACATTTACTGATAATAGATTAAGTAAAATAGATATGAAAAATTGAATTATACAATTATTACCATGGAAAGTACATATATTGACATAAATTGTATTAAATGTAGTGTCACAAAATGAACAAGATATGTATCTTGTACGGAAAGTGAGAATAAATTCTTTAAAAAGATATGTTTTTTTTTGCTTTTATACCTTAGATTTATAATGAAATGAAGTAGATATGGTTTAGAAATACAATAAAATCTTATTTACAATGATTGACTAGACAGCTGATCATAACTCACCATATATCAATGATATATTATATATAATATATCTATTTTTTATAGTTAAAACATATCTAAACTTATAGTTTATATTTAAAAAGAAACTGCAATCCGTTGAAATATAAATTTATAGTTATTTATATTTTTGAAAAAACCTAAGTAATCAGTTAAAGGTGGTCATTTAAATTTCTTCAACTCCCGGCTCCGGAGTTAAATCATCCGCGAAGTGGGTGAAGACTGGGGGTGCCGGCGTTAACATTCGTGGTCCCTGGCTAACACTGCGCCTTCCCGTGGAGACTGCGGGGTGCCGGCGTTGACATTCGTGGTCCCTGGCTAACACTGCGCCTTCCCGTGGAGACTGCGGGGTGCCGGCGTTGACATTCGTGGTCCCTGGCTAACACTGCGCCTTCCCGTGGAGACTGCGGGGTGCCGGCGTTGACATTCGTGGTCCCTGGCTAACACTGCGCCTTCCCGTGGAGACTGGGGGTGCCGGCGTTGACATTCGTGGTCCCTGGCTAACACTGCGCCTTCCCGTGGAGACTACGGGGAAGTCTTGGTCGATATCCGTGGAAGTTGAAATAGTTTGTCTTAGGTTATATCTATGCGAACAGATACATAACAATATCAATAATCCAAACAGACCGAAAGTTTTTATCCAAGATTCAGTTTCTGAAGAAATAATTGTCAAAGTAATAATCTCTTTAAGTGCTTTGTCCACATTTTTTGTCTCTGTAGGAGTATTTTTTTGTGTTGTAAGGAAATGAAGATATAGATTTGTTTTTTCTGAGTTTTGCTTAACTTTGAAGATGGGGAAATATATGTTGAAGTTGATGAATCATCAATATAATTTTCTACGTTTATTTTTGTTTTTTTTCTTCGGGATAAAACATCGTTGGCAAACCGAAGGTGGTATAATTCGATGATTTAGTTCTGTTTGAAGAGTTTTCATAATTTAGGGTCACAGTGAATATCATGATTTACTATTATATTTTTTGGAAAATCCAAAATTGTTTTACAATTTAATCTTAAATTTCCTTTTAGGTAAAGTATTCTGAGATTGGAGAATGTGGAGATTACCCTGAGGGTGCTAATGCTAGTATTAATTAGGTTTATCTGAAAAGTTCTCCTTTTTCAATAATCTAGATATAAACTTCCCTTTACATGTATTGTTTGCTTGTTTGTTTCTTTGGGGTTTTACATCCCTTTCAACATTATTTCAGTCATTTCGAGATGAGACCTACTTAAAGCAGATATAGTGCTGCCTTACTGAATTGTCATGTCACAGGTCCTTGACAACCCACCCGGTCACAGATTTACAAGGACAACGGGTTAACCCTTAAGGCACGGGCCTCAGCTCATGTGGGAAATTATATCATAAGTTCAATCCCGGCATGGCCGGGGTTCGAACCCATGACCTTTGGATCACCACAGAGGAACTGGTGCTAATAAGCTGGTGCACTAACCAACTGCGCCACAGCCCGTGGCCCGAACACAAATAAGACATCCTATGCAAATACTTTACAGACAAAAGAAAGTAAATCAATAGCAATTCAGACTGAATTTACCTGACCAATCAATGAAAAGAATTATTCCTTTATTACAAATACCTCTTAATCTTATCCCTGTAATAGCTCAACCAATAATATCCACTAAGCACTCTTCCATCTACATCAATATCAAAAGTACAAATCAGAAAAGAGAACTAATAGATCAAGGAAAAAGTTAAATAAATCCTTAGAAAGGATGGACACAGGTTATACTCCCGATTTGAATTTTACTCCTGTGCCTGTGAAACATAATCCTAAACTGAACAAGTGTATATGTTAAGTCATACATTTTTTCTCATTATTCTTAACATGGCTATCGGCAATATCATACAATGGAATTGTAGAGGATTTGAGGCAAACAGGCCAAAATATAACGCATCAGTAATTTGTGTACAGTCAAGAAACTAAATTTAAATATATTTCAACAGCATTTAAGGGATATTCACCTTATAAAAAGGTGGTTCAATAGATGTTTTGAACCAAGCACATTGCAGAGTTTATATATTTGTTAACATGTTGTCACATATATATTAAAATATTGGTTATGTCCGTCTAGAAACTATGATAATTTTCACTGATCAAATATCTATACCTTATCCACATTTTGCTTCTCACCTCCGCCATAGTTAACAGATACATTCTGGACATGTCTCTTTTGTGCATGTCAGATGTCCATTTGTTGGTTCCTAGATTGTATTCATTTTGGTGTTTTTGTCCCAGTGCATGTTGTATATGTTACCCATGGTTTGTGAGTATCCTTCGTTGGGGGACGTGGACGGGGGATCGATACTCTACTTTATTCTACTCCCTGGTGTGAGACGGGGCACGGAACCTAGCAACCCTATCTACCCATATGAGGTGTGAGGTAATAAGGACTACAGACACAGGATATACACTGCACAATAGTTACCTTTATTCGGTGCTGTGAATCCTTGTCTGGCTAGGCCGGCATGGCAATGAGCGAGGCATATGAACTACCCAAATGCATGATACTTATAGAGTCCTAAGAATACATAAAACACCCAAGTCTATGTGGTCACGATGCTGAGAGTCGTGGATCTTTCGAGGCAAGTGTACGCTGGAACTCTGCTCTCCGGTCTCCAAACTCTGGTCTCCTGCTCTCCGAGGATCCAACAGTTGCGGGCCCTTTTAAAGGATTGTTGAGCATCATGTGTGTGCCACGGCCCGTGGCGCAGTTGGTTAGAACGCCAGCTTATTAGCACCAGTTCCTCTGTGGTGATCCAAAGGTCGTGGGTTCGAACCCCGGCCGTGCCAAGATTGAACTCATGATACAATTTCCCATATGAGCTGAGGACCGTGCCAAAGGGTTAACCCGTTGTCCTTGTAAATCTGTGACCGGGTGGGTTGTCATGTCAAGGACCTGCGACATGACAATTCAGTGAGGCAGCACTAAATCTGCTACAAGTAGGTCTCATCACGAGATGACTGAAATAATGTTGAAAGTGATGTAAAACCCCAAACACAAACAAACAAACAAACATCATGTGTGTGGGGTTTGCCTGCATGGCTTCCTTTTGCGACACTGAGTTTCACATGGACTCATCTTGCCTGCGTGGCTTCCTTTTCTGGCTTCCTTTTGCAACACGGGGTTTCACATGGGCTCGTCTTCCTGCACGTGATCTCTTGTGCCCGGTGAGTCATCTCCAGGTCCATGGTTAAGGCGATGCATCAACCTGCACTTGTTGACTTCACGCATTAAAATCTGCCCACAAAATATATAGAGATATCCAAAAAGGACACAATTTGGAAATTTGAGTATGAAATGTATACCTCTGATATCTTAATTAATTCTAGTCCTATGTTGGATCCTAATATAAATTACAACATATTACACAATGTTCTTCAAGATGCAAAGGAAAAACATATACTAGAAAAGATTGTTAAATTTAATCGATATAAACACAAAAACTCTAAATGGATTACATATGGAATCATAAAATCCATCAAATTTAGAGATGATCTTTATAAGAAACTTAAAACAACCGGCCCTGATTCAGCTGAATACCATATATCTAAAGCAAATTTATGTACTTATAACAACATCTTGAAAAAATGTATATATCAGCTCAAAAAACATACTATGACAGTTTGTTTAAAAAGTTTAAAGATGACATAAAAAATACATGGAAAACAAAAAATGATAAAAGAAGAAATCATTCCCACAATCTTTCCGAGATGGAGAGAATATTATAAATGAAAAACTGCAAATTGCAAATAAATTCAACAAGTGTTTCGCAGAAATAGGACAAAAGTTGGCAAAGGAATTAGGTATGCCACAAAATAAAAAGTATGATAGTTATCTTACTGTACATCATAATCACACCTTTCATTTTCAAAATGTGGATGAAAAAAACCACAGATACAATCATAGATAAATTGAAACCATAAAGAAGCTTTGGTTTCGATGGGCTTTCTTCTAAATTTATCAAAACCATCAGGAGGCCTTTGTTAAAACCATTGACCATTATTATCAATCAGATGCTAAATACATGAATCTTTCCAGCTAAAATTAACCCAATCTACAAAAAAGATGATGAGATGTTGTTTACAAACTACAAACCCATATCTTTATTGCCATCACTTTCAAAAATATTTGAAAAAGTAATTTTCATACAACTATCTGATTTTTTTCCAAAAGAACAAGTTATTTTATCCAAGCCAATTTGTTTTCCGCAAAGAACACTCAACAGAATTAGCTACACTTGAAATAATTGACAGGATCTTAGCTGATATGGACAAAAATGATATGCCCATAAATATTTATCTGGACCTGTCAAAGGCTTTTGATACTCTGGATCAGGAAATAAAAAAAATATCATACTATGGTGTCACTGGCACATAATTAAACCTCATGAAAAGTTGTTTAGATAATTATGAATATGTTGAATATGATGGTATAAAGTCTGACACTTTAATTTTACATACTGGAGTTCCACAAGGCTCCATATTTGGGCCACAACTATTTATTATTTATATCAACGACATTGCAAATGCAAGTAAATTGCTCCATCTTGTAATATATGCTGATGACACTACTCTCACAAGTACATTGAAACTCATTCACCAAAGCACAACTCATAAAGATACAAGTGAAGCAACAAATACTGAACTACAAAATATAAATTACTGGCTTAGAGTAAACAAATTATCATTAAATGTAGATAAAACAAAATTCATGATATTCCACACACCACAGAAAAAAAATTACCACAATTGAATTTAAGATTGAACAATAATGAGATTGAACAAGTGAGGTGTTTCAATTTTCTGGGTATTACTATAAATCAAAATTTAAACTGGAATGATCATGTTGACAGAATATCAAACAAGTTATCCAGAGATTTAGGTGTATTAAACAGACTGAAACATATATTACCACTTAATATAAGAATCACACTCTACAACTCCATGATCTTGTCCTACATAAATTATGAAATTCTTATATGGGGTAAATCTTGCAAAATTGTTGCCCAGTTGCAAAAAAGGCAATAAGAATAATAAATCTGAGTAACTATAATATTCACACAGAACCTATCTTTAAACATTTTAAATTAATGAAAGTCCAAGTGTTGAAGTTTCATACAAGATAACACTCAGTTTATTTATTATATTTTTTCAACTCTTCCATACAGGAGTTAAATCTGGTTCTATTTTTTCTCCATATAGAAAATTAGAACAGTGTGTACAAGTGTGTACTACCTCCATATAGAAATACATACTTAAATATACTCTATATAGAGGAAATTAAATAGATTCCTCCATATAGGAATACTGCTATGGAATATTATGGAATGAGACGTAGTTTGGAACATGTACCCAGAAAAAAAGCAAAAGTAAATGAATGAAGTTTTCTGGGGGGCAAGGGAAAACCAATGAAAGGAAATAACTACACAAAATGCATGTCAAAATGTTTTAATAATTATGCATGTAATATCTGTGATGTCAATTATATCTATAAAGGTATGTACAAAACTAGTCTTATGGAATACCATAATAGCATGAAAGGTAGCCATGATAGAAACTTATCAAGTAAACTAGAAAGTTGCTGCGAAGATATATTATACAATCATAAAATAAAAGATTTTACCATGCCAGAAAATGATTTTTTTGTTAGAAAAAAAGAAGCCTTTAAAAATGTTTATTTAAAAAAAAAGGTATTCTCTTGCTCCCGCAGTCAAAAACAAAAACAAACATTTCCCAAATATAAAAATAAAAATTATTCTATACCATTTGAATATATGCACACTGATAAACATTGCCAGTATTTTACTACAAAAAAAGAAGTTTTTAAAAACACCTATATGCATTCAAATAGAATAAAAAAGAATATATATTGTAGAAATATCAAAAAAGCAAAATATGGTGAACTCAAAATGTCATCAAAAGATAGAAATAAGCCTACCCCGCACATTAAAATGAACAAAGATCTAATTATTGCAACAGCCAATGTTCAAAGTATTGGAAATAAGACGAAACTGACAAAAAAGGATAGACAGATCGAAAGACTGAAAGGTGAAAATTTAAACCTAAAATACAAACGTCCCTTACAATATTACTATATTAAATTGAAACAAAAACAAACCCATAAACATAGTTATGCTGAAATTGTTAAGAAAAGCAATATAAACACACTTAGCAGTATGTGTGCAAACAGTCATAGGAAAAAAAAAGTCAATAATCATATTAAATACATACCTCAAAGAGAAGGGATTCCCCAAGTGGTCAATCTTAATGAAAAGCATCTTAATGGCATAAATAACATACGAAACATAGGAAAAAACGGGAACCAATCAAGCGTCCTATCTAAATCACATGGTCTACATAACCCCGCCCATCACAGGATGGTCTGTAATAGTAGAACGTGTCCCATAGCGCCGGTGAACAACATATTGCTGTCAAATCAGTTTGAATATCTTTCTGACAATAACAAGATTATGACACATAACTTTTATCAAAATGAAAACGCTCTTTGTATTATTAATCACCGCACCAAGTCTCGAAGCAATCAGACGTTAGCTCCGCCCTCCTGCAAGATGATTGGCCACCATGGGGGGCAATCTGCTGGGGGTGAAGAGAGATCCCCTCGAAATGACGTCATGGGGTCAATGGCCGGATTCCCCGCAGGAGGTTGCCTTAATGCTGGGGATAACTTGGATGAAATTAACTCAAATGGAAACTTAACTAGAAATAAAACAAATAGAAATGTTAAAAACCGCTTGATTAAAAACAATATGCACATCAAAATAAATAAAGATTTAACTATGGCTACAGCCAACGTACAAAGCATAGGAAATAAGATAGAACTTCTTAATGTATACATAAATGAAAATAATATTGATCTATTCTTCATTACTGAAACTTGGATGAATGAAGCAAACGAAAAAATTATTAGAGGTAAAATTAAAGAAAATAACTACGATATTGAACATGTACCGCGTACACTAAGATCTGGAGGCGGCTTGGCTGTTATCTTTAGACCTGAAATTGACATAAAGAAAATTAATCACAGTCATAACTTATCAACCATGGAAATGATGGAAATTAATATCAAAACCAAAAATAGAATATGCACTATTATTACTATTTATAGACCGGAACCTTCTGACAGAAATAAATACACCTACACAGAATTTTTTGAAGAATTTAGTGATATGCTAACCTACTATTCTACATATACACATGAAGTGCTTTTCGTTGGTGACTATAATTTTCATATGAATAAACCAGAGAGGCCAAATGTAATTAAATTTAATGATATCCTGGATTTATACAATTTACATAATCATGTTACGGAACCAACACATATACTAGGGAATACGCTTGATTTATTAATTACAAATATAAACAGTTATTTAATAAAAGAACATAAGGTTGAAGAGAAAATATCCGATCATAGTATAATTAAGCTCACTTTAAATGTTCAGACTAAGACAAAGAACAAGAAAAAGGTATCATATAGAAATTACAAAAAAATGAACATAAAAATTTTTATTAGTGATGTTGAAGAAAAATTTAGTGAAAATAAATCCTATAATGAAAAGGACCTCAATGAACTATTAAATGAATACAATAAATTAACAAGTATACTTGATAAACATGCCCCGATGGTGGAAAAAACCATAAATAATAGGAAACCAGCTCCTTGGTTATCTGATGAGATAAGGAATGAAAAAAGAAAAAAGAGAAAACTGGAAAGAAAATATGATAAAACTGGTCTTTCTTCGGATAAAATGCAATTTCAATTACAAAGAAATAAATATAACAATATCATTAGAGAGTCTAGAAACAGTTATTTCGCAGGGATAATAAATTCAAATAAATCAGATCCAAAGAAACTTTTTAAAATACTAAATAAACTATTACACACTAAAGAGGACACTCCCTTTCCCAGGCATACTGATAGTAAAGAGTTAGCATCGGAATTTAATAACTTTTTTCTAGAAAAAATCTCAAACCTTAGGGAAAATATGGACAAAAATGATAAAACTTCACGACCATTGATTGAGAAAGCCAGATTTAGTACTCATCTGGAAAAATTTGCGCTATTAGATGATGCAGAAGTAAAGAGGTTAATCAAAGAATCAGCAAAGAAGTCATGTGAACTGGATCCCATCCCAACCTGGCTTCTGGCTGAGTGCATGGGTCCTCTACTACCACTAATAAAAGCAATTATAAATAAATCTATTTCAATGGGAAGCATGCCTGATGACCTAAAGATGGCCATCATTAGACCTTTAATTAAAAAGTTGGGCCTAGAATTGGTAAAGAAAAATTATAGACCGGTCTCAAATCTTGCTTATTTATCAAAATTAATAGAAAGGGCGGTTGCTACACAATTCGTAGGTCACCTTATAAGAAATGATATTCAAGGTATATTTCAATCTGCATATAAAGAATTCCATAGCACTGAGACTGCATTGCTTAGGGTACAAAATGATATTTTAATGGATATTGATGATGGTAAAACAGTAATGCTGGTACTACTTGATTTATCAGCGGCATTTGATACTATTGATCATAATATACTATTAAACAGATTAGAAAGAAGATGTGGTATTAGGGGCACAGCTCTGCAGTGGTTCAAGTCATATCTATCAAATAGAAAACAATGTGTAACAATTGAGGGTAAGAGATCGGAAAATATGAATATTAGTTATGGAGTTCCTAAGGGCTCCGTTTTGGGACCCTTATTGTTCACAGCATATATGGAGCCTCTGTCTGACATTATTGGTAATTATGGTCTCAAACATCATATCTATGCTGATGATACACAGCTATACATTACAATTGATACAAAATCTGAAGAAGCTAGAAATAGATCCTGTAGAGAAATGGAAAAGTGTATTAAACTAATAAGGAAATTCTTAATAGAAAATAAAATGAAGATAAATGATGGGAAAACAGAAATGCTTTTATGTGGTAAAAGCTGTGATTTCAATGTACCTAATGGAATCCTAGTAGGTGAAACTAATATCCCTAGATCAAATACAGTTAAGGATCTTGGGGTTATCCTAGATCAAGAATTATCGATGAAATCACAAATTAAAAAATGTGTAAGAATGTTTTTTTTCATGTAAAAAATTTAGCACAGATCAGAAATTGTTTAGATGAGAAAACTGCAAATACGCTTGCTCATGCTTTTGTTACTTCCACTCTTGATTATGGAAATTCACTTCTGGCTGGTTTACCAAGGTGTGAATTAGCCAAATTGCAGAAATTGCAGAATGCTGCAGCAAGAGTGGTAGGTAAACTTAAAAAGAGGGATCATATTACGCAAAAACTTATGGACCTTCACTGGTTGCCTGTAGAGGCGCGGATTGACTTTAAAATATCTCTATTAACATGGAAGGTACAGAATGGCTTTGCCCCAAAATACCTTTCTCAATTATTAAATTGTAAAAAATCTGATTTGGGACTGAGATCTAATGAAAAAAATGAATATACAGTGCCCAAGACTAATATGAAAACATATGGTGACAGGGCCTTCATGGTATATGCTCCAAGAAATTGGAATGCCCTGCCCCTTGAGGTGAAAAACTGTAAAACAGTGGACACTTTCAAGAAAAAACTAAAGACGTTTTTATTCAGGAAGCATTATCTTGAGAAGCGCTTAGAGCAGACTTAGTCTGATATAGCGCTATATAAATCATTATTATTATTATTATTATTATAGATATAAACATCAAAAACTACCATTATATTTACAGAATTTGCCTTTCCACCAAACAATGAATATACATAGCTATCCTATAAGAGTAAATGATGACATATGTCACCCCCCAATAAAACATATATAAGGAGAAATGTATTAGATTTTCACTACCTATAATAGTAAATGAATCACCAGATTGTATTATTGATAAGATTATGACTCATAGTGTTCAAGGTTATACCAAATATATCAAAACACTTATATTAGATGATTATATATATGAATGTGCAATACCACAGTATTATATTTGTGGCAGAACCCCCTGATCCCACTCTACTCATTGCTGGACTGATGCACTGCAGTGATGTTGTTGAATTTTGTTTTACTGAAATTGTAATGCATGTACACGTACCAGAGAATCAAGTTCTATATAAAATATATAAAAATCAATCTTTTACCATAAGTACATTTATATTGAATATTGATTTACGAGCCTCTGTTGTCTGAGTAACTCTTCGCAATACTTCAACAATATGTTAAATAAAGTTACCACCAAATGACCCAATTAGTATAACAGATTTGAATAACTTAATTACACGGCTGCCACAACCATATTTGTAATTTGGTCACTTTAATGCCTGCAACTATCTTTGGGGTGGCAGTAATAATACTGATACCAAAGGACGTATAATAGAAGTTTTTTTATATAACAAAAGTCTGTACCTTCAGGATGATGATTCTCAGTTCAATGGTGTAGTGATAATTACCCCATTATTTTAAATAACCATTTACCTCCAGATGAACGAATCCCTAAGTGAAAATTTTATAAAGCCGATCGGGCAAAATTTGAAACATCCTGTTCTAATTAAATAAACCCAGAAATATTGGATGTAGATTATGGATACATTATATGATATTGTTGGTGGGTGTATTCCCAAATCAAAGCCAAATTCTAAAATTAGAGAAAACCCCTTTTTTAGTGATGAGTGTGTAACATTACTGGGAAGGGAGGTCGAGCAAACATCTGAATCATAATGGCCAATTAATAACAAATCCCACAGAAAAGATAACAAAATAGGTGGAATCATTTTCAAGAATTCCTCATCTGATAATTACTTTGCAAAATTCCAACAAATAGAAAGTAGAAAAGAAAGAAACCAACTGAATTTCATATTGATAACTCAGAATAGTACAATGAACCATCCACCATATCAGATTCAAAACTTGCTTTAGATAAATCTTATGATACTACTCCCAGACGTGATCACATACACTATCAAATCCTCAAACACCTTCCTGACCAGTCACTTGGCCATCTTTTGAATATTTTTGATAACATTTGGAAGGACTGAAGCTATCATGATTCCCATTCCTAAATCAGGCAAACACTCGTCAGATTCAAATAATTATCATCCCATTGCATTAACAGGTAGTATTTGTAAAACCATGGAATGAATGATTAACGAGTGTTTAGTTTGGTTTTAATAAACTGCAACTTATATCCAGTTGCAGAGTGACTTACAAAAAACTCAAAGTACCATTGATAATCTGGTACGTTTAGAAACATTTAAAAGGGAGGCTTTCATAAAAAGCAAACATGTCATCAGTATTTACTTTGAGTTGAAGAAAGCGTATGATACCACATGAAAGTACGGAATAATGAGCGATTTATATGAAATGAGATAAAGAGGTCGTTTACCCCTCTTTCTCCAAATTCTTTGTCAAATAGACAATTCAGGGTCTGAGTTGGTTGATCACATTCTGATGCATTTGATCAGGAAATGCTTGTACCACAGGGTAGTATATTATCTGTTACCCTATTTATTATAAAAGTCAACAGCATTGTAAATTGTGTGAGACCTGGAATAGATTGCTTATTATTTGTTGATGATTTTAATTTAGCTTAGGTCTCCAAGCATGCATACTGTAGAAAGACAGCTCAAACAACACCTGAATAGAATACATGAATGGGCTGATAATAATGAATTCAAGTTTTCTTAAAAGAATACTATGTGTATGCACTTTTGTAAAAAATGGAAGGTTCACCCAGATCCTGATCTTTATTAAGGCCAAACTTGGATACCTGTTATTCAAGAAACTAAGTTTCAAGGACTTGTTTTTGACAAGACATTATCTTTGATTTCACGTATTAAATAAGTGAAAAGACATGTCAGAATGCTTAAGATTTATTGCGAGTTCTTGTCCATAATGATTGTGGAGGTGATCGCGAAATTATTCAGAGCGCTGGTACTTTCTGAACTTGATTACAGATGTATGATATGTGGATCAGCTTGTCCATCTTATATTAAAATGCTCGATCTAATTTTAAAAAAAGTTTAAGATTATGCCTGGGTGCATTTCGTACATCACCTGCAGATAGCTTGGCAGTTGAGGGCAATGAGCTGCCTCTCCATTTAAGCTTGATTTAAGAGAAAAACTTTTAAAAAACTTTTAAAAAAAATACTGATTGTCCAGACAATTCTGCACATGATACCATATTTAATCCAAATTATGTTGGCTGTTTTGAAGGTAAACCTAATACCACACCAACTTTTGGCATTTATATCAAAAATCTTTACAATCTTTAAATATAATTCCAAATCAAATAGCCAAATGGCGATATTCATAAACAGTTCCATGGATCCAGTTGTGGATCATTTAATGAAGACAAGGCTGCTGCAGCTGCTCTTTAGGGCAATCATATTTATTCAAAATGTCTGCCAAATAAATCATCAATTTATTCTGCTAAACTTCATGCTTTGTTTCTAGTTTTAGATCATGTGGAGACTTCTCCACATCAGACATTTTTAATATCTTCTGATTCTTTGTCTTGTTTACATTATTTCCAATCCATTATATTACATTGAAAGCAATATAATGGATTGGAAAATTCCTTTTTTTTCTTGGATGGCATCATATCCTCTTTACTGAGGAAGACAAAGGGATTAATTTTTATTGGCTTCCTGGTCACATTGGAATCCTTAGAAATGAGGCTGCTTACCAAGTTGCCAAAGCAGGATTGGATAAACGACTGATTGATATGCATATTTTTATACATGCATATCAATTGTTAAATAATAACATTACTTGCTTTCTGTGTTCTAAATGGCAATTGCGCTGGGACAAAGATATTAAGAAGTTGCATAAAATCAAGCCTATTCTTTATAAAACTAAATGTGCTTCTAAAAGAACTGAAGAGAAGAGTATGTCTTTACTCGTATAAGACTAGGACATAGTTATTTGACACACTGCTATCTTCTTGAGGGCAAAGAACGTCCTCAGTGTAATGGTTGTCAAAGGGCTATGACTGTTAAACATATTTTAAAAACACTTCCATTGTATAGATTTCATATAATTGGGACTCAATATTTTAATGTGCAAGATTTACATACGTTATTTGATACTGTGGATAGGTCTGTAATAGTTTCGTTTGTTCAAGAAAATAGGACTTTATAACCAATTTCAAGGATGGAGCTCTTGTTTACTTAGGTCATTGACCTATTCATCAAGAACTGTTTTTTTTAAATGATTTATACATATTAATAATATACAAACTGATATCTTGAAAAATGATTTGATAAATTCTGTGATGTAAGTATTGTTTATAGATTATATTTATGTTACACACTATTATCTAGTTTTTACCATTTTTTGAAACTAAATATCCACTTTTAACCAATTAATAGTTCATATAGCTAATATAATACAGTCAAGGTTGAATGAGATTGCTTCCATGCACATCTCACCATACTGCTAAGTATTCATTATTTACACTAGTCTGATGCAGTTTTGATGAACCCTTTATATATATATTTCATGGTGCTCACATTTCTAAGCCAGTCAATAATAAACTAATTAGATATTTATTGCTACATTTCGTATACATTATCTGTAAGCAAAAACCTTTAAAATCTTAACAAAGACAGGCTCATGTTAACTATCTTTGAATAAACTAGCCGCAAAGAGAGAAGCCTTTCATTTAAATTGCAATACAAACATAGCCACACTTACCCCTTCACTATGAGTCACACTTACCCCCAACAATATAAGCCTCACTTACTCCATCTCAGTATAAGCCACATTCATCCCCTCTCAGTACAAGCCATACTTTTCACCTGTAGGTGTAAGCCACACTTGCCCCCTATCAATATAAGCGACACTAACCCCCTGTAAGTATGAGCCACATTTACCTCCTATAAGTATAAGCATCACTTACCCCCGGCATTGCATTGTATGACTTTCCACAAGAGCCACATAAGTATGACCATTGTGCCAATGTTGTACCATTTAATGGCAGCAGAAGACATGTGTTCAAGAGGTATATTCAAAAAAGCACATTGTAGATTCCAGTGTAATCAATCATTAAAACCGTCTGACTAATTGGTTGCTTCTGTTGGGACATATGCTTCCTAAATATATGTTGTCAATATTACCTGTGCTTTACTATCATTTGCCTTCATTATGATTTTATAATGCAATGCATCATCAGATTTTGAATAAATCAATATCATTATTGACTGAATGTATAATAATAATAATAATAATAATAATAATAATAATAATAATAATAATAATAATAATAATAATAATAATAATAATAATAATAATAATAATAATAATAATAATAATATTGATAATGACGATAATGATGATAATGATAATAATAATAATATTGATAATGATGATAATGATAATAATAATAATAATAATAATAACAATAATAATAATAATAATAATAATAAAAATATTGATAATGATGATAATGATAATAATAATAATAATAATAATAATAATAATAATAATAATAATAATAATAATAATAATAAAAATAATAATAGTAATAATAATAATAATAATAATAATAATAATAATAATAATAATAATAATAATAATAATAATAATAATAATAATAATAATAATAATAATAATAATAAGAATAATAATAATAATAATAATAAGGTCTGCTCATGGCACTTTTGAAGGTAGTGTTCTGTATATAAGTGATTCCAATTTTTTGGCACATAGGCAGCAAAAGCCCGGTCCCCATATGTTTTTGAAGTAGTTTTGGGAATTATATATTCATTTTTCTCATTGGATCTTAGATTTTTTCCCATTTTTTGGTATTAATAATTTGGACAGATATGTGGGGGCAAAGCCATTCTGTATTTTCCATGTTAACAAGGCTATCTTGAAGTTAATTCAATCCTCAACAGGTAACCCGTGCAGATCCATTAGTTTTTGGTGATTTGATCATTCTTGTGGTCTTCTCATCCAGATAACTTCTTCTTTTAGCCAGATTTTTGCATATTTTCTTAATTTTTTGTTTCAAAGACATTTCATGATCCAGGATTACTCCCAGATCCTTACTTTGCAGCATCTAGGAATTTTAGAGAGTACCACCTTGTTTTTTCAGAAATATTTTTATCTTTTAAATTAGAGGTTTTTCCACAGATAAGAATCTCAGAATAATGTCTTTCTCTCAATAGTAACACACTTTTTTCTGTTTGATAGATATGATTTGAACCATTTAAGCGCAGTGCCTCCAATACCACATCTTTTTTCAAGTCTGTTTAATAGTATATTGTGGTCTATAATGTCAAAGGCCGCAGAGAGGTCAAGCAAAGTAAGCATTACTGCTTTATTGTTATCAATGTCAGTTAATATATCATTCTGAACTCTTAAGGTCTATAATCCACAATCAGTTTGAAGCATCGGGAGAGAACTTCGTGTGGTCTCGTATATTTACGTAACTGCCCTCGGCTCTGCATGCTCTGGGGGATTCCAGGATGAGAGTGAGGCTATGACGTCAGTGGGGGGTATTTCTCATACAGCACACATGGTGTCCAGCTGCAATAACTGAGTCGAACCCGTTTTAACGGTAGTTAAAACGGGTTCAATTTAAATAATAAAAGTTTAAGACTAGCTGGTTAAGTTTACTTTTTCTGTGCTAAATTAACAAACAACATGACTTTGAACACATTTAAGCCAAAAAAACATAAGTCTGTCCCAGTGTTTCATTGTGGATTATAGACCTTAATAAAGCAGTTTCAGTACTGTGAAATTCCTTGTATGCTGATTGGAACATGCTTTGAATATCATTCCTCACCAGATGGTTGTAAAATTGTCTTGCCACTGCCCTTTCAATTAGTTTACATAGGTATGCCAGGTTAGATACTGGTCTGTAATTTTTCTTAAGTAGTTTTTTAATTAGTGGCCTAATGATTGCCATTTTAAGATCATCAGTTATATTGTCGAACATTATGGACTTATTAATAATTTCAGTGATTAAAGGTGGTAGATGTACCATGCATTCAGTGAAAAGCCATGTGGGAATGGGATCAAGTGCACATGACTTCTTGGCTGCTTCTTTTATTAATTCTTTTACCTCAGTTTGATTTCATGGTTCAAAATTATTTAGTCCAGTTTTGACTAAGATATTTTGTTTAATTTTGTAGCTAATTCTTTTTTATCATTATTTTTCGGAAAGGGAGTATCTTCTTTTGTATGTAAGAGTCCATTTAATATTTTTTTTAAAGATTTTTGGGTCTGATTTACTTGAATCTATTTTTTCCGAAAAATTCTCCTGAGCGTTCTTATATGATTGTTGTATTTATTTCGTTGTATTTGAAATTGTATTTTATCCGACCGATCTATTATGTTTCCTTTCTAATTTTCTTATGGATGAGGATAGCTAAGACTTAAAACATTTGTCACACAGACAGCACTGCTCAAGGTAGAAATTGATATTCCTCGTGATCTCGATGACAAAAAGTCAGTAATATTACTGCTTCTAGATGTTTCGCAGCTTTGGTCATGTGGTCATAATATACTTCTGAAATGACTAGAGCCTTACTTTGAATAAGATGATGCTTAATTGATAGAACACAATGTGCCAAGGTTTGTAGACACAGCTCCACAATGGAATCCGGTAGGTATGGAGTCCTTTATCAGAATCCATGTCTCAGGCTTGGAATCTGTCTTGTCACAGCATCATATCTCCTCTTGCTGACATCAAAGGATGAGCTGAGATATAGTATTTATATTGATGATAAACAAATCTACTCCTCCATTGACCACAAGAGTAGACAGTGTGTAGACATGTCTAAGCTTGAGTTAAAAATGTGTATAAATGATGTCAGAACTTGAAATGGTGATGTGTGCCAACACGTGGTACGGTACTCCTACTGTTAGACGTGACATTGGTACTATTAGAACGATGATGCTGCCACCTCACGGCATTATTCATAAACTTGAATCTATGACTGATGTTTTAACACTAGAAAATAAGGAAACCATATATATGGGAGATTGTAATGTGGATATATTTTAAAATGAGGCTCATTTGCAATATGTAAATAAAGTTTACCAGTTTGAGCAAGTGATCAGTGAGGCAACTCGTGTTACAGCAAGACCTCTACACTCATTGATCACATATATACTAATAACAAGGAGATGGGGAGGGAGACCATAATTACCAATGATGTCAGACAGAGGCTCCATATATGGTTTAAACATATATTTATTTCTCCTCTAGCCTTAACTAATCACCAGGTCAGTGAATATGCAGTGTATAATAAAGGTCCCAAAACCGAGCATTGAGGGACGCCATATTTAATATTCATATTGTCTGATCTTTTACCATCAATTATGACACATTGTTTTCTATTTGATAAATATGACCTGAACCATTTCAAAGCAGTACCCTTAATACCACATCTTTTTTCCAATCTATTTGATAGTATATCATGATCAACAGTATCAAATGCCGCTGACAAGTCAAGTAGTACCAGCATTACCGTGTTATCATCATCAATATCCATTAGTGTCATTTTGAACCCTGAGCAATGCAGTATCAGTGCTATGAAACTCTTTATATGCTGACTGAAATATACCTTGTATATCATTTCTAACTAAGTAACCTACACATTTGTAGCTACGGCCCTTTCTATCAGTTTTGATAAATAAGCAAGGTTCGAGACTGGTCTATATTTTTTTCTTTAACAATTCTAGACCTATTTTCTTAATTAAAGGTCTTATGATGGCCATCTTAAGGTCATCAGGCATGTTTCCACTTGAAATTGCTTTTATCAATGGTAGTAGATGACCCAGACATTCATTTAGAAGACAGGTTGGGATTGGATCCAATTCACATGATTCTTTGCGGATTCTTTAATCAGTTTCTTAACTTCCGAATCATTTAATAGTGTGAAATTCTCAAGATGTGTGTTAAATCTGGTTTCCTCTGTCAATGGTTCTTTATTTTCATATTCTATATCCATATTCTCCCTAAGATTTGTGATTTTTTCTCGAAAAAGATTATTAAATTCCGATGCTCACTCCTTTTTATCATTATGCCTAGGAAAGGGAGTGTCCTCTTTTGTGTGTAGTAGTTTATTTAATACCTTAAATAGTTTTTTTTGGTCAGATTTATTGGAATTTATTATTTCTGAGAAATAACTGTTTCTAGATTCCTTAATGATATTGTTGTATTTGTTTCTCTGTATTTGAAATTGTATTTTATCTGAAGAAAGACCGGTTTTATTATATTTTTATATTAAGTTTTGTTTTGTTTCTCTTTTTCCTCTTTCTATCATCAGATAACCAAGGAGCTGGTTTCCTATTATTTATGGTTTTTTCCACTACAGGCGCATGTTTATCAAGTATACTTGTCAATTTATTGTATCTATTTAATAAGTCATTAAGATCTTCCTCATTGTAGGATTGATTTTCACCAAACTTTTCTTCAATATCTTTTATAAAATTATTTATGTTCATTTTTTTTAAATTTCTATATGATACCTTTTTTTTGTTATTTGTCTTAGTTTGTATATTTAAAGTGAGTTTTATTATACTGTGATCAGATATTTTTTCATCAACTAAATGTACCTTTACTATGTCGCTATGCATGTTTGTTATTAATAAATCCAGAGTATTTCCCATAATGTGTGTGGGCTTTGTTATGTGATTATGTAAATCGTATAAATCCAGGACATCATTAAATTTAATTACATTAGGCCTGTTTGGTTTATTCATATGAAAATTATAGTCACCTACAAATAGTACCTCAAAGGTATATGTACTATAGTAAGATAGTACATCAGTGAATTCTTCAAAGAACTCTGTGTAAGTATATTTATTTTTATCAGAGGGCTCAGGTCTGTATATTATAATAATAGTAAAGATTTTATTTTTTATCTTAATTGTATTTCGATCATTTCCGTTGTTGATAATCTATGATTGTGTTTTATTTTGCTTATGTCTATTTCGTTTGTTTGTTTGTTTATTTGTTTGTTTGTTTGTTTGGGGTTTTACATCACTTTCAACAGTATTTCAGTCATTTCGTGATGAGACTTACTTGTAGCAGATATAGTGCTGCCTCACTGAATTGTCATGTCGCAGGTCCTTGACATGACAACTCACCCGGTCACAGATTTACAAGGACAACGGGTTAACCCTTTAGGCACGGTCCTCAGCTCATGTAGGAAATTGTATCATGAGTTCAATCCCGGCACGGCCGGGGTTCGAACCCACGACCTTTGGATCACCACAGAGGAACTGGTGCTAATAAGCTGGCGCTCTAACCAACTGCGCCACGGCCCGTGGCCCTATGTCTATTTCAGGTTTATAGATGACAGCCAGGCCTCCATCTGATCTCAAAGCAAGAGGTGTCCAATATTATAATTATTTTCTTTAATTTTATCTCTAATGATTTTTTCTTTCATCTCATTTATCCACGTTTCAGTTATAAAGAATAAGTCAATATTATTTTCATTTATGTATAAGTTTATGAGTTCTTTCTTGTGTTTTCCATTCTTAACCCATTTAATTCATTATTAGTATTAAGATATATTTTAGAGGGGATTCCGGTCATTGACCCTATGACGTCATTTCGATGCGATTGCCCCCCAGGGCGCCCAATCGACAACTTGGTGGGCGGAGCCAATGTCCGATCAATTTGATTGTTGAAACCGATTTTTGAGGTATTGCGCGAGGATTTACTGTTTTGATACTTATGTGTCACCATTTTGGTAGTGTCAGTGGGATATTTCCGACAAGAACGTTTTTCTTTCGTAGACAATGTAAGAGATGGTTTCCATGTACGAGTCACTGACACCTTACCGTAAGAGGCGGAGCGATGGGTACCACATGTTTCATATACATATGGGATTGGCTGTTAGTTTTTCCTTCTTTGCACATACCAATTTGCTGCTTTCCATTAAGAGTGTGCGACTGGGGAATACCTTTAGTAAAGTTGATATGATTAACTGTGTTTAATACACCCTTCTTCAAGATTTCAGCATATGTGGGATATGAAATAATCGAATTTGTGATATGATTTTTATATTTACTACTATGTTAATAGTTGCAGGTTTGGAGATTATTTTGACTGCGGGAGCAAGGGAAAGTACAGGTATTTAACGAATTGTAAATAATAATAATAATAAAATATTTATATAGCGCGTACACAAAGCAAAGCTTGCTCGTAGCGCTTAAGGTCGCTATATGGTCAAAATTTGTCTAAGTATCTAAGTATCATTTTTCATTGTAAAATTTGTTAAATAAATATGTTTTCAATGACTTCTTAAATTTGATAATACTATCCAATTTCTTAAGTCCAACTGGGATATCATTCCATAGCCTAGGTGCAGCATATTTGAAAGTCCTTTCCCCATACCCTTTAGGTAAAATCTTGGGTACAACTAATTCATGGTTATCATTAGACCTTAGATACCTAGGGTTATCCTTTGGAATGATTAAATCAGTTAGGTATTTAGGGGCCATGCAATTTAAGGCTTTCCATGTTAATAATTATAGTATCTTGAATTGAATCCTAGCCTGCAACGGCAACCAAAGAAGTCCTCGCATTAGAGCACTAACATGATCAAACTTTTGAATGCGTCCAACAACCCTTGCTGCAGAATTTTGCAATCTTTGCAACTTTTTTATTTCATGCATTGGTAGGTTGATAAGTAATGAGTTACTATAAACAAGATTAGATGTCACAAAGGCATGCATTAGCATATTTGCAGATTTTTCACTCAGACAGTTTCTAATAGAGGCAACATTTTTCAAATGGAAGAATCCTTTTTTGCAAATCAAATTAACTTGATCCTTTAATGTCATATTTTTATTAAATAGCACTTTTAGATGAGATTAGAAACTCAGTTTTACCCTCATTTAGCTTCATTTTATTATCAAGTAAAAATTTTCGTAAGCTGGATATACAATTTTCAATATTGGCGTAGCTAAAATCAACAACAGTTGTATCATTGGGATTAAATGAGATGTATAATTGGGTGTCATCTGCATAAATATGATAACTCAAACCATATGATTTCATAATATCAGCAATTGGCGACATACAGATTGTAAAAAGAATCGGACCCAGGACCGAGCCCTGTGGAACTCCATATTCAATTTTTCCATATCAGAGTATTTCCCATTTATAGGAGAGTATCCGTCGTTGGGGGACGTGGACGGGGGATCAATACTCTACCAAATAGATAGATACTCTAATCTGTCCTACTCTATTGTACTGTACTGTACTTGTTAACCATAGCTCGCTGACTCGCTGGCTGTGAGTTCGGGCACGGATCCTAGCTATCATATCATACCCTCATAATAATGACGGGAAGTAAGGACTGCAGACACAGGATATACACAGTGTAATAGTTACCTTTATTCAGTGCTGTGATTCCTGCTTGTCTGGCTAGGCCGGCATGGCAATGAGCGAGGCATGTGAATTACCAACTTTGCATGATACTTATGAAACCCTGACTATATGCTAAACACCCGAGTCTATGTGGTCATGATACTGAGAGTCATGGATCTTCCGTGGCAAGTGGTCGTTGATCTCCTTCTTGGCTCCTAGACTGGGGTCTGTACTGAGAGAGCTGGCTGAGCTGAACTGGGAGCCCGGATTCACGGTTGCGCGTCTCTTTTAAGGGGCCACTCCGCATCATCTGTGTGTGGTTGCCTACGTGGCTTCCTCACGCGTCATCAAATGGACTCATCCTGCCTGCGTATCCAACTTCGGCTCGTCCGTCCTACACGTGACTTTCACGGAGTGGTGGTTATGGTGACTCATCAACCATCAGTATCGTGTTATTGTCTATAAATGTCTATATATTTCCAAGAGTCTCTGGGTGTGTATTCTATATCCTACACTATTGTTTCCTATTAGTTAAATATGACTCAAACCAAGACAAGACATTAATAGTAATTCCACATCTATTTTCTAGTCTGCTAAGAAGAATCTCATGATCTATAGTGTCAAATGCCGCAGACAAATCCAGTAGAACAAGAAGAATAATGCGCCCATTGTCAAGATCCATTAAGATATCATTCTGAACTTTTAGCAATGCAGTCTCAGTACCATGAAAAATTTTATAAGCCGGTTGAAAAAAATCTTTTAATTTATTATAGTCAAGATGGGTGATCAGTTGATCAGCGACTGCAACATTTTTTATTAATTCAAGACCAAGTTTTTTAGTAGTTGACGTATAATGGCTAATTTTAATGTGTCTGGAAAATAAGACATCGTCAGAGACTTATTAATAATGTCAGTAATAATAGGGAAAAATTGAAGCCATGTAGGAATTTGATCCAGTTCACATGACTTATTGGCTGCTTTCCTAACTATTTTTCTTACCTCATTTTCAGTTAGGATTCAAAAATTTCCCCATTTGTGCTAAAAAATTATTATCTCCAATATCTCCCATCATATTAACATTTGTATTGCAAACAGTGCTTTCTAACACATTTAATGATTTATCTATATTATTTTTCTTGACGTCAAGTTCTAACCTAATTTTATCAATCTTTCCAATGAAAAATTTATTAAATTCATTAGATAGGATAGTCATTCACAAATATAAATGGGGTCTCATCATTCCTATGCAATAATTTATTGATTACGTTATACAATTTTTTTGGATCCTTTGCACTGTCGTTAATGATGTTTCAAAAATAATCACCCCTAGCTTTATTGAATAGAATATTATATTTATTCCGCTGAGATTTATAGATTTCAGTGTCAACTTGTAATTTTGTTTTTTTCATTTCCCTCTCTAATTTTCTTTTCAATCTTTTTTCTTCATGTAATTTTTCTTCAAACCAAGGGCAAGGTTCCCTAATCCTGATATTCTTATTAATAATTGGCGCATGAATATCTAGTATATTAGAGATATCTTCAAAAACTTTAATCGTATCATTAAGACTAAATCTTTCTTAAAATTATTCCTGAAATAGTCATCGATATTATTTCTAAAGTCCTGAATTTTGATGTTCTTTAATTTTCTAAATGTAATATTTTTCTTAATCACAAGTCTATTTTCAAAATTAAAACTACATTTAATAACATTATGATCAGAGATAAGTTCATCAACGCAAAACTCTGTAAGATATTTCTGACTTCTGAACTTAATTAATAGATCAAGCGTATTTCCAAGAATATGCGTGGGCTCATTTATTAGTTGTTCACATTCATACATATAAAGAAGATTATTGAACTTTATTACGTTAGGTTTCGTTCTAATTTTCATGTGAAAATTAAAATCTCCAAAAAGTAGGTTTCATGATTAATAAGCTTATATGAGTATAATAGATCAGCAAATTCATCGAAATAAGCCGTCATGGTATAAGGATTCTTTTTAGATGGTTCTGGTCTGTAAATAATGTAAAATGAAATTTTCTTACTTTTAAACGATAATTTACTAATATTTTTTTTCAGCCTATCAATCAATTTTTTATCCTTAACATCATCCAGCCAGGTTTCAGCAACTAACATAATATCAATATTATTATTAAACATATATTCTTTCACCAGTAAAATTTTGTTCCGTACTGATTGTGTATTAACAAAAGCTACATTAAGATACTTGATGTTTTTATATGTTATTCCATCTATATCACGGGGATAATTTAGTGAGGTCCTCATATTTATATCATTTTCATCAGCTAAACAATTTATAATTGTGTTTTCACATAGATGATATGGGACAACGGTATTAAGTTTTCTTTTTTGTAAAGTGTGCCTCAAGGGTATTTGTGTAGCTAAGCAATCTTCAACGTTTATCTTCGTATTGTGGAGTGTGCTGTCACCACGTGTGATAAAAAACCGGCCAGACTCCACTGCTAGGAACAGGCATTTGTAACAACTGAGAAATCATCTCAGATCCTCTATGTTATGTCTCATCCCTGGCTACTAAACTGAGTAAATATAGTGTCATATATACACACGTAATAAAGAGCTTCCACTACTGTGTTCGATCCTGACAAGACGTGTTTGTTGTCTGTCCAACCTAACTGGTTGGTTTGGTGGTCATCATGAAGGTCCAGCACATTCCATAAGATTCAGAACTGTTTCATTTTACACATTCGGGTCGATCCTTATTGGTCGAGGGTAGTATATGCTCCGCCCCAAAAGCCGAGCTGTGATCACAATCGTTATTTAGCGTATTAAGGAAAACTTACCGGATTTGGCCGAAGAAGCAGGGATATGCCCATCATTATTCTCATTACCATATTCCAAACAGGAAACAGGGGAAGTACACTTAGTTTGAAGACGCTTTTGATGTACAAAATGGTGGTGTTTTTTGCAGCTTGGCGGTGTTTTTTGCAGCTTGATTTTCTCGGAAATCTCGGAGAAAGATTGCCATTCCGAGATGAAAATTTACCATGATAACGACTTTTAACCTTAATTTTCACTTTATTCTCATAATTTAAATTATCAGTGACATTACCGGGTTTAATCCTAGATATTTCATATTTCTCTGACTTGCCATATATATTATTTGTGTGCGACGAATTTAAACCATGAGACATTAACAAATAAGGACTATCTTTTCTAAGCCATATTTTGAATTCTATGATTTTACTGGGGTCCATGACAAACTCATTGGAGAAATGTTCAATAACACATTAATTTTTGTTACTGCTCCAATATTTTATTTTCCATGTGTAGGGACTACTGTTAGAAATAATTTCTTCCAATCTATCATGATCAATACCTAGTTCAATACATAAGTTATCAGTTAATGCAGAGTTAGAGATTGATTTAATTACTGGGAGCCACTTAGTTTTTATCTCACAAGAGTGGGAAAGAGTAAGATCAATTTTTTCATTCCTTATAAGAAAGTTAGTAGTATTTCTAATATTATTAAGATATATTTTACTGACTATCAGGGTCGGGACGAGTAGAGTTTAAGGAATTTATGAAATGATTTTTACAGAGTAATATATAATTACTGTCATGATGTTTGAGGTAGTTTATAATTCTAATAAATATTGAAGTATTTTCTGATGATTTTGACTCAACAATAGACATTAACCTGTTATAGAGACAAAGACAAGATATCATTTTAAAACCAGTTTTTTATTTTCTTATTTGAACATAGCCTCATACCATGTAGAGACATATCATCATCATTTTGTCCATGATTACTAGATTTATTTATGTAAAAACCATCTTCCTTTTGTTTATATGAATTTTCCTTACACATGTTAATACAATTATCATATAGAATATTTAGTTTTAACCCATTTGATAAATTTGAACACTTAGATAAACAGTTGACATTAAAGTATTCTATAGTTCTGTCACAAGATTTAATCATATTTTTCATGATTATAAATGCTTTACAAGTGTAGTGTATATGGTAGAATCAACAACTAAATGTTCCATATTGTAGGTAATATAAGGTCCATAATTCAAGTTAGATATATTAAGTCCATAGAATGTACTAGCATAAAAAATATTAGAATCCAAGAAATTAGAGTCACTGGAAGAATTGCTAAGAATTGAGTCTAGGCAATTTTCAGTAGAGTTCAATCCATGATTTAAGATAGAGTCATTAACATGCAATCCTTCCCACTCTGGCCAAGAGCCTCATTCGGTTTTCTGTCCCTCCTCAATAGTTTTCCTCAAGTAAATTTTGGCTGATTCAATCTGTCCGATATCTCCTTTTATACAAGCAAAGAAATTTCTCTCCATTTTCGTTTTGAAAGGAATCAATGCTGATATTCGCACCAGACATTCCCTCGATCCATCTAATATTAGCGCCTCCTTTCCCAATAATCCTGCCCACCAGAGTCGGGGGAACTTGGAGCAGTTCCTCAAGAGATGATTTTTTGGAGGGAATGTCTGGTACAGTAGAATCATGCTTCCTAGTACAATTCTGAATTTTAATAGCAGATGTTGAAGCTACTGGCATAATCTTCTCAACACATGGTGGTGGTGAGAGCTAATCAATCACGCTGGTAATATGCTTGATGGATGAGGTCTTTAAGAACCCCTCCTGGCAAAAGAGCTCACATTTAGGAAGAGAATTGAATTTATTTATAACGAAATACTGGTAACCATCCTGAACATGTTGTGAAAATTTACTAATCATAACTGCTTGCTGAAAAGCAAATTCATCATTTTCAAAAGGTGGAGGTGAGAGGACTGATACAGTCAGTCCCTTTGCACGGAAACGCCCAACATGTCAGCTTCGAAGCTGCATCTACTCCTTTTCAGCCCTCCCTAATCTCAATAATTTCAGGAATGAAAATAACCGTTCCAAAATCACTAATCCTATCCTGGTCAGATGAAATGTCTTCTATTTCATCAGAGGTGGCGACCGTATCCACGATGGAGCGAGTCAGTTGACTGACTATTTCAAACTGGGTTTTATCATTCGGTAGAATGATTAGCATCTTAATAATAATAGTATTCCCGCCAGATGATGATTGAGATGGGAAATAAGAAACAACCTGCAACATCCTATCTATCAATCTTTGTCTGTCACTTAATAATTGATCTGTTCTTACTAAAGTAACTAGTGGTTCATCCTTTATCCGTGTAATTTCGCTAATCCTCGCAATTTGAGCGTCAACTGTGCCTTTCAGAATCATTTCAGTTCTTTTTGCCAAATCGATGATCTTTTCCTTTTCAGTAACTTCATCTTGCACAGTTTTCAACTGTTGTCTCAGTTCAGTGACCATAGTTTCATTGAGCTTGACACCGTTTCCTGCCAGCAAAAGTTGCTCAGCTAATTCTGATTTCTTGAGCATCCTAAGGCGCGTAACCTCGTCTCCTCAACGATCATCAATCCCTCATCAGCCATTCTCTACAATCACAAGAGTAATTTATTCAGAGCAAGAAAACAATCAATGTTATGTATATCAGAAAATGTAATGTGAAAACAATATACCAAAATGATACCACAATGTTGAATAATTTACCTTAGAATTCTATGAGCGGCAGCGTAACCAAATGCGTAACCAAACAGTCAAGCGGCACCACAATAGCAAACAGTCAAGCGGCACCACAATAGCACACAAACTTTGTGAAATTTAATAATCTAATTTAGATCAGGAGGCAAACGAGCATTATCTGTCCTGGAAACCAAGTCAGATAATGAGGTAGAGAGATAGAGATGTAGTATATAATCAGTATAGAGTATTGTGATGTGTCATATTGTGTCGTCACAATGAAAATGGTTTGTCACAATGAAAATTATTTCGTCACACAGAAAAAAGACAATGAAGTATTGCGTCACAGTAATCTCTTTACACCCAAAAAACATTCTATGTGACACTAGTTTTGAATGTCAAATGTAATAATACTGTTCTCAATTTAAGGTTTGTAGTAATTCGATAGTACTAAAACCTATTACATTTTGGTGCACTTTAGGTGCAATAGGTCAATGTCATCTGGCTTAAAAAGTCAAAGGAAATTACAATTTATGGAAAATTTTGAAAGCAAAGTGTAATCAGAGTGTAAAATATAGATAAGAATATTTATGAGCATATGTGTTTTATGATCCATAGAACTTCTCTTTCAAATTTAGTATATCAATTTAGATGATGAATTACCAATATATAATAATCCACTAAATATTAATATGACGAATAAGAAAAATATTGACCTGTGGAGATATGTTCAGTGTTTACTGGTCCATATGATTACTATAAAGTTTAACAAATCTGGCATATATAGATTCATCGCCATAGTCTTACAACTTGCGCAATTGAATGTCACGGCAAGATTGAATGTCAAGATTGAATGTCATATAAATCTTAACCAATTTGTCAAAAAATAACCAAAACATTTGTGATGGTAGATTAACTGGAACTCTCCAGATGCTATAAATCTCAAATTTCTCCAACTAATCTTCTAAGAGATATTCACTTTTCTTTGACTGCCACGCAAAAACGGCAGATCTGAGTATCAGGGGAAAAGGGCAAGTACAAGTTGTGCTTTCAGTGAACGATAATTCACCTGAAAAATGTTCTAAAAAATCAGAAAAAATTTTGTCTTCTAGAGATAATGTCAGAGATAATAAGTCAGAAAATTGAGCTCTATTTATTAATTTTCTACTGAGAAAGAGGCGATCTGATATGCACTTTCATTCAAAGTTGAATTACACTTAAAGTAAGCAGGCAGCAAGCAAGCATACACTACGTTTCAATGGGCAGGATGTTTTCCTAGTGTTATTTCTAATAAAGTTAATTCAATTTCAGATTTCATTAAGACAGTATATATGCTTACAATAGTCTACAAACAAGTTTACAGGCAGAATTTAACATTTAATTGCAGAAAAAGAGTAGAACTTGGGTAGATAGACCGATGCAGAACACACTAAACGGGGAAAGAGATGGCGCGGCTGGAGTAGCGTGATTCAGTACGCAACAATATGAGCGCAAGATACTATGAGAGACCAGAATCAACCTATTCCAAGCACGAATAGGAGGTCACAGCAGCAAGCTAGTAGCAATTCAAATCAGTTCAATCAGTTCAATCAGGATAAATCAGATTCAAGTCATGTGTAAGTTCCAGCAATATCTCAGCACAGTCAGTTTCAGTTTTCCGTGAGAGCCCGCACGTGCAACACGTGGAGCCCAAACTATGATCTGTATTGCACGGTATCAAAAGCCACACACTATCACAGAAAAAACAGCCGAAATTTCAAAAAAAATGAAATTAATAAGGCTGGTAGGGGTTCTGCATGGTAATCCTCAAATCATATTAAAGTCTAGAAATTTTAATCGTCTCATAAATTGTGAAAAATAAGATCTTTACGAGAGCTGGGACTCGAGCATATATATATATATATATATCATCATTTATATATATATATATATATCATCATTTATATATATAAATATATATATATATATATATATATATATATATATATATATATATATAAATTATATATAAATTTACTGCGTGTGTGTTTCAAAATTATTTACAAAGACTTTATTTTTATGATATATAAATATTTTAAATATGCTTTCCAAATAATGAATGTCATATTTATACAGTTAGTGGTGTATTTCGTTATGTCTGTCTTTTTATTGAAATAGATTACAATCATTGTGATTTACATTTAGATTAAAAGATATTGTCTTGTATACTGCAAACAACATACCAATAAGATACAGTTACATATTTGTTACACAAGTAAATATATTTCCTCCACATCATGACAAAAGTTAACAATTTACTATTTCGTGCCAAAACATAATTTGACAGATTTTGTTTAAGACTTTGCCTGCATAATTTCTAAAATACAGGGAAAAAATTGGAACGTCATCCCCAGTGTTGATTTTACAACTAGATTAAACAAAGAACATGGTGCGTGTTTCACGTGTTTTGGTGTATCAATCGATATCAAGGGATGGGGAATATCAGTCGATATCTAGGCGTATGGTATATAAATGTTGAAAATCTAAATCTTATAATTAATCAAGAAAAAAATGTTTTTAAGAAAAGGAGACTTGCTTCTCATGTTATTGTGTGGACATGGTAGTAAACAATGGCGCATGGTTTGTCTTCATAATTATGATTATTCTCAGTTTGATTTCAACAAATTGCCAATAGTCGATAAAGAGGATCGTCTATTGACCGACGCTTCTCTTATGCAATTCATTTGACTAATCTCTGTGGAATTATCAAGGTGCTTAAGTGTCCATACAAATCATGGACTGTGGTGCAATTGGTTCACGTGCAAGCTTACTAGCACCAGTTCCTCTGTGATGATCCAAAAGTCGTGGCCATGCCAAGATTACATTCATGTTACAATTTCTCATATTAGTTGAGGCCCGTACTTTAAGGGCTAACATATTGTTCTTGTAAATCAGTGCCCAGGTGGGCTGTCATATCAAGGATCTGCGATAAGACAATATAGCAAGGCAGTACTTTATCTGCTACAAGTAGGTCTCGTCATGAAGTGACCAAATAATGTTGAAATAAACAAACAAAAAAACAAAAACAAAGAAAGAAAGACAAAAAACAGTATCCACACATTTTGATAGGTCTCTGCCGGGGAATATGACATATATATTTTTGTAATAATTCTTCCTTTATTGAATGTAGCCTTTTTCTTAACGTTTTAGATATTCACATCATGAGTGAGAAGATTGAGCACCAAGTGTGTTGTATGGATTACTCTCATGTATAGCAATTAAAAGATTCTCTGCATTTTGCGTTCAAATCCAACATATTAGTACAAATATTTAAAGCAACGTTGTAATATAAACTGTTAGCAGTTGGTTGTCATAGTCACGTTTTTTCTGGATAAATAAGTGTAAAACAATAACCATGTAACAAATACACTAGAATGGTTTATGACATTATTATTGTATTTTTGTATAAAAGATATGCACTGACATTGTATAGTTTAGGAGAAATAAAGTTCCTTTTTTTGCAAAAAATATGTTTTAATTGATATACATGTATCTTTGTCCAACTTGTACGAAGTTGAGAACAAAATATTAACTTTATTTACATTATTGACCTTATGTGTATTATTAACCATATTTCTATTATTAACCTTATTTTCTTATTATAAACCTTTGTAATCTTTATAATGTAATCTTTATAATGTAATCGTTATAATGTAATCTTTATAATGTAATCTTTATAATGTAATCTTTATAATGTAATCTTTATAATGTAATCTTTATAATGTAATCTTTATAATGTAATCTTTATAATGTAATCTTTATAATGTAATCTTTATAATGTAATCTTTATAATGTAATCTTTATAATGTAATCTTTATAATTAGCCTTATCTTTATTAGAAATCAAATTTTCTTCAGGCCCGAATCTCTTAACATTATGTATACTTAACATTATGTATTGAACCCTTATAAAAGCCATTTTTAGACCAACTTCCAGCCGCCATGTCTGTTTTGTCTTCACAACTTGAACGTAACACAGTATTATCAATTTTACCGCGCCCCCCTCCCCCTTCAACCGAAACAAGGTAGTCAAGTTTTGTACTTTTGCCTTATCAGCCGCTTTGTTACTTGGTTATGCATGTTGTCTACCCTGATTTATAATCTGAAGTGAAAACGTGTTGACATATCACCGTGGCGGTGAAAAATATATCAGACAGTGTTAGAGAGCAGTACATTGGATTAATGAATATGTAGGGCACAATACGTATGTATAAGGTAAAAAATCTATATTTTATGCTGAGTAGAATTATATTCATTGCAAACTATTTACTGACCATCCTCTGACCACCCATGCATTTATTGTACCAGTTGGTGTAGGATGGAAGGTGGTTGGTTCATATCATATCTGAAAGCAATGCTGATTTGCCCTATACGTTACTGCAAGGTCCTCAAAACACCATTTCACATTCTGACGCAAGGTCAACATCTATTATAAAATGATAGTTTTGACATGGAGAAAAGAGTATTTTAACATCCTTTTTTAATCCAAACGAAAACCAAAGGAATTATCTAAAAGGGAAAAATATATCTTATACCGAGGTTAAATTTGAAAGTGTACAGAGACCGTGAAATATGCCCCAAACATTTGAAAATGAACTTTTAAAGAATTCAAAACCGTGATAACTGAGAGTCATCGCGGTTCTGAATTTAATTAATTTTATATTTTGTTACAGAGAGATAAAGTCACGGAGTTCGACCATAGACATTCATATCAGCCCCTGCCGTCAATGATAAAAAGGAGCGCTCAGTATCAGCCGCAAGTCATAACTATTAAACAAAATCTGCCTGCGAAGTGATTGGTGAAAGAATTAATGACTAGAGATTTTGATTGGCTAACGTCTGGGTCAGCCAACTGATTACAAGTCGTGACCTCAGGGGCGGATCCAGGATTGTTTTATCCTGGGGGGGGGGGGGGGGGGGGGCTCAAGTGTGATCTGAAAAAAAGCAAGGGGGGTGGCTCCAGTTCCCAAAAGACACCCTATCCACAGCCCCCAAAGCCCCCACCTGGATCCGCCACTGGACCTGATGTTGATCAATTCTGATTGGACTATATTTGAAGGGCGCCGTGAGTCATATGCACAACCCCAGCTGACACGTCACGTGAAAACCACGTTGCTTTCTGGTTGAAGTCTCAGACATTCACGTGGAGTCAGATTACTACGTCATATTGACGTGATGTGGTTTAGATATGATTTTAAAGACGAGATTTCTTGTCCGATTTATGACGTGGTTGAGATATGATTTTCAAGACCTGATTTTCGGATCCAGTTTTTTTTTGTGAAGATATGATTTCAAACCATGAAAAATGATTTACAAATTCCAACTTTTATAAAAATGATAATTAGATTATTTTAAAGTGATCAAATCTTCAGGCTTTAAATGTAAATACTTTTTCTTGCAAAATATGAAATATATTAAAAGTGAATCATTTCAAAATATGTAAACAATATCAAATAATAAAACATGATATTTTGTCTCTTAGAAATATAAAACAAAATACACCATTAATGTTTGTCTACAGTCCATATTTTACATTGTTGCGGAACTATATATTGAGCAAGGCGTCATCAATTTTCGCTGAACTAACCCTGCCAAAGGAAATTTTATAAAGTTATTATTCTTATACTGATTATTTTACCAATCAGTGAACTGTCTGATTGCGGCCGATCCTGAACGCACCTTTCTAGCATTCACGGCAGGGACTTATATAAGAGGGAGAATAATCCCGCCACACGTATGAACTCTCGCACCAAACGTTACCATGTAATGACATGTGTATAGTACAGCGACACAGACTTGGCTGTTTTTACCAGTAGTTTACCAGAGCATAACAGGTCTGGAGATATGTCACTTGACAGGTCTGGAGATATGTCACTTGACACTGTAGAATAACTACAAAATGTTACCAAGCACAGCACATGGCATACGGCTATATTTTACAGATGACAGTTGCGCAGTGAATATAAATGTGAGCGTGAAGCAGTGCCATCTTAGTACCACATCCTGGTAAGTACTTCCGGATGTGCCAACTTATCAGCTGGCCAGAGCACTATACAGCTCTCAGTGTGGATACAGTCACCATACAAGTCCAGGATTATGTTTGCATATTGATGTACTATCACAGATATATAACTTCCTCGACTATGATTCTGCTGGCTGGAACATCAAGATAGATCAGGATTAATAATGGCAAGGATATACGCAAAATGCCTTTTAAATGTTGTATCAATATTGATAGTATTTATATTACTAGCAGTATTTACATCCTTATTTCCATATGAATCTCCACATTGCCTCAAAGGAAATCACTCTCACCTGGGGTCAGGTGAAGATACTGGAGATTTTATTGATATGATGAACAATCACTTTGAAAATGTTGACGAAGGTTTACGAGAAAATGGTCAAAATGACCTTGATATGCAAAAGCGCATGAACAAGAATGCCATACAGATCAGTGTGCTGTCCCGCCATGCATCGCAACACAGGCACCAACTGACCCACATCAAGTCTATGATCACTGATCTGCCCACAACAACATTTATAGGATCTAATCATTGGCTGAAGGAGTAAGCTCAACTATATATACAAATATTGGAAGTGATATTGTTAAAATGAGATTAGATTAATAGAAGTAATAATAGTTAGATTGGATTGATAGAAAAAGTAATAATGTAATTTTCATGTAGTAACAGACTAGATACTTAAAATGCACAATATGTATTTCCCATTTGAATTCATATTGCCAGGAAGAACACAATCTGTGCATGTATTTGCCCCTCTGCCACGCCTCGAAATATATCTCTATGCCAAGCCTCTATATATACCTATATACCAAGCCTCTATATATACCTATATACCAAGCCCCTACATACCTTTATATATCTATCTGTATGCTTGTATCTAAAAAGAGTCTTCTTTTGGATTTAAGGTGTGACGACAAGTTTGTCAATAAGGTGTTTACCCAGAAAGCCTCAGTTATCATAACATTTCATGACAATGAGGAGTTGTCTGTTCTGCTGCACACAATCCATTCAATCCTTCAGAGGACGCCACCGTCTCTACTGAAGGAAATCATCCTCATCGATGATGCCACTAAAAAAGGTTGTCTTTATTAAATCTAGTCACTATTTTACCAGCTGGATTATGAAATCTAGTCACTATTTCACCAGCTGTTTTATTAGATCTAGTCACTATTTCACCAGCTGGATTATTAAATGTAGTCACTATTTCACCAGCTGGATTATTACTTCTAGTCACTATTTCACCAGCTGTTTTATTAAATGTAGTCACTATTTCACCAGCTGTTTTATTAAATGTAGTCACTATTTCACCAGCTGTTTTATTAAATGTAGTCACTATTTCACCAGCTGGATTATTAAATGTAGTCACTATTTCACCAGCTGGATTATTAAATCTAGTCACTATTTCACCTTCTGTTTTATTAAATCTAGTCACTATTTCACCAGCTGTTTTATTAAATCTAGTCACTATTTCACCAGCTGTTTTATTAAATGTAGTCACTATTTCACCAGCTGGATTATTAAATCTAGTCACTATTTCACCTTCTGTTTTATTAAATCTAGTCACTATTTCACCAGCTGTTTTATTAAATCTAGTCACTATTTCACCAGCTGTTTTATTAAATGTAGTCACTATTTCACCAGCTGGATTATTAAATCTAGTCACTATTTCACCTTCTGTTTTATTAAATCTAGTCACTATTTCACCAGCTGTTTCATTAAATCTAGTCACTATTTCACCAGCTGTTTTATTAAATCTAGTCACTATTTCACCAGCTGTTTTATTAAATCTAGTCACTATTTCACCAGCTGTTTTATTAAATCTAGTCACTATTTCACCAGCTGTTTTATTAAATCTAGTCACTATTTCACCAGCTGTTTTATTAAATGTAGTCACTATTTCACCAGCTGGATTATTACTTCTAGTCACTATTTCACCAGCTGTTTTATTAAATCTAGTCACTATTTCACCAGCTGGATTATTAAATCTAGTCACTATTTCACCAGCTGTTTTATTAAATCTAGTCACTATTTCACCAGCTGTTTTATTAAATGTAGTCACTATTTCACCAGCTGGATTATTACTTCTAGTCACTATTTCACCAGCTGTTTTATCAATTCTAGTCACTATTTCACCATCTGTTTTATTAAATGTAGTCACTATTTCACCAGCTGTTTTATTAAATCTAGTCACTATTTTACCAGCTGGATTATGAAATCTAGTCACTATTTCACCAGCTGTTTTATTAAATGTAGTCACTATTTCACCAGCTGGATTATTACTTCTAGTCACTATTTCACCAGCTGTTTTATTAAATCTAGTCACTATTTCACCAGCTGTTTTATCAATTCTAGTCACTATTTCACCAGCTGGATTATTAAATCTAGTCACTATTTCACCATCTGTTTTATTAAATCTAGTCACTATTTCACCATCTGTTTTATGAAATCTAGTCACTATTTCACCAGCTGTTTTATTAAATCTAGTCACTATTTCACCAGCTGTTTTATCAAATCTAGTCACTATTTCACCATCTGTTTTATTAAATCTAGTCACTATTTCACCAGCTGTTTTATCAATTCTAGTCACTATTTCACCAGCTGTTTTATTAAATCTAGTTACTATTTCACCAGCTGGATTATTAAATGTAGTCACTATTTCACCAGCTGTTTTATCAAATCTAGTCACTATTTCACCATCTGTTTTATGAAATCTAGTCACTATTTCACCAGCTGTTTTATTAAATCTAGTCACTATTTCACCAGCTGTTTTATCAATTCTAGTCACTATTTCACCAGCTGGATTATTAAATCTAGTCACTATTTCACCAGCTGTTTTATGAAATCTAGTCACTATTTCACCAGCTGTTTTATGAAATCTAGTCACTATTTCACCAGCTGTTTTATGAAATCTAGTCACTATTTCACCATCTGTTTTATTAAATCTAGTCACTATTTCACCATCTGTTTTATTAAATCTAGTCACTATTTCACCAGCTGTTTTATTAAATCTAGTCACTATTTCACCAGCTGGATTATTAAATCTAGTCACTATTTCACCAGCTGTTTTATTAAATCTAGTCACTAATTCACTAACTGTTTTTTTAATCTAGTCACTATTTCACCAGCTGTTTTTTTAATCTAGTCTCTATTTCACCAGCTGGATTATTAAATCTAGTCACTATTTCACCAGCTGTTTTATCAAATCTAGTCACTATTTCACCAGCTTTTTTATCAAATCTAGTCACTATTTCACCAGCTGTTTTATGAAATCTAGTCACTATTTCACCATCTGTTTTATGAAATCTAGTCACTATTTCACCAGCTGTTTTATCAAATCTAGTCCTATTTCACCAGCTGTTTTATCAAATCTAGTCACTATTTCACCAGCTGTTTTATCAAATCTAGTCACTATTTCACCAGCTGGATTATTAAATGTAGTCACTATTTCACCATCTGTTTTATTAAATCTAGTCACTAATTCACCAGCTGTTTTTTTAATCTAGTCTCTATTTCACCAGCTGGATTATTAAATCTAGTCACTATTTCACCAGCTGTTTTATCAAATCTAGTCACTATTTCACCAGCTTTTTTATCAAATCTAGTCACTATTTCACCAGCTGTTTTATGAAATCTAGTCACTATTTCACCATCTGTTTTATGAAATCTAGTCACTATTTCACCAGCTGTTTTATCAAATCTAGTCCTATTTCACCAGCTGTTTTATCAAATCTAGTCACTATTTCACCAGCTGTTTTATCAAATCTAGTCACTATTTTACCAGCTGGATTATGAAATCTAGTCACTATTTCACCATCTGTTTTATTAAATCTAGTCACTAATTCACCAGCTGTTTTTTTAATCTAGTCTCTATTTCACCAGCTGGATTATTAAATCTAGTCACTATTTCACCAGCTGTTTTATCAAATCTAGTCACTATTTCACCAGCTTTTTTATCAAATCTAGTCACTATTTCACCAGCTGTTTTATGAAATCTAGTCACTATTTCACCATCTGTTTTATGAAATCTAGTCACTATTTCACCAGCTGTTTTATCAAATCTAGTCCTATTTCACCAGCTGTTTTATCAAATCTAGTCACTATTTCACCAGCTGTTTTATCAAATCTAGTCACTATTTCACCAGCTGTTTTATCAAATCTAGTCACTATTTTACCAGCTGTTTTATCAAATCTAGTCACTATTTTACCAGCTGGATTATGAAATCTAGTCACTATTTCACCAGCTGTTTTATTAAATCTAGTCACTATTTCACCAGCTGGATTATTAAATGTAGTCACTATTTCACCAGCTGGATTATTACTTCTAGTCACTATTTCACCTTCTGTTTTATTAAATCTAGTCACTATTTCACCAGCTGGATTATTAAATGTAGTCACTATTTCACCAGCTGGATTATTAAATCTAGTCACTATTTCACCTTCTGTTTTATTAAATCTAGTCACTATTTCACCAGCTGTTTTATGAAATCTAGTCACTATTTCACCAGCTGTTTTATGAAATCTAGTCACTATTTCACCAGCTGTTTCATTAAATCTAGTCACTATTTCACCAGCTGTTTTATCAATTCTAGTCACTATTTCACCATCTGTTTTATTAAATGTAGTCACTATTTCACCAGCTGTTTTATTAAATCTAGTCACTATTTCACCAGCTGTTTCATTAAATCTAGTCACTATTTCACCAGCTGTTTTATTAAATGTAGTCACTATTTCACCAGCTGGATTATTAAATCTAGTTACTTTTTCACCATCTGTTTTATTAAATGTAGTCACTATTTCACCAGCTGTTTTATTAATTCTAGTCACTATTTCACCAGCTGTTTTATTAAATCTAGTCACTATTTCACCAGCTGTTTTATTAAATGTAGTCACTATTTCACCAGCTGGATTATTAAATGTAGTCACTATTTCACCAGCTGTTTTATTAAATCTAGTCACTATTTCACCAGCTGTTTCATTAAATCTAGTCACTATTTCACCAGCTGTTTTATTAAATGTAGTCACTATTTCACCAGCTGGATTATTAAATCTAGTTACTATTTCACCATCTGTTTTATTAAATGTAGTCACTATTTCACCAGCTGTTTTATTAATTCTAGTCACTATTTCACCAGCTGTTTTATTAAATCTAGTCACTATTTCACCAGCTGTTTTATTAAATGTAGTCACTATTTCACCAGCTGGATTATGAAATCTAGTCTCTATTTCACCAGCTGGATTATTAAATCTAGTCACTATTTCACCAGCTGGATTATTAAATGTAGTCACTATTTCACCAGCTGTTTTATTAGATCTAGTCACTATTTCACCAGCTGTTTTATTAGATCTAGTCACTATTTCACCAGCTGTTTTATTAAATCTAGTTACTATTTCACCAGCTGTTATTGAATCCAGTCAGGATTCGAAGGGAACCCCTGAGAATTTCGGATTACTAACTCTGTTGACCAGACAAATCTAGTCTGGTGTA
The DNA here is from genome assembly GCA_949316495.1 of Amphiduros pacificus. NCBI lineage: Eukaryota > Metazoa > Annelida > Polychaeta > Phyllodocida > Hesionidae > Amphiduros > Amphiduros pacificus. The sequence continues at coordinate 43,265,257 of OX439008.1, read as the reverse complement.
GCACATTGAAAATAATTAATTAATTAATTATTAATCTTAAGCCAATGTAAAATCTTTTATTTTATTTATATTTTGTAAAAAAAATAGGATAAAATTTCAGATATCTTACAATGACTTCAAAGAAAACGCTAGTCCAAACAAAGCTGTTCTATGTAATACTAATATATAGAGAATCTGTCATGGTTGTACTAAGTTAGTAACTTTGAAGCCCTTCATTACCATTTTAGACATCTAGCCATGATTCTCTGCAATACATATCTGCCTCAAAATATGCCTTCTACTATTGTTGTTTTATTATTATTATTTTTTATCGTATTGATTTCAGATGAATTTAAAGATATATTGGAACACTATATATCTACAGTGTTCAACTCGTCTGTAGTGAGTTTATACAGAAGTAAGGTTCAGCTGGGTCTCATCAAAGCCAGGCTCCTTGGGGCAAAACTATCCTCTGCTGAAATCATTGTGTCTATGGACTCTCACATGGAGGTACAAAAGTACTGGTAATTATATATTAAACATACCTGTCACTTTACAAGGAGTAAACAGGTCATCAGAATTGAGCTATTTGGCCAATTTTCAAACCGCACATAGAAAAGATTGGGTAAGCACAGTTTAAAAAAAAAACGCAGAACCTCTTTATAAATATAAAATATGGGTAAATGACATTTTATTTTTAAAGTGTCAATATTTTATAAGAAGATTTTTATTTGAAGGTTGGAAGCTCTATTAGATGAGCTGGAGGCGAATCCCAAGGCCCTGGTAGCAAGTTATCTGGACTGGTTTGGACCTGACAACACAAGTAAATACAATATACCTTATACTGGCTCCCTTGGGAAGGAAATAAGAAGATACTTAGGGGTCTGTTTGGACAATTGCACAGCTAGGCGACAATTATTGTTTAAAATAGTTAAACTTGTTTAGAATGTTCTCGTATGGGATAGCTTGTTTGTGGCACATATTTGTTGATTTTCTCGCATTATGCCACCACAGAAGAATATTAACTTCGAAGTTTTAACTCTTTAGAATCCTTCAATTTAAAATATATACTGCAGTTATATACTGAGAAAGAGTTATGATTGACTCAGTAAAAGGCACCGCGCAAAATGTAGAGATAAATTACAAATTTGTGCCATAGGCAAACCTTGAAACACCTATAAATGTATGCTGAAATTGGGTAGGATACATGTTGATATGGAAAATTCTATCTCAAAGACATTCAATAAACTTAAAATCACCTCAATAAATCGAAATACCAAATACCAATGAATATCTTGCCCTTCATTCCCTTTAATATTGCATTATGCAATAACTTCATAATTATGTGAATTTGACAAAAAGAAATTGCTAGTATAAAAACATCTATCCACACGTGAGTATGATATTGAGCAGAAATATTCAATTTCTTCACAAAACAATTTTCACTGAGAATAATTATATGGTTGGAATACATTTGAGATAAGTAAATTATAATGACATAACATTTTATGCCCATAAAGGTTTATATTAATTCATATGGATCATTGTTTTCAGTTTTTCAATGCACCAGTTTGCACTTTGAGAGATTTGTTATGTAGTTCTTAAAGTACATCTCTGCTCCGGGGGATACATATGTTAACATGATAAATATGATCGTAGATATATTTACATCTACTGCCAGGCTTCAAAGACAGAGATGAGACAATGAATGAGCTATTCTTGCATCATCATTTAGAGGAAGACATTTCTAATTTCAAATGCCATATTTTTCCTGTATTGGCAGACATTTATGGGAGTGACAGTTGATGGATTTATATGTAAAGAAGGCTTATTATGTACTAAGGGGGGCGTGGGGGGCGGGGCTTGGGTTGGGCACCAACAAATATTTCATGCCATTTTAGGGTCAGGTGAAGGTCTTTACAGGTTTACCAAAACGAAAAAATATAAAAAGATTGCATGTACTTGCTATGCCTTATCCAATACAGATGTAATGCGAATTTCCAGCTGAAGGCAAGTTATGGTGGTATAAGCGTGGTCCAAGAAGATGGCAAACCTTCTTTGAATGGAGCTTTGACTTCGGCTATATGAGTGTGAATCCCAAGCACTGGTACATGGTGGATGGAGATCAAACTGCTGCAATACCGTACGTCTGCCTCCTTCCTTTTTATGTCATGTTTCATTAATTATACAAACTTATCTTACAACTCTGCAGTATTTGCATAATTTGAATGTGTGGTTTTGAAAAAATATTGTCATCATTCTTTATTCTAGAAATCAATGCTTATCAAAAATTACGATTAAACACACATGACGTGTTTCCTATGAGAGAAACATCTTGAATTGGGAAAGGTCGAATTGGAAAGCCATACAAAGCGGGGATTAGAAATTTGAGTAGTGGTATTGTAGGTGGACCTTGGAGTCATTATATCTAATTTTTATAATTTATCATGTTTGAAGATCAGATTTATCAGGGGTCCTCCATGAATATGTATAATTAACTTAAACAAAACACATAAGGATTTAATCATTGCTGTATCCAATGCACAAAGCTTGGGAAATAAAACTGATCATGTTAATCAGTATATATTTGAAAATGGAATTGATATCTTTTTCATCACTGAAACCTGGATTAATATAACAAATGAGGATATGATATTATCAGAATTAAAAACTAATAATTATGAGGTTGAACATGTCCCTAGGCCCCTGAGGTCGGGTGGAGGTTTGGCTGCTGTATATAAGAAGGAATTGGATGTCAAGAAAATAAAACATAATCACAACATATCTACTTTTGAACTCATGGAAATTAAAATTACTACCAATAACAAGTCATGTACAGTTATTACTATATATAGAGCTGAACCCTCGGGAAAAAACAGATATACGTACTCACAGTTCTTTGATGAATTTTCTGATATTTTATCCTACTACAGTATATATAAGCGCTATGAACAGTTATCTGATATCAGCGCTATACAAATTTTGTTATTATTATTATTATTATTATTATTTATAATCATGAGGTTATATTTATTGGTGATTATAATTTTCATCTAAATAAACCAGACATGCCAAATGTGATTAAATTCAATGATATACTAGATCCATTCAATCTTATAAATCATGTTAAGGAACCAACTCATATCTTGGGTAATACACTCGATTTATTGATCTCAGATGTTCACAGTAATATAATAAATTGGCACCTCGTGGATGAAAAATTATCTGATCACGATATAATAAAGATACAATTAAATATGCGAGCAAAAACCAAGAACACGAAAAAAATCATTTATAGGAATTTTAAGAAATTAAACATACATTTTAAAACAGACATTGAAAATAAATTTTGTACAGACAGATCATATTGTGAGGATGATCTTGATGAGCTACTAAGCAAATACAATAAATTAACAGAGGTTCTTGATAAACATGCTCCATTAGTTGAAAGGACCATCAATCTTAGGAAACCGGCTCCACGGGTTGGAGATGAGATCCGCTCTGAAAAGAGGAAAAGAAGAAAATTAGAGAGGAAACATAAAAAGTCGGGCCTGATATCTGACAAGATTCAATTTCAAATACAACGTAACAAATACAACAACATGATGAAGTCTGCTAGGAGCAACTTCTTTTCTAACAAAATTGATATGAATAAATCTGATCCGAAAAAACTTTTTAAAATACTAAATAAACTACTTCACACGAAGGAAGAAACTCCCTTCCCAAGATGTAGGGACAAAAAGGAATTGTCAACTGAATTTAACAATTTTTTCTTACAAAAGGTTCAGGATTTAAGGAATGGTATGGATACTCATAGCGCAAACGTGGATCCTATAGTTGAGGAGCCAAAATTTGAAAAAAGATTAAATAATTTCAAACCACTGAACTCTGAAGAAGTCAAGGGCTTATTGAGGGAAGCAGAAACAAAGTCATGTGAACTTGATCCCATACCCACTTGGTTGTTAAATGAGTGCCTTGGGAATTTATTACCATTAATTAGAGAAATTATAAATAAATCGATTACACTTGGAAATATGCCTGACAGTTTGAAGGAGGCAGACCACTAATCAAAAAACTAGGCCTGGAGCTGATCAAGAAAAATTATAGACCTGTATCTAATCTAGCCTATCTCTCAAAATTAATTGAGAGGGCTGTAGCTAAACAATTTGTGGGACATCTGGTTCTAAATGGTATTCAGAGTATGTTTCAGTCAGCTTACAGGGAATTTCATAGTACGGAAACTGCACTTTTGAAGGTCCAAAATGACATGCTGACAGTTATTGGAAAAACGGTGATGCTTATATTACTAGACTTATCTGCGGCCTTTGATACCATTGATCATGATATACTACTAAATAGGTTGGATAAAAGATGTGGTATTGGAGGTATGGCATTGAAATGGTTCAGATCCTATCTATCAGATAGGAGGCAATGTGTCACGATAGATGGTGACAGATCTGAAAACAGGGAAATAAGATATGGTGTTCCCCAGGGCTCTGTTTTGGGACCCATTTTGTTCACTGCATATATGGAACCCCTAGGTGATTTAATTGATAAGTATGGTCTGAGACACCATGTATACGCTGATGATACGCAAATTTACATCAGCCTAGACCCTAAGTCTAGATCTGAAATAAAAACATCTATGGAAGAAATTGAAAAATGTATACATGAAATAAAAGGTTTTTTACTCGCAAATAAGATGAAGCTAAATGATGGTAAGACTGAGATGTTGGTGTGTGGGAGAAAGAGGGATATTAAAAATAACAATGTCCCCCAGGAAATCAAAGTTGGATCTTCTCACATCCCTAGATCGAGTCGAGTCAGAGATCTAGGAGTCATCATAGATCAGGAGTTATCTATGAAACCGCAAATTAGGAAAATATGTAAGAACGGATACTATCATCTTAAGAATCTTGCGCGGATTAGAGGCTGTATAGATGAAAAAACCTCTAATACACTTGCACACGCTTTTATCACCTCTACACTGGATTATGGTAATTCTCTACTGGCAGGCATACCTAAATGTGAACTGGCAAGACTCCAAAAACTTCAAAATGTGGCTGCCAGGGTTGTAGGCAAATTAAGTTGGAGGGATCATATTACAAAAAAATTAATGGAATTACACTGGTTGCCAGTTGAGGCAAGAATTGACTTTAAATTTGGACTTATCACATGGAAAATACAAAACGGTAGAGCCCCTGAATACTTTAGTAACCTTTTGATAAGAAAAACAAGTGAAAAAAACCTTAGATCTACCTTTAAAAATGAGTATATAATACCCAAAACAAATCTTAAAACGTATGGTGATAGGGCTTTTGCGGCATATGCGCCAACGGTTTGGAATGCCCTACCCACAACTGTGAAGAATTGCAAGACTATAGACACCTTTAAAAAACATCTTAAGACGCATTTGTTCAGGGAACATTATTCACGTAAGCGCCATGAGCAGACTCTGTCTGATATAGCGCTATAGAAATTTATTTTTGTGAACAGAGCATGACAACACACAGAATGGGTCTTAAATAAATAAAATTTATTATAATTATAATAAGTACAAAAGTCTTTGTTAAAACTTTGACATAGACTACATATAAACAATGTTCATTGAAACAATAACATGAGAGGCAGAATAACTCTAGCTCTCGTAGCCATGATTTTACATAATCCTATGATACCAGGGTCAGGGAGGCAGATAACTCTAGCTCCCATGACCCTGTGTGGTTTTGACATGTGTTGCAATGGACGGCAGTTAACTTTATCTCTTTTATGACAGAAGGTGCGTAATTATTATAATATTTATCTAAGTAGTGATACAGCTAACTAGTAACTATGATTGCAAATTGCTAACCCTGTATAAGATGAGACATACATGCAGAGGCGGATAACTCCAGCTCTACTGAGTCGTTTCTGACTACGATGATCGATAATGGTGAAAATTAGATGGTATGAGGCTTGGATGTTCTGAAAGCGCCAAGAGCAAATGAACGACAGTGATATGAAGCAGCATCCAAGAAGAAGAGAAGAGGATGAGACATAGCAAGGAAGGGGGGACTCTGTGTGGATTTCACCTCCCGCCGACCCGTGTTATATGCTCCGTTAACAAAATGAAATGAAGCTGCCTTAATTTCTCTTATTATTATTATTATTACATGTTTGTAGAACGGCTGTGATTGCTGGCACAATCTGGGCCATGGACAGAGACTTCTTCTTCCACGTGGGGGGCCTGGATGATGGAATGGACGGCTGGGGAGGAGAGAATATAGATCTCGCCATAAGGGTCAGCAGCTTATCATCATTATAAACTAATAGATTTTCCACACATTTATATGCGAATATTCAAAGCACAGCTAACTCCAAGTTAGCCTGGGGTGACGGGCTAACAGATTCAGGCAATGTTTTGTATGAAGAATTAATCAATGATTGTGTGAATTAATCAATGATTGTATCATTGATATTAATATCATTGACAAAAATTACTTTGAATTTCACTTATTCCAAGAATAAAAACTATGGTAACTAATATAACATATATGCAATCGTTGAAACAACTATGGTAGATTAACGGCACGGATTCAAGATTAGATTGTGGAGGGTTTTACCAAACTTCTCACATCGGGTACACTTATCGGTCTTTGATTTAATGTCCTATGAAGGTTATATAGTGAATCTAATTCAATGGGATTGTTCTATGTAGAATATGGGGAATTGTAATAGAAATCCATTTGTGTTGACGTGAATGCAGCTGTTTCAAAAATGTGACACAAACAGTTTTCATCTGAAAAAGCTCCAAATTAAAGCTCAGGAAAGAACTTTTGTTATCATTGAAATACATGTACTAACAATACTCTTGTTAGTACTCATTTTAAACCTGACTATACTAAGTGTTGGCATTGTTTTAGGTATGGCTGTTTGGGGGGAGAGTCCTAAGCATACCGTGCTCCCAGGCAGCACACAGGAAAGGCTCCATCTCATACCGGAACCAAGAAAACTGGATCGCTATGGAAAACAAAAACTGCAAAAGACTGGTAGAAGTCTGGTTTGATGATTACAAAAAGTGGGCTAATCTCTACAACCCAGCATTACAGGTAATAATTAAACCAGTAATGTGTTCCCCAATTATCCATGCATATGCCCACAATAGCAGGTTGAGTAAACTCCTTGTTGAAATATGCTGACTTTTATATTTATTGCAAATAGTTTGAACATAGAGAAAGTATATTTTCTCTATGGTTTGAAGACCTCATGATTTAAGGCTGGTAATTGACAATCATAGGAATGCATAGGAAAGTTTCTATTTCCCACTTCTGTGTATTGGTGCTAATAATACCACAGGGAAATATTGGAGACACACCCCTGTAAATTATATTGTCATGTTTGAGAGCGATTAGCCCTTACCAGCTGGATCAGTGACCATTTGACGCAAAGTATCTCCAATTACTGAAAATGAGAAACATGATCTAAATGTTCAAGATTTAAAAAGCCCCTCCCCGTTTGTTGACATCCCCCAAAATAAACATTTCTAAATCTTCCCTAAAATAACACATCAATTCTACCTATATTTGTAGTTTATTGATATTGAAGAAAAAGATATAGCTGAGAGAAAAAAATTGAAGAAGAAAGCTACCCACGATATCTCGTGGTTCTTCGATAACATACAGCCTTATCTGAATATTCCTGACCGAGATTCCCTCAGCTGGGGAGAAGTGAGTACTAGCTTTCCTGACAAACATCAATGCTCCGGTCTTCATTTGATCACGTCTCGCATTAGTATGGTAAAACGGTAATATCATTAATATTTATATTATTTCAGGCAGAACATCTAGGGACCAACAAATGTATGTTCTCAGCTTACAAGCCAAGGCCACAGCCTCCCGTTATGAGGCCATGCCACAGGTCTTCAGTGACACAGGTAACATCAATGTTATAAATCTCCTGTGACACAGGTGACATCAGTGTTATAAGTCTCCAGTGACACAGGTAACATCAATGTTATATGTCTCCAGTGACACAGGTAACACCAATGTTATAAGTCTCCAGTGACACAGGTAACACCAATGTTATAAGTCTTCAGTGACACAGGTAACATCAATGTTATAAGTCTCCAGTGACACAGGTAACACCAATGTTATAAGTCTCCTGTGACACAGGTAACATCAGTGTTATAGGTCGTCAGTGACAGAGGTAACATCAATGTTATGAGTGTTCAGTGACACAGGTAACATCAATGTTATAAGTCTCCAGCGACACAGGTAACATCAATGTTATAAGTCCACTGTGACACAGGTAACATCAATGTTATAAGCCTCCACTGACACAGGTAACATCAATGTTATAAGTCTGCTGTGACACAGGTAACATCAATGTTATAGGTCTCCAGTAACACAGGTAACATCAATGTTATAGGTCTCCAGCAACACAGGTAACATCAATGTTATAGGTCTCCTGTGACACAGGTAACATCAATGTTATAGGTCTTCCGTGACACAGGTAACATCAATGTTATAGGTCTCAAGTGACACAGGTAACACCAATGTTATAGGTCTCCAGTGACACAGGTAACACCAATGTTATAAGTCTCCAGTGACACAGGTGACATCAATGTCATAAGTCTCCAGTGACACAGGTAACACCAATGTTATAAGTCTCCAGTGACACAGGTAACATCAATGTTATAGGTCGTCAGTGACAGAGGTAACATCAATGTTATAGGTCTCCAGTAACACAGGTAACACCAATGTTATAAGTGTTCAGTGACACAGGTAACATCAATGTTATAAGTCCACTGTGACACAGGTAACACCAATGTTATAAGTCTCCAGCGACACAGGTAACATCAATGTTATAAGTCCACTGTGACACAGGTAACATCAATGTTATAAGTCCGCTGTGACACAGGTAACATCAATGTTATAAATCTCCTGTGACACAGGTAACATCAATGTTATAGGTCTCCGGTAACACAGGTAACATCAATGTTATAGGTCTCCAGTAACACAGGTAACATCAATGTTATAGGTCTCCTGTGACACAGGTACCATCAATGTTATAGGTCTTCCGTGACACAGGTAACATCAATGTTATAGGTCTCAAGTGACACAGGTAACACCAATGTTATAGGTCTCCAGTGACACAGGTAACACCAATGTTATAAGTCTCCAGTGACACAGGTGACATCAATGTCATACGCCTTCAGTGACACAGGTAACATCAATGTTATAAGTCTCCAGTGACACAGGTAATATCAATGTTATAGGTCCTCAGTGACAGAGGTAACATCAATGTTATAAGTGTTCAGTGACAGAGGTAATATCAATGTTATAAGTCCACTGTGACACAGGTAACATCAATGTTATAAGCCTCCACTGACACAGGTAACATCAATGTTATAAGTCTCCTGTGACACAGGTAACACCAATGTTATAAGTCCACTGTGACACAGGTAACATCAATGTTGTAAGTCTCCACTGACACAGGTAACATCAATGTTATAAGTCCACTTTGACACAGGTAACATCAATGTTATAGGTCTCCAGTAACACAGGTAACATCAATGTTATAGGTCTCCTGTGACACAGGTAACATCAATGTTATAGATCTTCCATGACACAGGTAACATCAATGTTATAGGTCTCCAGTGACACAGGTAACATCAATGTTATAGGTCTCCAGTGACACAGGTAACACCAATGTTATAAGTCTCCAGTGACACAGGTGACATCAATGTAATACGCCTTCAGTGACACAGGTGACATCAATGTCATAAGTCTTCACTGACACAGGTAACATCAATGTTATAGGTCTCCAGTGACACAGGTAACATCAATGTTATAGGTCCCCTTTAACACAGGGAACGTCAATATTATATGTGCTCTGTGCATGTAACATTTACATCAAGTTGTTTGTATTTTGGTGATAGCTGATTGAGCAATATCGTATGAGTTTCGTAGATTTTGCAGAGGTATGTTGATAATGATGTTATTTCATCATATATCTACTAAATATGCCCCTTAGTGCCCAAGAGCTAAGGTTATCCTCAGGAGGTTTAAAGTATTATGCTTAAGGGTATTTAGGGTGTTGGTAGGAAGTGTCCTCTGGTGGCAGATTTTCTGAGGGAACTACTTTCTTTTTACACCAAAATGGAACGTTTTAAAAAAAGTACAGGAAAAATAATCAACTGTCAAAAAGAGTTCCTTTTTCATTAAAACTTTCAAGTCATGAAATGACATTTTATGGTATTCATTTTTGTAATAAAATTGATTTATTATTTTAAAATCACAATGGAATTTCTTTGATTATATTGAAAGCTTCAACTCATAAAAAGTGGCGTAGTAATATCTCACTGCTCCAAAATTTATTTTGTCATGTCAAAATATTAAAGGGAAAAGGTTCTGCAGATTGTGGGACCATAATAAAGTGAATATCCAAACAACTTTGTAAAAGTGATCTTAACAATATTTACTGTGATCCTAGTGAAACGGATTTTCTATTTTTCAAAAACATTAAGAGAAAAATAGGGGTAAAGTACACACTTGATCATTTGAAAAATATGATTATTTTCACCTCCCTTCACATATATGATTGCCAAACTTCCTTTTTATTTCCAAATTATACAAATCAAAATGAGAAAATCTGTTTCACTAGGAGCCTATTACTGTTGTGTAATCTGCAGAACTTATTTGCTTGTCTTGTTCATTTCTCATCAAAACTATCATTAAGTAAAATTAGGACGAAATACTATTTTGAAAGAAATGTACTTGTAATCATACCGTATAGTTCAAATATTGTAGTGTTTAAATATTGATTCATGTCATGAATGCTTTTAATTTTATAGAGAATGTATTTTTACTCCGTAAATGTACCAATTCCCATCAAGTACAGTATTTTGGTAATTTACTCCTCTGCCACTAGGGGGCACTCACTACCAACACCCATAAATACCCTTAATGCATACCAGTTCACACCTCTATATGAATGCATTAACTGAGCACTACTTGTCTATCTGACTCCTGGAAATTTCGCTATAGATTAACAAAGATGAAGTTTGGCAATTCAGCTAGTCACATGCCCTTTTAACAGCAACTTTGTCTCTATCAGATAGAATTACATCGCTATGCCCTTGTAAATATGATGGGGTATTATGCATGTTATACGTATGCATTTGAGTCATGTTTACTTGTCTCGCTTGTGTTAGTATTGCTAATCGTGATTATCTTGTTGAACAGAATTTCATGTGGAACAGAAATGGCGAACTGCGCTTCCCGATGTGGATATTTACTGAGACAAGGACGGGGCCACTCACCCCTCAGCCTATTATTCCAAACTTCAATAATCCAACAAATACTCGGTGGATACACTGGAAGGTAAAGCAATGTATACATGAATATACATGCTAATCTGAAATGCATTGTTCAGCTTGATTTTATGTAATTATTGATTATAATTAATATCTTTTCAGGATGGACCTATAATGTTGTTTAATAAAAGGCTGTGTTTGGAGGCAACTCCAAAAGACGACATCACTTTAGTGACCTGCAGACCTAATTACAAAAATCAAAATTGGAGATTCAGATATTACACAGATCATTATTGGAATGCTACTGGAGACATTCAACAAGGGTTAAGTGACCCGTCCTCACAAATTCGCAAATACATAACAAGGTTTCTGGAGAGCAAGGAAAATGATATGTTTTATTTCAGAGGCGTGAAATAGGACAAGGTCTGCCTTGTTTTATGCAACAATGAGGTATTGTTAATCTGTTGAGATGATGAGAGTATGAGATGATGAGGGGTGATGGAGGTGAGGTACGTATGAGGTGATGAGATGGGTGTGTAGGTGATGTCAGTATGAGGTGATGAGATGGGTGTGTGGGTGAGGTACGTATGAGGTGATGAGATGGGTGTGTGGATGAGGTCAGTATGAGGTGATGAGATGGGTGTGTGGGTGAGGTCAGTATGAGGTGATGAGATGGGTGTGTGGGTGAGGTCAGTATGAGGTGATGAGATGGGTGTGTGGGTGAGGTCAGTATGAGGTGATAAGATGGGTGTGTGGGTGAGGTCAGTATGAGGTGATGAGATGGGTGTGTAGGTGATGTCAGTGTGAGGTGATGAGATGGGTGTGTGGGTGAGGTCAGTATGAGGTGATGAGATGGGTGTGTGTGTGTGGGTGAGGTCAGTATGAGGTGATGAGATGGGTGTGTGGGTGAGGTCAGTATGAGGTGATGAGATGGATGTGTGGTTGAGGTAAGTATGAGGGGATGAGATGGGTGTGTGGGTGAGGTCAGTATGAGGTGATGAGATGGGTGTGTGGGTGAGGTCAGCATGAGGTGATGAGAAGGGTGTGTGGGTGAGGTCAGCATGAGGTGATGAGGTGGGTGTGTGGGTGAGGTCAGTATGATGTGATGAGATGGGTGTGTGGGTGAGGTCAGTATGAGGTGATGAGATGGGTGTGTGGGTGAGGTCAGTATGAGGTGATGAGCTGGGTGTGTGGGTGAGGTCAGTATGAGGTGATAAGATGGGTGTGTGGGTGAGGTCAGTATGAGGTGATAAGATGGGTGTGTGGGTGAGGTCAGTATGAGGTGATGAGATGGGTGTAGGTGATGTCAGTGTGAGGTGATGAGATGGGTGTGTGGGTGGAGTCAGTATGAGGTGATGAGATGGGTGTGTGTGTGTGGGTGAGGTCAGTATGAGGTGATGAGATGGGTGTGTGGGTGAGGTCAGTATGAGGTGATGAGATGGATGTGTGGGTGAGGTCAGTATGAGGTGATGAGATGGGTGTGTGGGTGAGGTCAGTATGAGGTGATGAGATGGGTGTGTGGGTGAGGTCAGCATGAGGTGATGAGAAGGGTGTGTGGGTGAGGTCAGCATGAGGTGATGAGGAGGGTGTGTGGGTGAGGTCAGTATGATGTGATGAGATGGGTGTGTGGGTGAGGTCAGTATGAGGTGATGAGATGGGTGTGTGTGTGTGGGTGAGGTCAGTATGAGGTGATGAGATGGGTGTGTGGGTGAGGTCAGTATGAGGTGATGAGATGGGTGTGTGGGTGACGTCAGTATGAGGTGATGAGATGAGTGTGTGGGTGAGGTCAGTATGAGGTGATGAGGTGGGTGTGTGGGTGAGGTCAGCATGAGGGGATGAGATGGGTGTGTGGGTGAGGTCAGTATGAGGTGATGAGATGGGTGTGTGGGTGAGGTCAGTATGAGGTGATGAGATGGGTGTGTGGGTGAGGTCAGTATGAGGTGATGAGATGGGTGTGTGGGTGAGGTCAGTGTGAGGTGATGAGATGGGTGTGTGGGTGAGGTCAGTATGAGGTGGAAGATGGGTGTGTGGTGATGTCAGTATGAGGTGATGAGATGGGTGTGTGGGTGAGGTCAGTATGAGGTGATGAGATGGGTGTGTGGGTGAGGTGAGTATGAGGTGATGAGATGGGTGTGTAGGTGATGTCAGTATGAGGTGATGAGATGGGTGTGTGGGTGATGTAAGTATGAGGTGATGAGATGGGTGTGTGGGTGAGGTCAGTATGAGGTGATGAGATGGGTGTGTAGGTGATGTCAATATGAGGTGATGAGATGGGTGTGTGGATGAGGTCAGTATGAGGTGATGAGATGGGTGTGTGGGTGAGGTCAGTGTGAGGTGATGAGATGGGTGGGTGGGTGAGGTCAGTGTGAGGTGATGAGATGGGTGTGTGGTGAGGTCAGTATGAGGTGATGAGGTGGGTGTGTGGGTGAGGTCAGCATGAGGTGATGAGATGGGTGTGTGGGTGAGGTCAGTATGAGGTGATGAGATGGATGTGTGGGTGAGGTCAGTATGAGGTGATGAGATGGGTGTGTGGGTGAGGTCAGTATGAGGTGATGAGGTGGGTGTGTGGGTGAGGTCAGCATGAGGTGATGAGATGGGTGTGTGGGTGAGGTCAGTGTGGTGAGATGCTGAAATGGTTTTGTGGGATGATACCCGGAGAAGCATTGGACACATTGGACACATATACCTCCTGAGGACAAAATGTTGGTTTACTGGTACCGAAAGATAAAATGTCAGCTTATTCATATGTTAACATTTCCTCTTTCAATTGCGACAGACATTATTAACGTTTCAAGAATTACTGCTGATCTTGACATACCACTATATAGTAAACAATATTTAACTGAGTTATATTGCGTTTGTGTAGATGTGAACGGTTGAGGGAAAAGAATAAAAATAATTCATCTGGGGGCAAACTGCCTGTGAATGGACGATAGCAGGATAAAAATAGAACTTCTCAAATAGAGAAGTTCATACTATTAAAATATCACCGTATGAACGACCAGAAAAGTGAAATGTACAATGAAATAGCCATGTCTTTCCTGTAAGTACCATTAATATATCTCAGCAATAAAAAAAATTGTGTAAATTCCCTTGTAAATATTTTTTATTTCAAACTGTAGAACAGATTGGTATAGATGGGAGTAATATATAAAATTAAAGTTCTTATCAAGAAAAGAATTCATTAAAACAGATTTGAATTGATTTGAATAGATTAGATTTGATGAGAAATTACAATAGATCGGAAGAGATAAGACTCGATAAGAATATATTGGAATAGGAATAAATCAAAATAGAATAGATTAGAATGTGATAGAATAGATTCGAATAAAACAGATTGAAATAGATAAATTAGAACAGATTAGATAGATTATAATGGATAAGAATAGATTAAATTAGAATAGATTAGATAGATTATAATGGATAAGAATAGATTAAATTAGAATAGAAAAGAAAAGATTAGAAAAGATAATAATAAAAAAGAAAAGATAAGAAAAGATTAGAAACAATTATAATAAAATAGATTTCAAAATATTGGAACAGATCAAAATAGAATTGATTAGACTATCATAGATTGCAATAGATGAAAATAGATTGTAAGAGATAAGAATAGAATAAACGATTAAGTAGATTTAAAATGTTTGGAATTGGTGAGAATAGATTAGAATAAGTATAAATCAGAAGAGATTAGAATAGAGTAGAATAGAACATAAGAATAGAATATATATATATATATATACATGCATAGACTGGTTTAGTATATTAGATCAGATCAGATGAGAATAGTCTAGATTAGAATAGATTGATCAGTCAAATTCGATTAGAATAGTTAAATAAGGGAATATTATATATAGAGTAAAATAGAACTGATTAGTAAAGAACAGATTAGAATAGAGAGAATAGAAGAGAGGGGATAGAATAGATTATAATAGATAAAATAAAGAACAAAATAGAGAAGACAAGAACAGATTACATAAGAATAGGTTGCAATAGAAAAGATTAGTTTAAATAAGAATTGATTACGGTAGATTAGAGAAGAAAAGAATAGATCTTATTCAATCAAATTAGAACTGATTGGCATAGATTACAATAGAATATCTTGTGATAAAATGATTTAAGCTCAGCATGTTGCAAGCATGTGTACATGTATATGTACAGTATTTGTACATATATATCCAGCTTTGAACAAAATCAGCTATGTTTAGCCAAGCCCCGTTATTCAATTTGATTATTTCATCAGCACCCTGTTCTAGCATATCAACTGGCATGTCATGACGTGTACTCCCCTTAAGAGAAATCAAGCACTTTCTCAACCAACATTCGGCCATCTTGATTTCTGTTATGAGTGAACTCATTGAGTACATATTAACACATTACCTCCCTATGAAATTAACATCCTACCGGACTACTTTCCATATGACTTCTCCAGAAAAATGTGCACCACTCCAGTAACTGATTTTCTTTGGCCAATTTCAATTCTCTGTTTTATGTGTTCGTTAAATATATAAAATGTGTATGGACATTATATGACACACCTCATATTCAATATAAATTATTACATGCTAACCTTATATACCTACCTACAGAGAATCAACTAGAAAATGGTTAGATTTAAATGAGAGATGAGTTATAAATATCTGTTTCTTTTTATCGATTTGCATTACTATTGATATCATCTTAGACAAACATATTTTTGGAAAATTTTAATTTAATTTAGGCTGTTGTGTGAAATAACGGAATATCCCTTTATAAAAATAACTTGATCAAGTGATAAAGATGTTGACTATTTGTGTGATTTACCAGTGAGAAGGTCAAGTCTTACTAATCAACATGGCTCAGTGGGTAAGACATCTGTCTCCCATGCTAAAGGTCTGGGGTTCGACTCCCACCGGGAACAATATATATTTTTTTTTTATGCTGAAACTGAAATCTTCATTTTGAAGTTTTATTTTTGCAACATGCACATCAGAACATATAGAATTGAAACATTTTTTATTTTGATAGAAATTATAAAAAATAATGACGATACAATAAACAAAGGTGAAATCTTCAAAGGTGAAATCTTCATGTTGGGGTCTTTTTAGAGCAGAATGAAGGTCAGAACACATAAAATGTGTTTTTTCTTTTGTTTTTTCCTCTGTTTCTTGTTTTGTTTTTTCTTTTTTTTTTCTTTTTTGGCAAATGGAGAAAATACAAAAAAAATAAAATAAAATGTCTTTATTAGCAAAGAAATGGAACAATTTCAATTTTCATACAATGCTGTGACTCCAAGTTTTCTCCAAACCGACACAGGGTGATACATGGCTCAGTGGTTAAGATGTCTGTCTTCTATGCTAAAGGTCCAGGGTTCGAATCCTGGTTGGGAAAAGTATTATTTTCATGCTGAAGGTGAAATCTTAATATTGGGGTTCTGTTTGAGTGATATGTAATTCAGGAAACATAAATTGATTTGTCTATTGCAAATGCAGAAGAATATAAAATAATAGAAATTATTTGATACCCCCCAAAAAATGAAATATTTATATTGGAGTTCTTATTCAGCACTATATAAATTTTATTATTATTATTATTATTATTATTATTATTATTATTATTATTATTATTATTATTATTATTATTATTATTATTATTATTATTATTATTATTATTATTATTATTATTATTATTATTATTATTATTTTATTTTGCAAACATAGACAATATGAATAATACTGACTTTATATAGTGAACAAATATAAAATCTTCATACTGGGGTAATATTTGAGCAATATGCATGTCAGAACATATAGAATTGAATATGTTTTTGCCAACATAGAAAATATAAAAAATAGTAATTATATGCAGAAAACAAATATGAAATCTTCATATTCCAATTTTATTTCAGTTTAGAAAAAAACGAATTATAACATGGATCCATTTTCAAGAATTTATCATAGACTTTAAACTTTGAGTAAGTTGATCAAGAGGCCAACCTTGAGCATCTCTGAATAAATCCAGTGCGTTGCAATAGTTCCCAATGTTTCAGCATTATTATGTGTCTCACAGGTCTGATGATATGCTTTGACCTTTTCTCATGGCAGGATTGCTCACTCAACATTTCCCCTGGATCCACATTTAAAAATAAACATGGACTGTACCTATCTAAGGTGTTGTTACAATTCATCAACACTTAAAACATACCTGCAAACAATGCTCATTCTTAAATACATTCAATCAGATTGGTATATTATATATTCCAAAACAATTTTTTTCAAGATCTTCAAAATGTGTAGTTGTCAATAATTGACCATATCAGTCACTGACAGGATGGAAATCAACAGGTCACATGTCACCTGTATGTGCATTTCTCTGTTGTCCAGTGAGATCAGCCAACAATGCATGTACTCATATGTGCAAAGATCACCTCTCGGAAATAATGTTGATACCTCTAAAATAGTTCTCTAGTTTCACAGTTGTTTAAACACTACTAACAATATAGAATTAGAATTTCTATATTTGAAATAAATTCAAATATTGCAATCATTACTTTAATTGTCAAATAAAACCACAATTTGAATAAGAAACATGTGTAGTAATAATGCTCAGATGTGTGTACAGTGATTTGCCCACTATTTTTGACATGTGAAAGTGACTACACACCCCACTAATCTGAGTACTAATCTCAGTAAGCAAGTGTTCCCAGCAGGACGCCAGCTCATATTTTTAATCTCTACCTACGGTACCCTTACCTGAGACTTTCCTCTTTTTGTCAGGTATGTTGGCTTAAGGGAAAAACACGTAATGTTATGCTGATTTTTTGACATTATCTGAATTATATATATATATATATATATATATATATATATATATATATATATATATATATATATATATATATATATATATATATATATATATATATATATATATATATATATTGCAGTAGATAATAACACATGGGACATGATCATTTCTTTTTTCATTTTTTTATTCATTCAGAACACATTCAGAACACAGTCTCGTCCATTAATTTCCTTGTAACTTTGAATTGCCTAGCAACTAAGTTGCTACAGGCAACCATTTTCTGTTTTACTGCAGCTACCTATTGGCCAATTTAATCACTAGTTGCAGCCCATCAGATTGCTACAAATGACGTCATTGAGCCATAACAATGGGGACGTCAACATCCTTCCCGTCCATTGCCGGTGGTGGACGTTGCCGTCCTTCCTGTCCGTTAGGGGTTAAGATTAAACTCTAAACTTGCTAAAATTTATAACCATGGTTATTCAATATGCTCTATGAAGTGCTGCGGTCAGAAGTTCATGGTGCACTCAGTTTTACGTCATATCATGATTACATTGTAACAAAGTTGCAGTCCAAGGGAATGTTACAAAATGACGTCATTTAGCCAGAACATTGGGGACGTCCTTCCCGTCCGTTAGGGGTCAATATGATGGGCAGTGCGTACTTTTTCTGGAAACAGTGGATTTCAAGTCTATTTTGATGATGAATATATGAGTAATCATGTTCAAAGCTCGGACATCTAGCCCTCAAGGCAAAACAAAAACTTCACAAATCAAATAAAATGGAATTGAATCTCTTCTATAGCTGTGTAGCCATGCTTTGTAGGCTCTGAGTGCCCATGAGCCAAAAGTGGAGCGGCCAACAAATCAAATCAAATAGAAAACTTTCTGAGGCCCGAAATCAGTGATCATTGATCTTTCAAGTTGTACTCATAAGAAATGCCACTCATTGAGGATTACAAATGCAACTGCGTGACAACCCCAAAATGTCAAGATACTGACCAAATGAACGTGTACTGAAGCCTTGGACATCTCTCACAGGTCAGGAACAAGGTCCGGACACAGTTGCACAAGTGTCAGAATAACGGACCAACTTCTCGGTCCACTTCTTCACAGTTGGGGCCAAAATTACAGGTAAATATGTCTCATGTAAACTATGTAATATGGTTTTCAGCAGTTGCATCCCTAGACCACCAAGTTAAGTATTCCCATCTTATAATGACATTGAAATGGAGTTTTGTATATGTGAGCGATAATACGACAACTTTGCCTCAGTAAACGCCCATCTGTGCACAGATGACAGACAGCTGCAGCAGCACATTATTTTCCAAATCAAATCAGAGACAGAGTGATGTGATTCTTGCAATTCAGTAAACCTTGTCCATTGACAAATGTACAAATTTTGTTACTCTTTCCACAGTATAGATTCGTGTTTCATTTTGATAGCGCAGTTACGGGTTACCATCTTGTTTTTTTTAATGATTGGATTTTAGGTTTTCTTGACCCAGTGTATTTCTGATATTTTATGCAGTTCCTATTGTTCCATTGAGGCAAGATGGCAACCTGCAATTGGTCTGTGATTGATTGGATTTCCAAAGTTAAAATTCTCACTTCTTGCTTTTCACCAGATGTCTCTGACGCTCTTCAATTTTATGCATTTTGGTCTTTGTCTATTAATATATCGGTTATCCAACAAAACATGGACAGTTGATTATATGTGTGCTTTAGTAGAGTAGAATATCCATCAGTAACACTTGATATTTCATTATCTTATAAAGCAATTATTGTTTGTTATATTCTAGAAACAAAATTGACATATCAAGGTCAGATCTTTGCACACATGCTCAGAGTTTTCGCACACTGAACATCTCTCTATGTTGGGAGAGGCATATATCTCTTTTGTGTGAAACTTCAATTCCAGATGTACAAAAATGGAAAGAAGAGACAAATTTGACAGTGATACAAATTGGCCACGAACTGACAGAGTCGTAGACTGGGTTCTGTCTCAGTCAAAGTAGTGATCAAGTTCACACATTTATGCCTTAGGCTAATTGGGTCAATCATCACATTTGGTCCACAAAATATTTCTTGTTACAATAAAGAATTAAAGTTTTGGCCCTATCAACTGATTCTGGACAAAATTTGGTGGTATAAATTTTCAAGGAATTTTCTGTCTACGTTGACAAATTTGGTGGTATAAATTTTCAAGGAATTTTCTGTCTACGTTGACTGTATTGCCAGCTTCATATCAATTGATATTGGCCCAAACATTTGATGTAATTGGTCCTTGGAAACATTTGATATTCAGTGTTGGTGACCAGTAAGCTGTAGATATTTTGGGCTCTTAAGTTATATCATTTATATTTACATTCAGATCAATTGATTTCATTTTGTTTATTTTTTTTTTTTTTTCAGACAAAATGTTTGAAGGATTGAGGCGTTTGGCGGTGAATTTTCTGCATTTGGCAGTGGCATTGACGTGGTCCATAACGCTAAACTACTTCCTTGCCCTGGGGATGACCGTCAACAGTCAGGAGCTGGTCTCCGGTCGCACAGTGCTGCACGTCGCAGCCAGGCAGGGTAATAGTGGCGTAGTGGAGAGCCTCATCAACAAAGGTGCCAAGGTGGAGACGCGTGACAACCGAGGCTGGACTGTGTTACACTTTGCCTCTGTGAAGGGAACAGTTGAGGTTCTGAGATTGCTGCTAGCTCACAATGTCACAGTCAACTCACAGAACAAAGATGGCCGAGCCCCGCTTCACATGGCGGCCGAGGAGGGGCATTTTGCTATTTTAAAGCTGCTCCTGGAGAAAGGTGCTGAAGTGGATGTCAAGGACTGTGACAACTGCACGCCTCTCATGCTGGCCTCGCTGTACGGCCACAGTGAAACCGTGTCACTGCTTCTAGAATATGGTGCCAAAGTCAACACACAAGATAAAGTTCTGTTCTGCCCTTTGATGTTTTCAGCACAGAATGGCCACATTGGGGTGGTGACAGAACTGTTAAAGCATGGAGCAGAAGTAGATAAACAAGACATAGATGGGCGGTCAGCATTGATGATCGCTTGCGTACATGGACATCTTTCTGTCATTGACACTCTCATCCAGCACAGTGCACGTGTAGGCCTGGAAGATAGCAATGGTTGGTCTGCCATCCTGGTGGCATCCCAGTGTGGACACGAAGACGTTGTGAGACTCCTACTCCAGAACGGTGCCAACGTCAATGCAGAAAACAAGAAGAAATGGACGTCCCTGATGATAGCCTCACAAAATGATCATATAGAAGTTGTAAGCTTGTTGATGGAGCATGGAGCTGATATTGACCACCGCAATGATGATTCTTGGACTTCCCTCATGGTGGCAGCACAGGACGACAGTGTTGTGACTGCTATCAGGTTACTGAAGCATGGAGCATACATTGATGCCCAGGACAGTGAAGGGTGGACAGCCCTCATGATCGCTGTCCAAAACCGTAAAATGGATATTGTTAAATTCCTCATAAAGAACAAAAAAGATGTAGAAATGAAAAACAATCATGGTTGGACAGCATTGATGATTGCCGCCCAGACCGGTAATGCAGACATTGGTGGGCAGCTGCTCCGTGCCAAAGCTACAGTGAATACTCAGAACAAAGATGGCTTCACTGCCCTGATGGTGGCAGCACAGCATGGGCACCGGGACTTCACTCTTATGTTGCTCCAGCATAAGGCCGGGGTCGACCTCCAGAATAAGACCGGACTCACGGCCCTCATGAGTGCCGCACATCATGGACTGCTGGAAATTGTAGAACTGCTCCTCAAATACCAAGCTAATATCAACCTTGTGGACAAAGACAAGTGGTCGCCATTAATGGTTGCTTCTCAGGAGGGACATCTTGATGTTGTAAAACTGTTGATTCAACATGGTGCCCATGTTAACCTGCAGGACAGGAAAGGGTGGTGTGCTCTTTTTATGGCAGCCCAGAATGGACATAGTAAAGTGGTAGAGGCCTTGCTGAAAAAAGACGCCAAGGTGGACATGACCAACGAGCACGGTTGGTCCTCGCTGATGATTGCCGCCCAGAACAATCACTTAGAAGTGGGCAGGATGTTGCTGCATCACGGGGCCAAGGTCAACCTGCAGAATGATCACATGTTGTCACCGCTGATTAGTGCAGTGCATAACTGCCATGGTATCATGGTGTCCTTGCTGCTGGAGTATGGCGCGTCTGTCAACCTGCCGTACAGGGACAGCTGGACGCCACTCATGCTTGCCTGCGAGAAGGGCAAATCCCACGTGGTGCGGGAGCTGCTTGCTCACGCCCCTCACATAGACCTGCAGAACAACTTGACTCTATCTGCCTTGATGATAGCTTGCCAGCAAGGCTTCCCAGAGATTGTAAAAATGTTGGTCCAGCAGAAAGCCGACTTGGAGGTGATGGACAAGCGAGGGTGGACGGCGATAATGTATGCCTCCAAGAAGGGAGAGCAGCAGGCAGTATCCACGCTCCTACAGAATGGGGCAAAAACAGACATCAAAGACATGAAAAGTCGTAGCCCTGTCATGGTAGCCAGGCATCACGGACACAGAAACATTGCTGAGCTGCTGATCCAGTATGGCGCGTGTGATGTCCGAGAAGAGAAGTCATTCTAACACTGTGTGCTATATATGATGTCCTAGTCATCAGGTGATCACTTGGTATCTATTTGCTGATACATATTTATGACATGACAAGATCATAGTTAGCAAACAACCAGACAGGATGAAATGGAGGCACATAACTGTGGTCTCTTTTCGTGGCAAATATACAGCCATTTAGCGGTTTGTACTGCACTCTGTGCTGGATTAAGATGTATAGATATATAAGATGTATATATGTTTGGTCACGCATTATAAATTGCACAGAGCTATTTGTGGCAGAATGAATGACTTTCCCACTGATGTAGTAAACATCTACATAATTAACATATATGCAAAGTAATTATTTGGGTCAATAAGTGTAAATGATCTGAAATATTGGTCACCTCAGGAGTAATATGGCAGGTGATTATCATTATATGTCTCTTAGAAAAATATAATTTCATAGTTTCAAGTTCAAGTATTTTTAAACAGTGTTTTTAGTTTGATTTGAAAGATAAATTTAATAGAGTCCCGTGTATCAAAGTCAATTGAATAAAAAACTTTGTGAAATACCTGATAAACCCATGGAAGATGACAAGTAATTTGTTTTTGAAAATTGAAGTACACGTGAATACTAGCGTTTGCCTCAAGGAAGTTTTGGTTATATTTAGGTCTCTTGGGTCACTTTGTTCACATATACAATATGTAACACCATGTTTAAATTTTATGTGACCCTTCAGGTCATGCTTTAATAATTTTGGACTTATTAAGGTCTATAATCCACAATCAGTTTGAAGCATCGGGAGAGAACTTCGTGTAGTCTCGTATATTTACGTAACTGCCTTCGGCTCTGCATGCTCTGGGGGATTCCAGGATGAGAGTGAGGCTATGACGTCAGTGAGGGGTATTTCTCATACAGCACACATGGTGTCCAGCTGCAATAACTGAGTCGAACCCGTTTTAACGGTAGTTAAAACGGGTTCAATTTAAATAATAAAAGTTTAAGACTAGCTGGTTAAGTTTACTTTTTCTGTGCTAAATTAACAAATAACATGACTTTGAACACATTTAAGCCAAAAAAACATAAGTCTGCCCCAGTGTTTCATTGTGGATTATAGACCTTAAGGCCATTTTTGACTGGCCCATGTGCTTTATAATTCCAAGCAAGAAGAGAAGTTATATCATCTTCAAAATGTTCTAAAATTGTCATAAAATTGGGAATTTGATAGATTGGGACCAAAAAACTGTCACCCTTTTCTGTCACCCTTTGCTGAATCAATTCTGTCGCCCTTTGCTGAATCAATTGAGGAGAGTGGGCAATAATCAAGATATTGCCAATTTTAAGTTGGAGCCAAACGTCTGTGTGGTCGTGCATAAACATGACAAAACACATGATGCGTGACCTTGTAGATCTATGTTTGGCTGATGGAAGAAATTTAATGAATATATATTAGGTGACACATTGGCCTGACACTGGGGTTGCAGAAAATGCATGACACAAATTAATATCTGACTGTGATAAATAAATTTTATTTCACTTCCACAAAACTATAAATTAACCTTTTATGAAAGGTTCATTACTTTGATTAATTTCTGCTCATAATGATTTTGAATTTCTGATAAAATATCAATTTATCCATTTTTGTCAAATCATATATTGATTTGCTTATTTCTTCCAGCACATCATCCAGACAGAAACCAAAAGAAAGACATTTCTCAAAGCAAAATGTAAGCAATTCTCACTGCTTGAGTTTTAACATTTGTGAACCACCAGGTGTCTCTTGTGTCAATTACAATGCATGCTGGGATAGGCATGTAGATTTGACAGTTGATATGACTACCAATCTGTAAGCTGTGAAGGGAATACATTAGTATTTTTGAAAACGTACATGACAAATGTACAGAAAAAAAATGGTTTTGGAATCATGAGAAGAATACAAAGATAGTTATACATGTAATGAACTGATTGAAAGAAAATGACATGTCAGTCAGCATTTGTTACTAATACGACATTGGATGTCTGTTCACCCATGCAAGACAGATTTTAACCCTCCAGGTGGCAGCAGGGCCCACTTGAGCAGTGTGAATTGAGTCTATGGTGGTCCTCGGTGACCTTATAAGGTAATGTTTGCACCATCAGATGAATGCTCTGCTCTCACTGATAGCATGGTCCCACCTTGTATAAAGTCTCACACGGCAGGGATGGGAAACTGCTTTTCCCCTCACTCTCAGCAATCAAATTGCCTGAATTAAGTATATGATAAATCTTGGGAGTAAACTGATGAAATTATCCTTGTCTATTTAGTAACTGTGATGACATACAAGGAAGATATTTCTGTGTTATGTTGTGCCATGCAGATGTTCTTGTTCAGGATGTTCAATGCTTTATTTGATAAGGTGTTTGTACATTGAATGACAAATGTGAGTCAAAGAGATAAGTGAGTCAGGACCACAAAACCAAGAATTAAGAGTAGTAATTTGTTAAAATGATATGTAAAGATGACAAAGTTTAATGAAATCTGATTATACATATTTTGTATTGTGCTGTGTAAGTTTGTGTACTTGTCTCCCATGCTAAAAGGCTTTGATAAACAAAATATTGGTAATTTTATAAGCTGGATTGAATCTGGTCACACATGTTTGGTATCTTTTCAGAAGTTAGGCAGAGCCATATGGTGGCAATATGGTGGGGTAAAAAACATGGCTATGACTTCGAGAAATATTTGTCATCAGAACTGCTATTTAATTTTTTTCTATCTGCTTGTACATTTGTGCATTATATAAAGATGTTTTCAATTAAAAGAACTGTGATTTTACTAAACGAACACAAAGTTGAAAGTTTAACTCTTTACAGAGGATAGAAATGAACAAAATATTATTGGCTTAGCTTGCTTTTAAAGAAATAAAAAATCAGATCCTCTCAGATGAACCAAGAATAGCTGAATTGAGTGAGTATTAGTTTCATTTCAACATTCACAACAACAAACCCTATTTATTAAATTAAGGTCATTAAAAAGCCTGAATTATAATTACGTGAGTGATGATATTGTAGATAACTGCAAACAGTTGGAGGATGTGGCACACAGGTCTTGCCTGACCTCATACTTTCCTAATTATGCAGAATTAACTTGGATTCAGCCCACAGGCATGGTTGGTTGGTTGTTGTTGGTTTACATGGTGTGGTGCGTTGTTGTTTTTGTATAAAAAGATATAAAAGATCATTTAGGAACTTAAGAAAGACGGAACATCTAGTCAAAAATATGTAATTTTGTAAAAAAATAAAAACAACAATCTTTTGTAAAAGCAAGAAGCTTGATGAGTGAAATAGTATAAAAATAAAAATACAAGTGTAAGACAAGTGTTTATTTTCTCTCTAGATGAAGACGTGGTACCATGATTGTGACTTGCCTAAGCTAAGATTGGGTGTAGTTTTTCACCCTCAGCAGTTTCTTGTTGCTTAGGATATATACTGTTATAAAACCCCCAACACTGTTTATTTGAAAAAAAATAAAAAGTGAATGGAGCTTTTTATAATGAGCACACATGTCAATCTATGGTAGGCCATGGATGACATAAATGATGGCGGTCATCAAATTTTCAAGGTCATCAAAGCCCATTTTTCAAAACAATGTTTAACAGATCACATTTGTAAAATAGAATGGAATTCTTAAAAGCAAAGAGCCAATATTAAAAACAAATAAAATTTAACACGATCCTGAATGAGCACAATCAGAATGCAAATTCGGAGCCAATATTTGGAACCATATTGTGCTGTGAACACTAAAAATTTGCTATTTGGAGTGGATGTTTTCTCAGAATGTTTTTGGCACAAGACTGATATACACAAGATCTATGGTCCTATGCATTGTTCTATGACAGACATTAATATGCTAAATATCTTATAACAATTGTTCTCACTGACTAAACATAGACACACTTTGATGGTTGACCTTTTCAAGGTCGACCAGGCCCATTTTCCCAATATAACTAGCATTTTTGGTCTTGGCTTTTTCTCAGCAATCTGATTTAGAATAACTCTTTTGTGTTGGCATGCCCCATCAAATCTCAAATCATCTATTGCGTTTTGACCTCGGTGAACACAAAAAATAAAATAAGTGTTTTGACTGGTCCAAGATAATGAAAACCTGGTCAGAGCCGAATTTCAGGAATGGGCTGAGAGTAGTGTTCTACATGATATTTTTACCCCTCAGCAATTCTACCAACTCCCCTTTAAATTCTACACATTGGCATAAAGCAGTTAACCAGTCTTCCCTGGAATGACCACACATGGAGAAAATTGTGGAAAGGCATTTGAAAAGACCTCTATGTAATCATATACAGGATCTGTGAATATCATTAATGACTTCAAAGTAATCAAATGCATCATTGATTCAGGAAAGATATGTTATTGTGTTGAAATTATAAATTTAAAACCAATTTGGTGACTGAATGTCTATTGATTTTGAGATATTATTTTTAAAGGATATGACTTGATTTATTAACTTCCACAGCCTGAGCTGTATGGAAGCTTTGGTATCGGCTTCCATCTGTGTGTGTCAACAAAATATGGAGCATTTTACTATATTTTTTCAGCTATTTAAGGTATGTGCACACAGTTTTCCCACACATTCATTCAATAACGTCCTAAGATTATGCTCTTTTTTTCATAACCATGACCTGTTTTCAAGGTCACAGACACAAGATTCCACACATGTGCCTCATGTAGGCTCACAGTTGATATTCTCAAATATGACAGTAAAGGTTGGTCTATTAGGCATTAAGGTCTTCAATTTGGAGTATTGAAAGCTTAGCCACATATATAAACATCATGACAAATTAAAATTATAATAGAGTAATAATATAAGTTACAATAAGACATAAGAGTTGCACAGGTCTGTCTGAGCCATAAGCTGCACGTGACGGGTAAACACGGGTAGCGTGAACTTTGTTTCTCCTCAGTTGAGGCTCAAAGTAGGGTTGTCCTGTTTGACGTCATTCTGGCACTATTCAAAGGACAATACCTTTGATGATGTCATAAGCATATTGCCATACTCTTATGACATTTTACCTTTCAGTGCCTCTATGATCACATGGGGATGCATCAATTAAATAGAAAATAGAGATCAAAGGCAATTACATTTATCACCAATATGTGAATTTTAAACGTTTTTTTCTTCAAAATCAGTGCTTAATCCCTTTAACCTATGTTTTCAAGGTCACAGACTTCTGGAGGTCATCAAATGCTTTTGCTATATCTGAACGCTTGTTTTGCCTGAAGATTTACTGTAAGCTGACAAAAACAGATGACTGACCTACTTATGTGCGAAAAATAACCACTTACTAAGCAAGCCCTTGTGATCAACTATTGCTAGTTATGGGATATGAGTTCTGTACTTTGTAATTTAGAAAAGACATCAACTAGACATCTTATAAATATAAATATTCTTAAAAATAAACTTTATTTTACATACATTTGTATAGCATTTAGGTCAAATAGTCATTAAGTATCACAGATACAGTGGATTTTTTTCGTACCAAATATAAACAATTAAGCCTGACAAAGTTTATTGAATATTTAATGCAGGTTTTCATTACTATTAAATATCAATGCATTTATATGTTTGAGATTATGTCATGTTCACATCTTCATTATAGATTAAAATGTGAATATGGGCAGGTAAATTCTGCACCAGAGAATTTCTAGAACTGTTCATGTCAGAGTATACAGCAGCATGTTGTGGTGCTGACACCTGGTGTCGGTACTGTTCATGTCAGAGTATACAGCAGCATGTAGTGGTGCTGACACCTGGTGTCGGTTCTGTTCATGTCAGTACACAGCAGCATGTTGTGGTGCTGACACCTGGTGGCAGTACTGTTCATGTCAGAGTATACAGCAGTATGTTGTGGTGCTGACACCTGGTGTCGGTACTGTTCATGTCAGAGTATACAGCAGCATGTTGTGGTGCTGACACCTGGTGTTGGTACTGTTCATGTCAGAGTATACAGCAGCATGTTGTGGTGCTGATACCTGGTGTCGGTACTGTTCATGTCAGAGTATACAGCAGTATGTTGTGGTGCTGACACCTGGTGTCGGTACTGTTCATGTCAGAGTATACAGCAGTATGTCGTGGTGCTGACACCTGGTGTCGGTACTGTTCATGTCAGAGTATACAGCAGCATGTTGTGGTGCTGACACCTGGTGTCGGTACTGTTCATGTCAGAGTATACAGCAGCATGTTGTGGTGCTGACACCTGGTGTCGGTGGCAACTGGTGGGGGAATGGTTCAAGGTAGTTGCCAGCAATATACATCCTGCAATATAAGAATAATTTGCTCTCACAGTCATTATCTCTAAACAGTATGAATTTGAATTCATGAAGGCCTTGCCATTTGACAACAATAATTATGATAGATAAGAAAGCCAATATTAATGATCAGTAGCCATTCAGAGTTAATACATTTATGCTTAATAATCTAATTATAATAATCAAATTATAAAAGACAACTTATACAACCATTTTTATTTTTTCATAGCTGGGTGGTTCCATACACAAGGCAGACATATATGACTGCAATATGTAGCATTCACATATGAGAATAATGCATTTTGCAATTCAGCTAGTTTGAGGTGGTAATATAGTGTAGATGTTTACCTGATGACTTGGCAGACTGGGTAGGGGATAGCTCAAGGACCATTCCCTTCTATAGGAAGTGATTTCTATCTTAGTTTGAGGTGATAATATGGTGTAGATGTTTACCTGATGACTTGGCAGACTGGGTAGGGGTTAGCTCAAGGACCATTCCCTTCTATAGGAAGTGATTTCTATCTTAGTTTGAGGTGATAATATGGTGTAGATGTTTACCTGATGACTTGGCAGACTGGGTAGGGGTTAGCTCAAGGACCATTCCCTTCTATAGGAAGTGATTTCTATCTTGGTTTGAGGTGATAATATGGTGTAGATGTTTACCTGATGACTTGGCAGACTGGGTAGGGGATAGCTCAAGGACCATTCCCTTCTATAGGAAGTGATTTCTATCTTGGTTTGAGGTGATAATATGGTGTAGATATTTACCTGATGATTTGGCAGACTGGGTAGGGGTTAGCTCAAGGACCACTCCCTTCTATAGGAAGTGATTTCTATCTTGGTTTGAGGTGATTATATAGTGTAGATGTTTACCTGATGATTTGGCACACTGGGTATGGGTTAGCCATGCTGCCCGAGGACCAGTCGCCTCTGTAGGAAGTGATCTCGGTCAGATGGTGGCGCTTGATGAAATATTGTGGCATCAGCATTGTCTGCATGCATATTACGCTGCTCTCTAAATGAAATTAAAAAGAGCATTTGGACCACAGTTTTTTGTGAAAATAATAAGAAATAATGAGAATAGATTCTGTTGTATAACAAGGAATAATGGCCATATAACAAATTATATTACAAAAGATAATGACCATTAAATTTTGTTAACTCTCAATGCAATGTGTAGGATATATATTTTATATCAATAACAACACATGATAGCATTTCCTGGAAGGTTTAATGATTTTAAACTCTGTGGCATACAAGTATGAAAAATAAAGGCATTGCATAATATTGATCAGGGATTCAAAATATTCCTCCTAAAATAAGCCCATGTTGGCTCCTGGACTATAATGCCCGGACCAAAGTGTTGTCATAAGATATATGTGAGTGTATTAAGATGTAAGCTTACCAGTTCTTTCCAGCCAGGCACACACTCTTTCCATCGTCTGTTCATGACTCTCAAACTCGTAGAGAACTGAGGAGCAGGACTTGTTGGCTGTGATCTCAGGTACAAATGTCTTACATGTGACTAGTTTGGGGTTAGCAATATAGCTTGTGGTCCTTGTTTGGACATAGGCAATTCGCATAATGAGGACGCGTTGTCTTCGGTGTGATTTTGGCATGTATGTGACGAGAGTGTTGATACTGCTTGCACCTGTTTTGGCCACGTATTCTACATCCACAGTCTGCAAGTTTGTGACCCGCACATCCTAAAATATTAAGATAAATTTCATGGTATTAAATATTAAATAAAATCTGGTATTAGATATTTAATCATTTTTTTTCAGCATTTTTCTTTTTCCAAATGTTTGAGAACAAAATCAAACGTTTAAAATGAAATGTTAGTTACTGAAGCATGATTGCAGACAATATGTCTCTTAAATGAGAGAAGAAAGATTGTTAAAAAATTAATCAACTGGTATATCATCGTGAACTTATGAGCTCACTATGTAGTGCCTATTATGGTTACATCATCTTATAACAGGGTACATAACTGTTGAGACAGGTACCCAGGGTACACTCTACCCCCCCATATATTCAATAGGAAAGAGTGAATTATATATCCCTGCCCCATCCCTGCCCCATCAAGACTATATATGCATAATTAGATATCACATACACATCTGCAATTGTACAGTGTCAGATACCATTTTAACCATTGTAAGCTTAATGATTTGTTTACCTGAGAGCGTTTCATCCACAGTGAAGCTTTTTCCATGAGTTTGGAATAGTCGCTGAATCCACCCTGACGAGGGCTGGTCTGACCTGATACAGCCAGGTCTGGTATTATGTCTGCTAAACCTGCAACCAACAAAGTGGCTGATATTGGCACCAAATATACATGTATGCCCAGTAAAGCTCAGTATCTCAATGATGACATGGCGATATTTATCTGAAAGCTGCTCCTGTTCTGCTCTTGTAACGGTTGCTAATTTCACATAGCTATATATTAATGTATTGTTATATACATAACACATTGATTTGACACTTTTTCCAGGTATACAAAAAAACCTGTCAGAATTGACCTTCCTTACACCAATTTATATTGATATCCAATACATAATTTAATGTTGAAGCTTTAACATGAGTGGCCAGTACAAATATTTGATGTAAAAATATAACTGGTGCAATTATAGCATTTCATTGTGTTTTGTTTTGGTCTTGATGTGAAGATATTAATTCCTGTATAACATGATTGTTGCTCCTACCTATGACTTCATACACAGGAGGTCCGGATGCATAGAATATCCTGAGAAAGCGATATCTGTGTTTCTTGTAGACATCTTGACTGGCATTGCAGTCCACGTCTATGCCCACCGTGCGAATGTTGCCCCACTCGGAGTCTGTGATATGGACAGTCACTGTCTCTATACTTATTATGCTTCCTGAAAAAGATATATTACAGATATATTGACTGGAATTTATTTCCATTCTTAACATTATTAATCGATTTAGTGTTTTAGATTTTAAATCGGTAGATTATGACTTTGGATGAAAGGAGAGTAGGAGAAAGGAGAGTAGGTTCTTTGCTGAAAATCCATTTTGTCCAAGACAGAACAGAATATACATGTATATTGTGTTAGTTTTATAATTTTGCCACCTGACTTATTATTTCTGAATAACGCATTTCAGCATCCATTAACTTCTTCACACAGAATCAACACATCAAACATTGTGTGTGTATCATGCGTTGGTAAGGACGTTGGTGATTACCTTGTAGTGGATTCTGTTGCAGTTGAAAGTTGAGCATGCTCACTACTCTGTCCAGCGACTCACAGGTGGTAGCACTGTCCTGCTCAGGAACCACATTCATATACTCCACCAGGGGGCAGCCTGTTGATGTGTTTCGTCTGCTGCTGGTGCCACCTCGTGGACGTAACCATAGTCTACAATTATGAATATAAAAAAATCAAGACACTAATATGTTTATTTTGAAAATGTTTCATATACCATAAGCTGATCCTCGTGAGACTTTAATATAACATTATTTTTTAATATGTAAGTAAATAAATGATAGAGATGAATCCAGTATTCAAATTTAAATACAAATTAAAGATAGCAATATCCAGTTCAACGCTGTGGGTATAGAGTCTGAGACTTGTCATTAAGCTGTCCCTCAGACAAGTTTAACTAATTATTATTATTATTATTATTATTATTATTATTATTATAATTATTATTATTATTATTATTATGATTATTATTATTATTATTATTATTATTATTATTATTATTATTATTATTATTATTATTATTATCATCATCATCATCATCATCATCATCATCATCATCATCATCATCATTATTATTATTATTATTATTATTATTATTATTATTATTATTATTATCATTATCATTATCATTATTATTATTATTAGAGAGGACATTTGCTTGATGAGGTATATTTACCTGAGGCCTTTGAGGAGGCAAGGTGGATCTCCATTGATGAAGGCATAGGACATGCAGCCATCGGAGGCTTCCCGGGCATAGGTTATCTTCTTCTCCACAGTCTCACAGCTGACTAGTTCATTGTATGGGTGACTAGTAATCCACTGGTTGGCCTTGCCAACTAACTCACTGCAGTCATAATTACCAACAAATATCAAGGGTAGCTCAAATATTGAAAGCGTACATACATGTCACACTATACTTGGTACAAGCATGTGTAGACAAGAAACAATGTGGTACAAGGACATCAGTTGCCTTGACTTGCTGTAGTTAATAGAGATGTGTAAACAATATTTCCTACATCATATCGTTTACCTTTTATATACCACACATTTTTCATTTTTCATATCCATGGAACACAATCGTTAAACCACTTTCATTTTGGAGTGTTGCTTTGTAGATAGTTGCTCGTGTAATGCGTGTCAGTAGCAATGTCACAGACTTATAAGTTACAATCAGACAATAGGACTGTTGTGCTACACTGGATCCCCAGTCACATTGGACTTGAGGGTAATGATATGGCAGACGAGGCTGCGAATGCAGGCTCCAAGCTATCCAAGATATCAGCCCATGTCCTGCAGTAGGCCCACCAGTAAACCACTGTGGCACTACCTGCTAGAATGCTTTTACACAATGCCTCTTAGACAATATGACGATAGAGTATATGATGTGGAAGATGGCGCTGACCACACCCAGGCTGCAGCTGAGGTGGTCTATAATGCCTTAAACTTTGTGGATCTGCATTATATCCTGACTCAGTATCCTGTGCCCAGATAGGAACTGGAAAAGATCCCACTAGAACCCATGAAGTA
Organism: Amphiduros pacificus; assembly: GCA_949316495.1. Taxonomy (NCBI): domain Eukaryota; kingdom Metazoa; phylum Annelida; class Polychaeta; order Phyllodocida; family Hesionidae; genus Amphiduros; species Amphiduros pacificus. Next base: position 43,231,541 of record OX439008.1, on the reverse strand, counting down.
GGCAGCCCCGCATGACTGACTAAAACGGAAACGAACCTGATCCTACCACTGGCTGCAATGATGGAATGTATGCCCTACATCCCTACATTGACAGCCAGGGTAGATAAACTTAACACATTACTAACACATGGCACCCATAATAGTGAAAATGCCTGGCCTGGATCACAGATTGCCTGCTTTGGTTTCACAAGAATGACCAACAGCGGTTGCAGAGATATTCAGTGTATATCCTGCCCATAGTTGGCTATCAGTGCCCCAAATCGGGCCATTTGCACCGATAATCACACACCACCCACCCCATAGCAATTTCAAATAAACTATATTTAGGCATTTATACACATAATAAGATAGAACACATAATAATATGAATCTTCTGAATTATTCTGTCATCCAAAAGCAAACAAAACAAGCGTAAACAAAAAAAGTTCACTTTTGCCTATGGACACCCCACTGGGTAAAATGCAATTCTCACTACTTTTTAATCAAAATTTCTACATAACTTCTCATACATGCAACCCACACACAAAATCTGAACACAACATAAAACCACCTCTAAACTCACTATGGGTAGGTCCCCCTTTGACAATGCCTGGTTAAATTGTCCCCCAGCAAGGTTATTGCTTGCCCGCTCGATTGATACATGATTAACAATGTTGACGTCACAGGTTACATGAGTAGAAATGTATCAGGTCTCATAATATTTATTTTTTACCAAACTAAAGAACCATTTAATTGATAAAAATAAACACAGAATGCTTTCTGCTTTGGCAGACATAGACTAATGTTTATGGTACAAATGACTGAAACACAATACACGAGAAAAATCTATGTCTATCATCCAGTATGTCTTTGAATTGGTTGCCCATATTAAGTATAAAGTAATGGTTTATGACTATATGAAGCCTACCTGAATGACTCGAAGTGTGCATAGATGGCCAGGTTGGCCTCATTGTGGGATTCTGGCCAGAAGTCCACACAGATGATGGGGTCATCTGAGGACGACATCTATCATCTGCCTGCGCGCCACCATGCGGCAAGCTACCAAAACAGTAAGGTCAGTCAGCATTGAGCTATGTATAACAAAATAAACATACAAACATACATGAATTTACCATATATATATAAACTATTATAATATAAGTGAATATAAAAGTGTAATCCAGTGTGTAATTTTATTGCAACCAAGTGAATGGACTGTCAATGTGAATCAATGTCTTAAATATTTCAGTATTAATTTCCATCAATATCACCTACCCTTATACAAAGTTGAATAAATGACAATTTCATACACAAAAATAGCTATATTTTAGGGGTGTCGATGTGGACGTTAATAATTGCACAGACCAAACCTGTGGCCCCAAAAGGTCACGGTACACAAGTGCCAGAGAGGTATTATGCAGTGATTTGATTGATGGCCAGCAGGTTTGGATAGGAAGACAATTCATGGGTATGAGTGAGGTACAGGAAGGAGAAGGAAGAATAGGAACAGGTGTTGCTAAAGACAACTTTGTACTGGAAGAGGCAGGCAGGCATACTTCTTATGTGATAGATGTAAAGATTATATATATATATACACACATATATATATATCCTTATATATCCTCTAATGCGCAATACATCAAATGAACTAATGTAATCCAAATGAGTATTTGTTATTTAATCAAACAATAATACAGTTAATTTGAACAATAAAATAGTTAATTTAAACAATAAATTAGTTAATGTAAACAATAAGATAGTTAATTTAAACAATAAAATAGTTAATTTAAACAATAGTATTGTTAAATAACCAGTCATATCAAGAGAAAGAATACGGGATAAATGAAGAGACTTATTTCAGCATACCTTCCTGCATATAAACAAAATGTGGATGGTTATTTATAGCTCAGAACGTAATAACCTCATAAAGGCATTTTGTCCTCAACAATTGTAATGGTTTGGCTATGATAATAACAGTTAATTGAATGTAAATGCTATCTGAGGTTGGTGGCACACGTATGGGTTGGTAACTGGTAGTGGCAGGGTAGATAGGGTGTCAGTCAATGCGACAGATGAATGTGTGCTCTCACAGAAAGTATCGCATACCTCTTCTACGGCAACATGACAGGTGTCTTGTTTAGCACACCTGTCTTAACCCCACTGGACGGAATAAATCACAACTCTTTATATACATGTTGTTGAACACAAGGTTTGTGCTGATGGTCTTATCATACTGACTGTTGTCTATCACATTCCAGAAATACCATTTTTCAGGTCAATGCATGTAAAGGAAAAAGACGCTTTTCAATCAAGAACATTTTTATTGTCTACAAATCAAACATATATTGTGCAGCAAAGTCTATTTGATATGATAATATTGTATATCTATTCAGTGTAATATAAAAAAGGATTTTAATATGACACACGCAAATATTTATCACCCCCATTACCACCTCAAGCATGAACGCTATTTTTTCTTGTAACCTTGTTTAGTATTGTCCCTTTACTTTAATCATAAAATCACTAGTCGTATACCTGACGTAAACACAGGTTTTCAATATATTTATGATATGTACCCCTTATAATTCCCATTTATAATGGTTTGAATTCCTGATTAACATTACCCAAACAGATTATTTCTGATTATACCTGATCTAGAATAACTTGTTGAATTGTTCAGAAAATGTTAACGATGTCTCAAAATAAGCGTATTTTCTCATGAAAATTAAATACAAACAGCTGTTAATTGGGAAATGTCTTATTTTTTTGCATTGTCCAATAAATAGGTAGAAGCACATGATATGAATGGCGAAGTACCCAGCCAAGATGGGCTAGTTGCCAGAATGAATCTGCTGAACTAATATAATGTGCGTGACACCAATAGCTCATATCTAGAAATTACTCTCAACCTGTTAAAGCTTGATATACATGCAATTATATAATCTATATTTCATCGTATATATTTCCCATAGTAAAGGCTTTCATATGTATATGACAGTCGTACAAGACAAGGGTTGCAGTGGCCTAAGTAGTTGAGCACACTCCTTGCCTAACTGCATCAAAATCTTTTTATTGCCGAATAGATAAAATCTTTTGACCCTGCTATGTGACCATTGTGACTTCTTGTACACATTCTTCCTGTTTATTCTTATTTCTATTTGGTTGACACTTGGTATTCACCCTGCCATATTTCAACAGCATTCCTTGCAGAATGTTAATGAGCCATAGACAGGATCCTTATGAATGCATCCGGTAATAGGTGGTGTCATTGACATGCATCAAATGATTAGCATAACTCAATATGAGTAATTCTATTCACTATGAGTTATGACTGATATGTGATATAACGCAGTGATAAACATGTATTCAGATTTTTCATAATATAAGACGTTCCTCCTATTTCCGTCAAACAGGACGTTTATAGAAATGAAAGTCATGTGGGATGATTGATTTTGATCCTAAGCATGGTACAATATAACCGCCCTAGTGAATTATGGAGGTTTTATGTATTCATGTAGTGGTCAAAGAGTCAATAGGTTATAGAATACCTTCAGTTAGAGTAGTCCAGATTTAATTCATACAAACATATATCATGTGGCTGTCAAGTGTGTTTATTGATATACCCATATAATTTAGCCACTGAATATATATAATAAGTATTTCCAAGTAGACAGTCAAAAGTGTGTGTACATATATGGGGTGCACCTGAGGGCAGGATGTTCTACTCCTGTGATTATGTATAACAGAAATAAATTTCAATAAAACTACAAAATTATAAACACAGATCAAATAATGAAGCAAAACAAAGTCTTCTGACCTTTGATCACGTGAAGCTGAGAAAGCTTTCACCAAAGTCAAAAAGGAGGGGATATAGTTAAGACAATTTGCCAAGTTGTGCATATTGAGACATCAAGATTGAGACATGGAGATATGTACAGGCGGGCTGTGGCAATGGCGGCAATATAGAGGTGCTTTAAAAGCAACCTTTGAATAATTACTCGGACAAAGGCGCATACCAAAATACTCTCCTTTCATGCGGTAATGCCTGACTTTGCCTGGTAATGCCTGACCCACAAGAGTATCATGAATAGATCTTTATAGTTTATATTGCTATAATAAGCATGATAAGATGTTTAATATCAAATATATATATATATATATATATATATATATATATATATATATATATATATATATATATATATATATATATATATATATATATATATATATATATATATATATATATGTATGTATATATATATATATATATATATATATATATATATATATATATATATATATATATATATATATATATAGATGATTCATAAAGTAAATGATTGAAATCTAATTATAAGAAATGAGTATGTAGATATATAAACAAACGCGTAAGATTCTTAGTATGATGGTGCCACCCTTTTTGTGTAATATTTATGAAAATGTAGATTATATGTACATTGATATTGTACACATATCAAATAAAGTCTCAGATTAATAGATTGCACTACACATCATTCCATATGAATAAATACAAGGATAGACACCAGTTCATTGAATAGGTTGGCGTTTTAGGTCTTTTGAAATCTGGTCATCCTTACCTTTATGAGTGTTGGAGGTTGTTCACTGTGATGCTGGTGGAATAGTCAATGTAATCTTACCTGGTATGTTGGTCCAGTGCTGAGCTATACACCTGTGTGATGGGGTGTGCACCTTCACCCTGGTGTCCCTTACTGACAACAGACAGCCACACTCTCACACACACACACACACACACACACATACACACAAACTCACACACACACACACACACACACACACACGCCTCCAGGCCGGGGCAGCCAGAATGAACACTGTCTTTTTCTTGCCCCCAGAGCAAGTTTGTCTATTTTACCCTCTAATTCACGCCTGCTTGCCCCATCTGATGCTTCACAACGAGCTTCACCCCAGTTTATACGTACAGGACAGGGTGGCATCATGCTAGAGTTGTCTTCTGGGTCAAGATATTTTAGATATGTTCTATTTTATGTTTCTAGCCCGCTAATTATTCACTAAAACACCCTGTGTCGGGGACTATTCTGAGATTACAAAGCTTTGATTTAATGACATATCATGGAATAGAAATCCCAAAAGGTGAATGGGAAAACATGCATATTCTCCTTCATATCAATTGCAAAATACAAGAGAGTGAAAATTGGTGCAGACTACATTTTGTGAGAGACAAGTGTTTATGTAACACCTCGACTTTCCCACAATTTACAATATCCACACTGTGATACCTTTCAATACTATTCAAAGACAATTTCTTGCCCCCAATTAAAGTTAATTTGGTTATGTACGTTCTCCTCCTTGTTATTCTTTCCCAAATAGAGACTTATCTGATCACACAAAGGGAGCGCATTTAACTCTTTACAAATGATTTACAATAGTGCGACCCTAGAGTCCTGTTAATTATCAGGTGCAGCTTACAGGCAAGAACGAAAATATCGGGAAAATTGGTAAACATCGTTGGAATGTTTGGATGAGTTTATATTGCATTTTGGACAGAATGAAGGCAATTCTTTTATATTACTCCTAGGTATATATCTATAGTACCATTACAAATAAATGTGCAACGCTAATAAAAATAGTGCACTTAGATACAAGGTCAAGAAAAGACAGTAAAGACAGGCACTGGGGCAAAGTGAAACATTCTTTTCATCCACGAGTGACGGGAATATCATCAAGATGTTGACATATCAGTCACCGAGAACCGCAATAGAATGTAAGTAGTAAACAACAAGTATTTTACAGTTCTTTTATAGTTTCAGAAATTCCAATAAACCACCAAATTGAATACAGATTTATTTTGTTTGTCTCATAGGTTCGGACAGTTAAAGTTTTTATACATGTTTTCAAGTGTCACTAGAATATAGGGGGTCTTATGTGCACTAATAATACAAGATTCTACCAAAATATTTAAACTCAATTGATTGAAATCAAGGAATACTTGAGTTAAAGAAACTTCTTTATTACCAATAAGCACCCTTAAATTACATAATGAATTAAACGCACTTACATCAGCAAGATTGAGGTTGGCAATATTAGTTCACAATAACACAAGGAGGAACAGCGTCTCACAAATGCATTTTTTATTAGATTCCTTTCAAAATATTTTTTAAGGACCCAAAAATTACCATGTCTTGTTCGGTTAAAGCTTTTAAAGAAATGGATTATCACTTAGTTTGTAGTATTAGAGGACGGTAAATAAGTAATGATTTTTTATATTTCTCACTTTCAAAACGATCTTTTGGCTTTTGTTTTTTTTTACCTATTTTAAATACTCATAATTCAATAGTAAGTCAGTCAGGTGATGTAGGGTAGTTTGTCATAGACACACAATATAGACAGGCTGCAAAATAAAAAGCTATGGCATGTATGATTAATATATGTAATCACGGCAACAGCAGTCTATAGCCTTCGATGATCAGACTCTGGCGCCTCAATAGAGCTGTTAATCAGTGCTAATGCCCCCAAAGGTAAGTAGGTCAGTCGGTTAAAGGGATGTGCAGCCAAAACCAACAGTAGTTGTATGATCATAACATAAACTAGTAAAAGCAACATTTTTCCATCAACAGATATGGTCATAACTTTATATAAACTTGAAATACATTGGGGATATCTCTGCATTAATTTACACTTTTCTGGTTATTGGCCAATTAGTTACAACAAAACAATAGAATATTACTTTCACTCATACGCTCCCTTACCCATCCAGTCACGGATACAATTACCGATGACATGCCCTGCCATAAATGAAGGGAATACAACCTTCAACCTTCTTGAATACTTCTCAAATATTATATTTCTCACTGGACAATGGAGCGATATAAGATGATATCAAATTTATATAATATTGGTATGTGTGTGTCTGAATAGGATATAAAGTGAAGTTAATGTTGCATCTGAGGGACATTTGTTGGATCTTTTGTTGTATTTGAACAAATCTTAGACAAAAATATATATTTTTTGAATAACCGGTTCAGAATCTTCTCCTGGACACCTACATTAATTGCACAGAATTTCAAACAAAAAAATAGAAAGAAAATTAAAGTGAAAACAAATGTTCATTAATTCAGTTCATACTTTGTATAAAAAACAATATTTACATATAAGACAATGTCTTATCTATAATCAAAATTATAATGAACAGATTCCCCGGATGTCATTAGTTATATATCCTTCTTCTCATATATATGTGCACACTGTCCACCAGAGGCACACGCAGGTTCACCATGTCGCCCTCTGGTGGAGTTTGATATATGTGTGAATATGCATTAGGGACATAGTTTATATGTATATTCTTGTTATATATTTGTTCTATAATGTTCTCTCAGGATGTTATAGTAGAATATGTCAAAGCATCTAGCCCAGGATTTTATTATTCCAAATAGTTGATATACTTAGTTGTACTTCTGAGCGCCAGATGGCACTCTGGTTGCTGTTCTGCATTACTTGACCACACGCTCAGACTGCATATGATATGTTCAGTTGTTCAGTTGAGATGGGTGGACCATGATGGGTATCCACTGTGCCTGCCCTGCTTCCATAGGTGGCGCTGTAGCTTGGGCCAGCTGGGTGTCGTACGGACCTTATAACAAGAAATTGTATTTGAAAAAATAAAGCGTAGTGTGCCAAGATCAGGACAAACGCTAACACAAACATGAAACTGGTCGTATGTAATATGTCGAGGTCTTTTTTCGGATTGAACCTTTCAGTTCAATGGTACAAAGCTGTGATCATCTGAGATTTGGATATTTTAAAATAACTTGACATGACAATGACAATGACATACTTGGCCATGGCGTCCTATTCTACCTGATAAATTACAAAAATATTATAATATCCTAATATAATGTACTTTATTGATGATTTACTGGTTTCGTTAACAATAAAATACATTTTTAATATGCCCATATTTTGCAGAATTGTATTATGATTCAAAGAATGAAATTTTTCTCTTTTGTAAAAAGTTTATACCTTTAAATAGTTTACTCTTTACAATCCATTTATTCAAAGTTTGAATCATGTGCAAGTCTTGACATATTTATACGGAACCTTTGGAGTCTTACCTGCAGCACATACTAATGGCTGGGGATGCATTCCTTGAGGAGGATTGCTGATTGGTTGGGCAGCAGGTTGTTGAACCACCACATTGCTACCTGGAACAGTTGCAGCGCCACCTGGAATAGCTGCAGCGCCACCTGGAAAAGTTGCAGCGCCACCTGGAATAGCTGCAGCGCCACCTGGAACAGTTGCAGCGCCACCTGGAACAGTTGCAGCGCCACCTGACCTTTTCTTTCTCACGACTCTGGTACGATTACGAGTGTTGCTTTGGTGAAGGATCTCCTCGTCATCCTCATTTCTATAAGATATGACATCATGACATCTATAGGGTACATGTAAATGTAAAACTGGTGAGTTTAGGGGAATATATATTTGTGGTGTGGTTCCCACTCTAATACGGCGGGAGGTCTGCAGTTGTCATTTCAGATGACGAAGGTCCGTCAGATTAATGCTTCATTAATCATTAACCCAAAGTTTATGAATTCACTGGATCGCAAATCAGAATATGGAAATCTTAACTAATGAATTTTCCCGATAGAGTAAAAAGACTTGGAATTTATAACTGAAATTAAACTAAAAACTGGGCATGCCCTACATTGTGTAATGTTATACTTAATGGACAGGGTTCCTGGGACCTAGCAAGAGGTCAGATCTTAACTATCCTATATATGCTGATACATTCCTGAGAACCACTCCAGCAGACATCAAGTAGACATGTCTAGACATACACTGGAAAGCTGTGTAAGTAAGGTCAGAGTTTTTCTGATCACAAATGAAATGAAAATGGGTGATACTGATACATGGGTGATACTGACATTTCACCAAGTGACTCCAAAATGGACACGAATGTACACATTAGTAAAATGTGTGTGGCATAGTTATTTATTTAGTTTTCTATTATATTTAGATTGTATGATAATAAAACTGTACCATATTGATGTTTTCATCTATTTTATTATATGTTTGGGGTATCAATCATTGCACTCGGGTTGGGGAGTGAGATCACAGATCTCCTCACTGGGCCCCTCTCATGATCAGTGAGGGCATAAAGTGGGCTGGCTCTCTGGGTCAGTCAGACTAGGTCATGATATACTGGGGTGTCCAGAGAATAGTCTAGGCTAAGTAAATGGCAGGCTTGATGCAGAACTGGGTGGCAGAGTCTTGGGTGAAAGTGAGGAAGTCTGGGAAATTTGAGCTGGAAGTCACTTTGCTCCTGAATCTTGATCAGTGAACACCATATTCTGTAGTCCCTGATATTTACAGGTAAGTCTATTTTATTCTTCTTGTTAGTTGTGATATGGAAATAGGTAACAGGAGTGGGTCCTGCAGAAATTACTGGGGTTATCCCTTATAATGTTCCATATCACTTGGGGAAAGTTTATGCTTTAATTAAAATGTACTTTTTGAATACTTTGGGGACATTTTGCACTTTATAAAAATTATTGGCAGTCATGCTCTCTGAAAACACATGGCCAATATGGCTGCCAATCCCAAGGTCACAAATGACATTGCACATATTCCAAAATGTATTGCCTTATTCTATGAGCAACTTTCATGTTTTGCTAATTTGTACTTGTCCCATTCCTGGAATGGTTTATGCAATTTCATTTGATTTATCATGAACGTTATGATTTGGACTTAGAATAATTTGTCCTTATAATAATGTGTACTTATAATAATTTAGACATTGATTAACTTAGACTGAGAATAATTTGTGTTTGGACTTTGTACATGGAGTCATGAGTCAATTAGACTTAGAGTAACTGGTACCTGGAGTAATTGACACATTGGTACTTTGAGTAATTGACACATTGAGTGATAATAAGTTATGTGAAAGTGACTTTGCTCCTGAATCTTGACCAGTGAACACCATATTCTGTAGTCCCTGATAATTACAGACATTACGCCAGGTCCAGGGTGGACCGGACCCGCACGCCACGCCACGCCACGCCACGCCACGCCACGCCACGCCACGCCACATCAGGCTGGGTCGGGACACGCCACGCCGCGCCACGCCACACCACGCCAGGTCGGGCCAGGCCGGGCTAAGTTGGGACACACTCCGCTGCACGCCACGCCACGCTGGGCCGGGCCAGGCCGCACCACTGGGTCGGAGCATAGGATTGGGGCACGTCGCAGCCAAGCCACGTTGCCAGGATTGTGATAGCCTGTTGTGATACTGTGTATATTAAATAAACTCTATAATAAACTATTAAATATATTGGCAATACTGTGTTTGTTCATTTGACACTCATTAGCAAGATTCCCATAAACCTGGTGAAATATAACCCTTGTGACATTTGGTGGCTCGTCCGGGATCTTGCAGTGTCAGTGATTGTGTACAGTGCCAAGTGAAACAAAGACTGAGATACAAGTGAACCAAAGACTGAATATTTCTATTGTTCTAAACTAACTGAATATTTCTATTGTTCTAAACTGTGTAAATATGATAGTATTTTGTAATTTGATTATGTCTAACTTAGACAGTGTTATGTATGATCATGGTGATCTAATGCTTCTGTTTATTATTCCAGGTCTAGTGCAAGGTAATCACAATGTGCTGCATATGTGACCTCCATGAACTTTGACTTGATCCCTCCCCAGTGAGACAGTGTAAGCCAATGCCAGGAGGTACATGGATGAGAGGTAAGTGAGTATTTACTAGTAGATAGGTGTGAGACTCTGCCCAGTAGAATGGATAGGTCAGTGCTAGTGAGGTTCCCTTTAGGGACTAGTGAGCCAGATCTTAGAAAGTTTCTTGAAGGGGTAGGGGAGGTGGACACCCTAGAATACCTTGACCAGGATAGGTTATGCTGCACTTACCATGACAAGGCCCATGCCCGCTTGTGCATTGATACACTTGACAAGAAACCTGTGGGGGAAGGTGAAGGTAAAGGTGAACTCAGTGTGGAGAAAATACCACCTGAGGAGTGGGGTAAAGTGGGTAAAGACACAAAAGCCCAAGCCCAAGCCCAAATACCAATCCCAATTAACTCAGACATGATGGCCCAACTGTTGCAAGCCCTTGGTTCCAACAATGCCCGCCCCGTTACGGTGGAGCACCCTCCAAAAATAACCACATTTAATGGTAAGCTGGAGGAGTTTGATACATGGGAGTATGAGGTACGAAGCCTCATTGCGGATGGGAAACATGACGAAGCCACTTTGCGCCAAGCCGTTCGCAAATCGTTGAAAGCAGAGGCTGCACAGGTCCTGCTGAGTCTGGGTAGGACACCGACAGTAAATCAAATCTTGGATAAGCTGAAGGGAATTTATGGTCCAGTGGATACGGGGTCCAATCTCTTGGAGCGATTTTGCCAACAAAAGGAAAACGAAACCGTGGGTGCTTGGGGTTGTCGACTTGAAAGACTGATGACTCAGTTGATTGAAGCTGACCAAGTCCGTGGTGATCCCGACCAGCTTCTCGGTTCGCGTTTCTGGAATGGTCTTTATTCAGACAAGCTGCGTGAAGCAACCAGATTCCGTGCTGAAACAATTTCCAATTTTGACAAGCTGCGGATGGAGGTGCGGAAGACTGAACAGGAGCTGGCCGACAGGGACACCAACAAAGGTAAGAAAGTCCAGTCTCAAGGAACTGAGGTATCAGTGTCTGTAGTTGAAGAGTTGAAGAAAAAGATTGCTGAACTGGAGGGGAGGTTGGAAGCTCATGAGAAGAAAGCGGAGCCGAAGGTAAGTGACTTTGAAAAAAAGAAAACTTATCAAAAACCACCCCAAACCCAGTCCCAGTCTCAGTTCCTGCCCAGACTGAGACCAAGGCCTACTAAAAATCATGGAAACCCAGATGATGACTCTGAGGTAATTTGCTATAAATGTGGATTGCCAGGGCACATAGCTCTGGGATGCCGCCCTAATAAACAGAAAAAGAAGACTGAGTATTTAAATGGAGGCCACGGGCCGTAGCGCAGTTGGTTAGAGCGCCAGCTTATTAGCACCAGTTCCTCTGTGGTGATCCAAAGGTTGTGGGTTCGAACCCCGGCCGTGCTGGTATTGAACTCATGATACAATTTCCCACATGAGCTAAGGCCCGTGCCTGAAGGGTTAACCCGTTGTCCTTGTAAATCTGTGACCGGGTGGGTTGTCATGTCAAGGACCTGCGACATGACAATTCAGTGAGGCAGCACTATATCTGCTACAAGTAGGTCTCATCACGAAATGACTGAAATAATGTCGAAAGTGATGTAAAGCCCCAAACAAACAAACAAACAAACTGAGTATTTAAATGGAAGCTTGCCGAAACTAGGGAGCAGGGAGTAGGCAGGCAATCATTGCAAAGCTCTGTTTCTGTGTCAAAAGTTGTGCCCTTAGGTAGATTGGTGGGGGAGGCAAATATTAGTCCAGTAGTAGTTGGTGGAAATAAATGTATTGCTTTGATTGATACCGGTTCAATGATATCTTCTATTTCCAGGTCCTACTATGACAGATGCCTCACCGACTACCCAATACAGCCCCTGGAGAATCTGCTGACTGTTTCTGGAGCTGGTGGACAGGATGTACCCTACCATGGCTACATTGAAGTGGGAATGTCCTTTCCATCTGATTCAGCGGGTCTTCCAGAGACACCTGACAACTTGGAAGTTCCAGTACTGGTCGTGCCCGACACAGAGTTCAACCAGGATGTTCCAGTTGTCGTGGGCACCAATGTGATCAAGATGGTTCATGAGATGTGCAAGTCCCATCATGGTACATCTTACTTGCAGAAAGCTGAGATGAACAATTCCTGGCAGCTAGCCTACCAACATCTTCAATCCAGGGAGAAGTACTGCAAAGATGGACAACTTGGTTTGGTGAAGTGTGGTATGAGTGAGTCTGTAATTGTGCAACCAAATGAGAGTAAAGTTGTGTGGGGAAAGGTCAAGTCTCCTCCAAATGGTGAGCACATTGCAGCTGTCACTGAACCCATTCATGCATCCAGTATGTCTAGTGGTTTGTTAGTAACTCCCAGGGTAGTGAATGTGTTTGGTATGGAACAATGGTGTAAAGTGCCTGTCCAGTTCAGTAACTTGTCTGAGAAGGCCATCACCATTACTCCAAGGTCTGTTCTTTGTGAGCTGAATCAAGTTGATGTCTTGCAGCAGTGGAAGGAAGATGAAGAGGAAGCTGAGACAGCTGGTAAGGACAAGACTGACCCTGAAGAACAAGGCCAAGATAGCACAGAAGTCAAGAAGTCAGCCGAGGAGGACAAGTCAGCCAAGACAGCTCCAGCAAGTAAATCGCCTTCAGAAAGCACACCCTCTACAGCTACAAGCTCCAAGAAGAAGAATGATGAGTACTCTCTTGACTTTGAGTTCCCGGAGTTGAACTCTGCTCAGACCCAAACATTCGAGGAACACTGTGAACGTCTGGAAGCAGTTTTTGCCAAACTTGCCAAATTTGGACTCAAACTGAAGCCCTGCAAATGCAAAATGTTCCAGACGAAAATCAAATACCTTGGACACATCATCTCAGCCAATGGAATTGAAGCTGACCCCCAGAAGGTGGAAGCAGTTGCCAAATGGCCCAAGCCCGTGGATGCCCACCAGCTGCGCAAGTTCATGGGATTCACTGGCTACTACAGGAGGTTTGTGGAGAACTACGCAAGAATTGCCAAACCCCTGTACTACCTGATGATCAGTGCACCAAGGAAGATAAAGGGCACCAAGACAACCAAGAAGGAGAAACCTCCACCGTGGAACTGGACTCCAGAGTGCCAGCAAGCATTCGAGGAACTGGTGAAACGTCTCACTTCACCACCCATCCTGGCATTCGCTGACTTCTCCAAGCCATTCGTTGTCCATACAGATGCTGCCCTGGAGGGCATTGCAGGTATTCTGTATCAGGAACAAGCGGGTGTGGAGAGAGTCATTGCCTATGCCAGCCGTGGGTTGAGTGAGAGCGAGAAGAAGTACCCAGCTCACAAACTGGAGTTCCTAGCACTCAAGTGGGTGGTGGTGGACAAATTCCATGACTATCTCTATGGTAGCAAATTCCTGGTGCGAACTGACAACAACCCACTCACATATGTCATGTCCACAGCTAAGCTGGATGCCACAGGGCACCGCTGGCTGGCGGCACTGGGTACATATGATTTCCGGGTGGAATATCGGCCTGCCAAGAGCAACGCTGATGCGGATTGTTTGTCACGCCAGCCCAGAGAAGAGATACCAATTGAGACTGTCCGTGCCATCTGCCAGCAGCACCAAGTTGTTCCAACCAAGTCAAAGGATCCATATGTTGAGTCTGTGTGCCTCAGTGCTCAAGCGGTTCCAGATGAGCTGGTCAGTCCACCCACATGGCCTGGAAGTGAGACATTGCCAACAATGTCAACAGTGGACTGGATGAAGGAGCAGGAGCAGGATGAAGTCATCGGAAGGGTGATCTTCTACAAGAAAAAGGGAGAAAGGCCAACTCAAGAAGAGAAGAAAACCGAGAAGGCTGAAACAGTCACCATGCTGAAAGAATGGGAGCGACTAGAGTTCCAGAAGGGAATCCTATATCGCAACAGGGAAGTGGATGGAAAGATGCACTCTCAACTGATTCTTCCAGCCAAGTATCGTGCAGATGCTCTGACCGGTCTGCATGACCATGTCGGACATCTGGGGATGGACCGGACTCTGGAGCTGGTACGATCCCGATACTACTGGCCCAAGATGTCAGCAGAAGTGGAATCCAAGGTTCGACATTGTGGCCGATGTGTACGCCGGAAGATGCCAACCAACACAAACCGTCCTGTGCCCCTTGTGCCAATAACCAGCAAGCAACCTATGGAGTTGGTTTGCATGGATTATCTGACACTGGAGGAGGCCAGAGGTGGGTTCGGTAACATACTTGTGATTACTGATCACTTTACCAAGTATGCTATTGCAATCCCCACAAAGAATCAGACTGCAAGGACCACAGCCAAGGTGTTGTTTGACCACTACATTGTGCATTATGGATTTCCAGCCAGACTTCACTCAGACCAGGGGAGAAATTTTGAGTCTGAGGTAGTTTCACATCTGTGTAGGATTGCTGGTGTGGTGAAATCCAGAACAACTCCCTACCATCCCATGGGGAACGGTCTCTGCGAGAGATTTAACCACACACTGCTCAACATGCTCGGAACACTCTCAGAGGAGAAGAAAGCAGACTGGAAAAGCTACATCTCTCCACTTGTTCATGCATACAACTGCACTCGACATGACAGCACCAGGTATTCACCCTATTTCCTCATGTTTGGCAGACACCCTCGTCTGGCCATAGATCTGTATCTAGGAGTGGATCAGGAAAAGGAGGAGAAAAGTCTGAGTCAGTATGTTCAAGGCCTGAAGGACCGACTGCAGTATGTGTACCATCTGGCATCTCAAGAAGCTGCCAAGGCGGCTGCCAGATACAAGGAGCACTATGATCTGAAGACCAGAGTGTCAACACTGCAGCCTGGAGATAAAGTACTGGTGAAGCAACTTGCCTTCAAAGGGAAGCACAAGTTAGCTGACCGGTGGGAGAGAGAGCCATATTTAGTTCTGAAACAACCAAATGAAGAAGTCCCAGTGTACACAGTGCACAGGGAGGATGGGAAAGGATCTGACAGGACACTACACAGGAATGTACTCCTTTCATTCATGTCTCTGCCATGTCCAAGTCTGGTTAGGATTCTACCAGAGCCTCCTGCCAATCCATACAGACAACCAGAGCGGGAAGTTCGGAGAACCACCAGAGAAGCCAGAAGAAAGGAACCAGTACAAGAAGAAGCTGTGAGGAGTGACTCATCAGATAGTGACTCCGATGAGGAAGGTCCATGGATAGTGGTAGACAAGTCCACAAACCAGATGAGACCGACGGCAAATCCATTTGTTCCAAGGGAACAGGTAGTGGAAGCAAATGTTGTGCCACAGGATGAACCTCCTGTTGTGGAAGAGGTTGAAGACCTACTTCCAGCATATGCAGAGGCTCTCGAACCTGAAGCAGCACCTAACCAGGGTGCACCGCTTAATGTCCCAGGACAAGAAATGGAAGAACTTGGTCTAGCACCAGGACCAGTTCAAGGAATGATTCCGGAAGAACTAGATCCAGAACCAGGAGCAGTTCAAGCAGCGATTCCGGATGACCCAGGTCTAGCCCCAGGACCAGAGCAAGCTGTAATACCGGACCGACCACAACCTGAACCAGATCCGGTACAGGTGGTTCCGGAACCTGAACCTGATTTTGCACCCGAAATCAGACAGGAACCTACCACAGCCATAGATCAGCCTGAGGTGGAAACTCCAGCAGTGAGGAGATCCACTAGAGCCAGGAAGGCACCTGATCGACTAGGGGTGGAAAGCAATGTGCAAGTAGTTAAGCAACCATGGCAAGAAAAAGCTAAGTTTATCAAACTTATGATCCAGAATAAGTATGATAGCCAGGCCTTGTGTAAAGTCATGGAGTTCATGAAGGAATAGTCATGAATGACATTCCTTAGTTAAGAATATTGTTGATCAATGTGTTTAATTGGATGTAGCACTCAAGAAATGTCATGGTGACATTAGGGTAAGTTTGAGGTAAAGTATAAAGGTTGGTAGCAGCCTTGAAATGTTATGAAGGACATTTGGGTTGATTTTGAATGATTATGTGATTTCTGGTAGCATCCATGTCGTGAATGACTTTTGGTGAATTGTGATGGATATGTGTTACTTATAGCTTTCAGAGAATGTCAAGGATGACATTTGTTCAAATCTGGAGGAGGAATGTGGCCAGAGAAACCAGAATGTTGAGGACAACATTTTTAAACTGGCGGAAGTATGTGGCATAGTTATTTATTTAGTTTTCTATTATATTTAGATTGTATGATAATAAAACTGTACCATATTGATGTTTTCATCTATTTTATTATATGTTTGGGGTATCAATCATTGCACTCGGGTTGGGGAGTGAGATCACAGATCTCCTCACTGGGCCCCTCTCATGATCAGTGAGGGCATAAAGTGGGCTGGCTCTCTGGGTCAGTCAGACTAGGTCATGATATACTGGGGTGTCCAGAGAATAGTCTAGGCTAAGTAAATGGCAGGCTTGATGCAGAACTGGGTGGCAGAGTCTTGGGTGAAAGTGAGGAAGTCTGGGAAATTTGAGCTGGAAGTCACTTTGCTCCTGAATCTTGACCAGTGAACACCATATTCTGTAGTCCCTGATATTTACAGGTAAGTCAATTTTATTCTTCTTGTTAGTTGTGATATGGAAATAGGTAACAGGAGTGGGTCCTGCAGAAATTACTGGGGTTATCCCTTATAATGTTCCATATCACTTGGGGAAAGTTTATGCTTTAATTATAATGTACTTTTGGAATACTTTGGGGACATTTTGCACTTTATAAAAATTATTGGCAGTCATGCTCTCTGAAAACACATGGCCAATATGGCTGCCAATCCCAAGGTCACAAATGACATTGCACATATTCCAAAATGTATTGCCTTATTTTATGAGCAACTTTCATGTTTTGCTAATTTGTACTTGTCCCATTCCTGGAATGGTTTATGCAATTTCATTTGATTTATCATGAACGTTATGATTTGGACTTAGAATAATTTGTCCTTATAATAATGTGTACTTATAATAATTTAGACATTGATTAACTTAGACTGAGAATAATTTGTGTTTGGACTTTGTACATGGAGTCATGAGTCAATTAGACTTAGAGTAACTGGTACCTGGAGTAATTGACACATTGGTACTTTGAGTAATTGACACATTGAGTGATAATAAGTTATGTGAAAGTGACTTTGCTCCTGAATCTTGACCAGTGAACACCATATTCTGTAGTCCCTGATAATTACAGACATTACGCCAGGTCCAGGGTGGACCGGACAGTGACCCGCACGCCACGCCACGCCACGCCACGCCACATCGGGCCACATCGGGCCGGGTCGGGCCGGGTCGGGCCGGGTCGGGACACGCCGCGCCACGCCACACCACGCCAGGTCGGGCCAGGCCGGGCTTAGTTGGGACACACTCCGCTGCACGCCACGCCACGCTGGGCCGGGCCAGGCCGCACCACTGGGTCGGAGCATAGGATTGGGGCACGTCGCAGCCAAGCCACGTTGCCAGGATTGTGATAGCCTGTTGTGATACTGTGTATATTAAATAAACTCTATAATAAACTATTAAATATATTGGCAATACTGTGTTTGTTCATTTGACACTCATTAGCAAGATTCCCATAAACCTGGTGAAATATAACCCTTGTGACATGTGTAAGAAGGGATATTACCACACCAGGAACATAGCAGCCATTAGGCAATGTCTAGATGACAAGACTGCTGAAACATTGATTCATGCCTTGTTCCGTCCATTTTGGACCATGGTAATGGTCTCCTGGCAGTTCTCCCGAATATAGAGATCAAGAAAATGCAGTACTTGCAGAACACTGCAGTACGTGTGTTGGGCAAGATCAGGAAATTCTATGGACAGGCAATGTCTGGTATATGCGCTGTATAAACTCTATTATTATTTATATTATTATCCTATTTACTGTTTGTTTGTGTCCTCTGGCTGTTATCATTGCAAAGTGTGGACTGAGCTACCGTATCTATGCAGATGACATTCAGATCTACATCTATTCAGTCATTCTTGTCCTCCTCGACCTGTCGGCTGCGTTCGACGCAGTAGACCATCACATCCTACTCTCTAGACTGTCAAAGCGCTTTGGAATTCGTGGTCAGGCTCTTGCATGGTTAGAATCCTACCTAAGTGACCGAACCCAAGCAGTCTGTATCCAGGGAGTAATGTCTTCCAAAAGAAAACTCTCTTGTGGTGTTCCACAGGGGTCAGTCTTAGGCCCTCTGCTTTTTATGGCTTATACTGCACCTTTTGGAGATATTATGAGGAAACATGGCCTTGAGTTCCACCTCTTCGCGGATGACAATCAACTGTATGTGGTGTTCAAACCGACAGTTGCTGGAGCAAAAATTGCCTTAGATGTGATGGAAAAGTGCATTCATGAGATTCGTAAGTGGATGGCAATCAACTTCCTCCAGATGAACGATGACAAGACGGAGTTCCTTGTGATTTCATCTCGGTTCCAGAAGCCCCCACCAGTTGGTTCACTATGCATTGGATCAAATGAGATCGCTAAATCTGTCTCTGCCAGAAACATTGGAGTAATATTTGACAACATAATGTCTATGGAGCAACAAGTAAACAGTGTCACACATCAGGCATTCCTTCAAATAAGGAACCTTGGCATGATTAGAAAGTACATTGACACACATACAGCTGAAATATTTGTGCATGCTTTCATAACATCAAAGCTCAACTACGGCAATGCCCTATACTATGGGCTCCCACAGTCCCTCATACAGAAGCTGCAATATGTTCAGAACACAGCAGCTAGGATCATAAGTGGAAAAAGGAAATATGACCACATTTCACCAGTGTTGCAGTCTTTGCACTGGCTCCATGTTCAGCAAAGAATAGATTTCAAAATCCTCCTCACAACATTCAAAGCGATTCACGGCCTAGCTCCCGAGTACATTTCTGAGCTTGTAAGGTCTCATACACTGGAGAGAAGCTTTCGGTCTGGGGAACTACATCTTCTGCATGTGCCCCGAACCAATATGGTAACTCATGGTGACAGAGCCTACGCTAATGTAGCTCCAGTGCTTTGGAACATGCTGCCCCTTGACCTTAGGAAATGTGAGACTGTCGACTCATTCAAGCGTGGACTAAAGTGTCATCTATTCAAGCAATGTTATAGATGTTAATGCATGTCATCGTGTATATCACAATCTCAATATACTCTCTCAATCATACTGTCTTAGCGCCTTAGGGCAGGACACTGATACATGGCGCTGTATAAATTTCATGTTATGTTATGTTATGTTATATGGGTCAGGTGAGAAGACATTGTAATGGACGTAGTTCCATAGTAATGGAAGTTGTTAAACACCGGATTATATAATTGGCTGAACATCAATAAAGACAAACAGATCTTGATGGAAATATCACATGAGCAGACTGGTGTCCGATGTTGGAGATTATTAGTGTCTTCATAAATATTAGTCAAATGTAATATGTACACAAGTATTTCAAGTTTACTATAACAGAGGATCTGTCATTAGTGCTATCTTACGATGAATGAGAGTTTTGCATCACATATTACCATGGATTTAAATCATGATATAAAAAGCAACAATCAACAAGCAACAAGCATTCTTTCAACTCACAACACAATTTCCAACAAGATTGTTACATGAAAAATATTCCTTAAATTTCCAAGCACTGAAATATCCAACATGAAGTAAACGTGTGATCTCAATGCAGTGAGCAAATATTTAGAGCTAGAATTATCTTTTTAGCAACAAATATTTATGTGTAATAACCTACTTGGTACATTCACGTATACAGCGGATACACAGACCGATAGGGAGGATAATAAGCATCTTATGGCAGGTATATTGACCAACTGACTGCTGTACTATAGTCAATGCAAACAAACTTCTTTATTCTTTATACTTCCTGATCGTAGTTGTTTTTATTTGGGGAGGGGGAGCATGTCAGTGTTCTCCAATCACCACGCTCTGCCTTGGAGCACTGGGAACACACATATAACGTCACCATAAAGTAGGACAGAAAACCTAACTGGAACGTTTTCTGAACTTCAGAAGGAAAGAAATTTTAGGAAATAAACATATTGAGGTTGCTCATTTCAGTAGTTGAAATGATATATTATACTGCATGATAATGTAATATAATAGATTGTTATTGGACAATTCAATCATTAAGTATGGATCGTCATCATCAGACCATATGTATTCCAAGCGATGATTCGTCCCTCTGCATAGGAATAATGGAAGAGATTTGTTTAGTGATCATGGCCAGGACTTGGCAATGGTTCCTACACAATGACATTAGTTTCTTTCAGAATTTTATAATGATGTCAGTGAGCAGATGATTGTCAGAAGCATAAACCCTGTTCTTTTCAGTATTTACAAGGGCATTTCAAATACATTTTCTCTTTTTGTCTACTGTTTTCAATTAGGTATTTTATCTACTTTTTATATAGTGTTCACTTTCGTTCTCACATTGAAACAAGTAAAACTGGAGGTAGGCAAATGTTCACAACCTATTGTTGTTTATCATGTGTTTTCCATATAAAAACCATTTAATCTCGTCTTCTCAGAATTAATCAGGCAGCCCAAAAACAAAAATAAAACGAGTAAAGGTAAGAGACGTGCTTCTATTAAGGTATAAAAGTAAGGTATGCGTCTATTAAGGTATAAAAGTAAGGTATGCGTCTATTAAGGTATAAAAGTAAGGTATGCGTCTATTAAGGTATAAAAGTAAGGTATGCGTCTATTAAGGTATAAAAGTAAGGTATGCGTCTATTAAGGTATAAAAGTAAGGTATGCGTCTATTAAGGTATAAAAGTAAGGTATGCGTCTATTAAGGTATAAAAGTAAGGTATGCGTCTATTAAGGTATAAAAGTAAGGTATGCGTCTATTAAGGTATAAAAGTAAGGTATGCGTCTATTAAGGTATAAAAGTAAGGTATGCGTCTATTAAGGTATAAAAGTAAGGAATGCGTCTATTAAGGTATAAAAGTAAGGTATGCGTCTATTAAGGTATAAAAGTAAGGTATGCGTCTATTAAGGTATAAAATGAAGAGTTTCACTTTCCAACAATCACGAATATCCTAAATGAACCAGGATATCTTGGCTTTTTCATTTGGGAGCGAACTTTAAAGTGCCTTTCACAAAGTTTGAACTATTGATATTTTGATAATGTGATGTATGCATTTCTTCAAACGTTTTGGCATTTTGAAATATGTTTTCGCGCCTTAAGATGCTATTAATATTATTTATGGATTTGTATGCACAATGTATTTTTGTGTAGAAAAATTCAAGATGTACATTTATGAAAAATCTAAGATTGTGACCCGTACCGATATTGACCTATTCACCCCTCCACCACTAAGTACGGTACAGTACAGTACAGTACGGTACAAATGAGTTACCATCTCCCAGCGGCAGCCATTACAGTTTTCTCTCAGATTTCCTCTGATCTTATGGGTCTGATTACACAAACAATATATAGATCGGTCCATACATGTCGGTACCAGTTTTCTACACTGGTAGGTCTGATATGTACCAATTGGTTTTCTCTTTGAGCTGGTGAATATTGTGAAATCTTTGTCCAGAATTCTGAAGTAAGAGACGGAAACTCTCGGAGGAAGAGACAAAACTCTCTCCAAAAAGATCAGTGAGAGAACAGTAACTTTCTGTTCTTAAAATAAATAAATAAATAACAAAATAAAAAAATTGTTATTTTTTTTACTGAAGGCTGAACTTTAATCTGGAAAATATATTCTTTTACTTCTGTTTTCAAAATATTTTCTCACAGTGAAGTTGATATTTAACTTTAAACATTAAACAATCTTTCAATAGTACTCACATTGATGACCTCTTTATTCATCTATTAAATATAATGTTGTGTCAATCTGTTACTTTTGTCTCAAATAAGAGTACAAATTACAACACATTCCGAACAAATAGTTACTCAAAAAATAACTAGATAATACTCAGAACTTTTTAATCAATTTATAAGTCTATAATAGATATATCCTATTTATCAGGTGATGTTTAGAAAGAGCTTGTTTTATTTGACTGTTTTTATTGTGAGAACATTGCAGAATCCTGTTCAGAATCCTTGTAATGAGATCCATGAGATCGGAGAACTGCAATGGCTGCCGCTTGGAGACGGCAACTCTGCCATACTCAGTGGTGGGTATTGGAAATACAAACTATAATGAACAAGTTATATTTTTCAGCTTTTTAATGGCTTTTGATTATTTGGTGTAATCAATCTTATTAAAGAAAACATAAGTCATGTAAATGATGTTGGCTATTGAGACCTCAATAATGTGAAAATCTGGCATTAAGAATCTTTCAAAATACACAGTGTGATCATAAACTACACCAGGTGACAGCACTGGATAACTCATGAAAACTTTCGTGAGGTACTTACTGTTGAAATGTTAAAAAATATATAACAGCACAGAAGCTATTTACGAATTGATAAATGTAATCACATCGAATGAAAATATTGCCACATCCCTTTGATTCCGGCTCACCTTGATCTGGTACTAGTCTGTCAGAGTGTTAGGTCTGTACCAATAGACAAACAATAGGCAAACACCACTATAAGCCAAATCACTCTTATGTCCCAATCATTGTTAGCAGAACTTTACTAATCAGGTTTTTGCATTTAAGATCACTGGTCAGCGAAACAAATTTTGTAGACAAAGTTTCCATTTGATGAATTAGATTTTAGCAGAAGACTCATCTACTTTCAAAAGGTGCAGAAATAAATATAAAGGTAATATAAAGGGTAATACCATTTGATCGGAAAGTTCAACATATAACCATTCATATTATGCAAGGTAAACTGCTTGAAAATCTCATTTCATTACATCACGAAATAACTGAAATAATGTTGAAAGTGATGTAAAACCCCAGACAAACTCATTTGATTAATTCTTTAATTAAAGAGGTAACATTAGAACATTATTTGTTCAAAGGATCAAATTTTAGTTATCTTGTTTTATAAATACAGAATGCTATGATACTAACTATAATATTTCTTGTCATATACTTGTCATTGTTGTCTCTGAATCCTAAAACAATATGTTTCCATTTAATGTTAATATTTAAAATATTGGTAATTCTATCCCAAAAATTCTTATTTTCTATACAACTATATAACAGATGTTCGGTATCTTCTATTTCATTACAATAGCCACAAAATTTGGAAACATTTACATTCCATCTACTTACATTCAATCTACAATTAATAAGTTTATGTAAAATCTTTAATTAAATTCTTTTATTTTTGTGATTGACCTTGTCTCTGTAAATTTGACTCCATTCTGATACAAATATCTCAGTGTCAAATATATTTTGCCAGTAATTTTCTGTATAGCTTCAAATTGATCTCTTCTCAACTAAAACCTTTCTGGAAGAATTTGTGACCCCAGAAAATTTGACTTAAAAAGTCGTCATTACAAATATGTTCCATTTGTATATTAGACTTTGTTTTGTTAAATGCAATAAATGCTTCAATGTAAAAATATGGTATACTAGACAAAATATCTAACATTTGTATATTGTAAAAGTACATCATAATAATATATTCAAGTATGTAAAAAATATCTAATGATACAAATCCATTTAGATTTCTTGTCAGCATATAATCTAGTTATCCATGCTGTTTTTAGAGATTTGATTTTACATTCTAAATCAACCATTTTTAACCCTCCATCACTATAATTGTTGATCAACACATTGAACTTTATTCTGTCTTTACTTTTCCATATAAAATTGGAATTCTTTTCTTTTCATTCCCACTAATGTATAAACCCAAACATTTAATAGGTTCTTCAGAAAAATGTATACACTCATAAAAATCTATGAAATCTCTTTTTCTGTCAATCCATATACCTTCACTTTTTGATACATTTAACTTTAATCCGGATGCATTTGAGAACTCTGATATTACACCATTTGCCCGTTTGATAGAATCTAGATCTGATAGTATTAATGTAGTATCATCTGCATACTGTGAGAGTTTAATTTCATAATCCTCTATTAGAAACCCATGTACATTTTGATAATTTCTTAGCTTTATAGCCATTATCTCGACAACAAGTAGAAAAAGCAATGCACTTACTGGGCAACCCTGCCGAATACCACTACTGGCAACAAAACTATCTGATATGTAACCATTATTTTTAACACTTATTGTTGGTTCTTTATACAAAATTTGATCCATCTTATGAATTGCTCTCCAAAATTGAACTTTTCTTAGTGCAGAATACATAAAGTACCAATTAACTGAATCAAATGCTTTTTCAAAATCTAGACATATGAGACATCCATCAATATCCAGTTTAGCACTATAGTCTATTAAATCTTCTAATATTCTAATGTTACATCCAATAGAATGGCCCTTGATGTAGCCATTTTGATCTTCACTAACAACAGATTTAATGACATGCTGCATTCGTTTAGCAAGTACATATGCTATTATTTTTTAATCATAATTAGTCAAACTTATTGGTCGATAATTCTTCAATAAATCTTTGTCCCTTTTTTGTATATGAGAGTTATAATCGGAGATCTGCAATGGCTGCCGCTTGGAGACGGTAACTATGCCATACTCAGTGGTGGGTATTGGAAATACAAACTATTATGAACAAGTTATATTTTTCAGCTTTTTAATGGCTTTTGATTATTTGGTGTAATCAATCTTATTAAAGAAAACATAAGTCATGTAAATGATGTTGGCTATTGAGACTTCAATAATGTGAAAATTTGGCATTAAGAATCTTTCAAAATACACAGTGTGATCATAAACTACACCAGGTGACAGCACTGAATAGCTCATGAAAACTTGCCTTTCGTGAGTTACTTACTGTTGAAATGTTAAAAAATATATAACAGCACAGAAGCTATTTACGAATTGATAAATGTAATCACATCGAATGAAAATATTGCCACATCCCTTTGATTCCGGGTCACCTTGATCTGGTACTAGTCTGTCAGAGTGTTAGGTCTGTACCAATAGACAAACAATGGGCAAACACCACTATAAGCCAAATCACTCTTATGTCCCAATCATTGTTAGCAAAACTTTACTAATCAGGTTTTTGCATTTAAGATCACTGGTCAGCTAAACAAATTTTGTTGATAAAGTTTCCATTTGATGAATTAGATTTTAGCAGAAGACTCATCTACTTTCAAAAGGTGCAGAAATAAATATAAAGGTAATATAAAGGGTAATTCCATTTGATCGGAAAGTTCAACATATAACCATTCATATTATGCAAGGTAAAGTGCATGAAAATCTCATTTCGTTACATCACGAAATAACTGAAATAATGTTGAAAGTGATGTAAAACCCCAGACAAACTCATTTGATTAATTCTTTAATTATAGAGGTAACATTAGAACATTATTTGTTCAAAGGATCAAATTTTCGTTTTTTTTCTTTTTTTGCATATACATATTTATTTCCAGGCATTATATGTACAAGACCACTACCAGCCACCCGGAGGTTTGGGGGTTTTATGATTTACCATTTGGTATAGCATTATTTAATACCTCATATAAGTGTGAATATTTTTTAATATATTGCAGACTGAATATTTTATTTTTATATTCAGTTTTTACTAGTCTAGAGTAATTATGAAACTCATTTTTAATGTTATCCAGTAATCTTGTTTTATAAATACAGAATGCTATGATACTAACTATAATATTTCTTGTCATATACTTGTCATTGTTGTCTTGAATCCTAAAACAATATGTTTCCATTTAATGTTAATATTTAAAATATTGGTAATTCTATCCCAAAAATTCTTATTTTCTATACAAATATATAACAGATGTTCGGTATCTTCTATTTTATTACAATAGCCACAAAATTTGGAAACATTTACATTCCATCTACTTACATTCAATCTACAATTAATAAGTTTATGTAAAATCTTTTAATTAAATTCTTTTATTTTTGTGATTGACATAGTCAATACCTTGTCTCTGTAAATATGAATCCATTCTGATACAAATATCTCAGTGTCAAATATATTTTGCCAGTATTTTTCTGTATAGCTTCAAATTGATTTCTTCTCAACTAAAATATCATTATACAATTTTGATGACAGGTCATCTATGTTTTATTGTAGCTCTTGTTTTTATATGTGAAATGTATATTGGTATATATTCTCCCTGTATTAATATGAATACTACTCGTACAATTAAACCTTTTAGCAATCTTACATACATATCTCTTAACTAAAGCATACTCAGCTATCCAATCTCTTGCATATTCTAGTTTAGTAATCATATTTTCAGAAATAAACTCCCCTTTTTCATCAAACAAACCTTGAACAAATAAAATTCCAGATTTTATCCAATTTCCCAAATATAAACATTTCTCTGGAACAATTTGTGACCCCAGAAAATTTGACTTAAAAAGTTGTCATTACAAATAGGTTCCATTTGTATATTAGATTTTGTTTCGTTAAATGCAATAAATGCTTCAATGTAAAAATATGGTATACTAGACAAGATATCAAACATTTTGATTTTGTAAAAGTACATCATAATAATATGTTCAAGTCTTAAATCTAGTGTATGTAAAAATTATCTAATGATACAAATCCATTTAGATTTCTTGTCAGAATATAATCTAGTTATCCATGCTGCTTTTAGAGATTTGATTTTACATTCTAAATCAACCATTTTTAACCCTCCATCACTATAATTGTTGATCAACACATTGCGCTTTACTCTGTCTTTACTTTTCCATATAAAATTGTACATAGACCTATACTTTTCTTTTCATTCCCACTAATGTATAAACCCAAACATTTAATAGGTTCTTCAGAAAAATGTATACACTCATAAAAATCTATGAAATCTCTTTTTCTGTCAATCCATATACCTTCACTTTTTGATACATTTAACTTTAATCCGGATGCATTTGAGAACTCTGATATTACACCATTTGCCCGTTTGATAGAATCTAGATCTGATAGTATTAATGTAGTATCATCTGCATACTGTGAGAGTTTAATTTCATAATCCTCTATTAGAAACCCATGTACATTTTGATAATTTCTTAGCTTTATAGCCATTATCTCGACAACAAGTAGAAAAAGCAATGCACTTACTGGGCAACCCTGCCGAATACCACTACTGGCAACAAAACTATCTGATATGTAACCATTATTTTTCACTTATTGTTGGTTCTTTATACAAAATTTGATCCATCTTATGAATTGCTCTCCAAAATTGAACTTTTCTTAGTGCAGAATACATAAAGTACCAATTAACTGAATCAAATGCTTTTTCAAAATCTAGACATATGAGACATCCATCAATATCCAGTTTAGCACTATAGTCTATTAAATCTTCTAATATTCTAATGTTACATCCAATAGAACGGCCCTTGATGTAGCCATTTTGATCTTCACTAACAACAGATTTAATGACATGCTGCATTCGTTTAGCAAGTACATATGCTATTATTTTTTAATCATAATTAGTCAAACTTATTGGTCGATAATTCTTCAATAAATCTTTGTCCCTTTTTTGTATATGAGAGTTATAATTGCCTATTTAAGTGAGTCAGGTAATTTTCCATGCTCAAATGTCTCTTTTAACATTTCATTATAAAAGTGTTCAATATCTTCATAAAATAATTTGTAGAATTCTGGACTCAATCCATCAGGACCAGGTGATCTGTTATTCTTCAAACAAAACACAGCATTCCTTAATTCTGATAATGATACATTTTTATCACATATCTCTTTTTCTAAGCTATTTAAAGTCATACATTCTTGAATATCTTTGAAATAATTGTCAACATCCATTTCAGATATATCATTATGTACACATAGCTATTTATAAAAGTGCACAATATCATTCAAGATGTCTTCATTTTTAACAGATATTTTTTCCGGCGTTTTGACTCTTTTAACATTGCATGATTGTCTACCCTTTTCCAGTTTTAGAAAATAGCTGGTACTTTTCTCACCATCTTCTATCCATTTAACATTTATTTGCATAAATTTGTTTCAACTTACTTTCTGGTCTATTTTTCTCGTGAATCAATATTTTATGATAGTTAATGGTACCATTACAATCCATTATATCTAATTTACTTGTAACATTGTTAATTCTATTTTCCAAATGAAAAATGTTACTACGATTTTGTCTTGCTTTAGAAATAGCAAACTTAATACTAAATTCTTTAACTCTTATTTTCATTAATTCCCATGCCAATCTGTATGATTGCAGGTCAGTAACTTCATGTTCTGTAACGTCCATTATATGTTTAACCTCTTTTATATAGTCATTATCATCTAATAATGAGTTATTAAGTTTCCAATAACCTTTTCCTCTTGTTTGACATTCTGTGGTAAATGATGTAACTAATGTTTCATGGTCAGATACAGGACATTTAACAATGGGCATTTTATTTAAAATAAAGCATGGTGATTTACTAGTTAAAACATAATCAAGTCTACTAGCACTTCCAGTTCTTTTGTCATAAAAATTAAAACCTGGTTTGCTGCTTATCAAAGTCCAGCAATCATGTAAATCTAGATCAGAAATAATCTTTTGCAAACCAATTTTACTATAATCATTAAATAAATATTACTTTTTGGTCTACGATCACATTCTCTCAAACAACAGTTTAAATCACCAGATATTATTAAGGAATTTTTGTGAAGAGCATGTTTATTAATCCAGCTATTGGTTTTTTGAAAAAATTCTTATCTATCTGCCATATTATTAGGTGCATATAAACTAACCAGTGAAAGGTCAGTGTCTTTTATATTGACATTTAACAAAATTCTTCTACCATCAATAGGTTTATGCATATTTGAGACACTAATATTTAATTTGTCTTTGAACACAATACATACACCTCTGCTATGAGTAGAATCTGGTAAACAGCTCCTTTCCAACCAGCATTAAATGTTTTTATGAAATTCTCAATGCAAAATGTCTCTTGTATAAAGGCAATGTCTATATTTTTGTCTTTTAACCATAAGAAAAGACTGTCTCTTGTCATTGAAACCTCTAGCATTAATGCAAGTAATATTTAACTTATCCATTTATGTATAATAACAGTGTATATATTGATCAATCCAAATCAGTGAACCGAGGGGATAATACCAGAGACAATCCATAGTCCCTCATCAACACAATCTGTCCATGTATAAGCATATTAGTTTCAAGACACTTTACTGTCTTTGGTTGGATGAGGCATTTTACTGTCTTTTTTCTCATCACTCACTGGACTTGCTGATGGTTTCCTCTTTGTTTGGATAAATATTTGAGAGGTGAATTTGTCCATTGGTTTATGTGACTTTATCAAGTCTTTACTGTTCTTTATATGGGAACTTTCTACTTTCTTGGGTGAATCGTAAGATCGTCAGAGTGTTCTGGTGTAGAGGCAGTGGGTGATGATACTAGTGGCTCTGGAGTTGATATCTTCTGAACATCATCTTCATTGTCTGACTGTTCTAATGATGTGTGCTCAGATACATTTTGAAGATGCATATTCTGAGCATCTTTGGTTAGCACAGCCTGCTCCTCCATAAGCAAAACCCCCATCATATTTTTTCCAGGCCAAAATTCTGGTTTTGTGACCTTTTAGTTTTAATTTAGTTGGTACAATCTACAGAAAATATGTTAAGCATGCTTAGAGAGCTAGTTTTGAGGCATCAGCAACAAGTACAATTTACAACATAACTTTTAAGGTGACTTACAATCTGAGAGCAATAATAAATGTTATATTTCTCACAGATACAATATTTTGTAAATATCTTTTTATGTTTTACAATTAACAAGATGTTCAGCTTGATAACTTTACTTTACTTTTATCATTGGACAAAACACAGACTTGTCTGATTTCTGGATTTCTTAGCTTAACATCAATTATGATATCTTAACAATGACATGTAATAATGACAATTGTGTGCACCAGTTGTAACAGTATGATCCAACAATGGCGAGTCAGAGGGAGGCACAACTCTCAAAGAGTCATATACTTGTCATTGTTGTCTTGAATCCTAAAACAATATGTTTCCATTTAATGTTAATATTTAAAATATTGGTAATTCTATCCCAAAAATTCTTATTTTCTATACAAATATATAACAGATGTTCGGTATCTTCTATTTTATTACAATTGCCACAAAATTTGGAAACATTTACATTCCATCTACTTACATTCAATCTACAATTAATAAGTTTATGTAAAATCTTTTAATTAAATTCTTTTATTTTTGTGATTGACATAGTCAATACCTTGTCTCTGTAAATATGAATCCATTCTGATACAAATATCTCAGTGTCAAATATATTTTGCCAGTATTTTTCTGTATAGCTTCAAATTGATTTCATCTCAACTAAAATATCATTATACAATTTTGATGACAGGTCATCTATGTTTTATTGTAGCTCTTGTTTTTATATGTGAAATGTATATTGGTATATATTCTCCCTGTATTAATATGAATACTACTCGTACAATTAAACCTTTTAGCAATCTTACATACATATCTCTTAACTAAAGCATACTCAGCTATCCAATCTCTTGCATATTCTAGTTTAGTAATCATATTTTCAGAAATAAACTCCCCTTTTTCATCAAACAAACCTTGAACAAATAAAATTCCAGATTTTATCCAATTTCCCAAATATAAACATTTCTCTGGAACAATTTGTGACCCCAGAAAATTTGACTTAAAAAGTTGTCATTACAAATAGGTTCCATTTGTATATTAGATTTTGTTTCGTTAAATGCAATAAATGCTTCAATGTAAAAATATGGTATACTAGACAAGATATCAAACATTTTGATTTTGTAAAAGTACATCATAATAATATGTTCAAGTCTTAAATCTAGTGTATGTAAAAATTATCTAATGATACAAATCCATTTAGATTTCTTGTCAGAATATAATCTAGTTATCCATGCTGCTTTAAGAGATTTGATTTTACATTCTAAATCAACCATTTTTAACCCTCCATCACTATAATTGTTGATCAACACATTGCGCTTTACTCTGTTTTTACTTTTCCATATAAAATTTTACATAGACCTATACTTTTCTTTTCATTCCCACTAATGTATAAACCCAAACATTTAATAGGTTCTTCAGAAAAATGTATACACTCATAAAAATCTATGAAATCTCTTTTTCTGTCAATCCATATACCTTCACTTTTTGATACATTTAACTTTAATCCGGATGCATTTGAGAACTCTGATATTACACCATTTGCCCGTTTGATAGAATCTAGATCTGATAGTATTAATGTAGTATCATCTGCATACTGTGAGAGTTTAATTTCATAATCCTCTATTAGAAACCCATGTACATTTTGATAATTTCTTAGCTTTATAGCCATTATCTCGACAACAAGTAGAAAAAGCAATGCACTTACTGGGCAACCCTGCCGAATACCACTACTGGCAACAAAACTATCTGATATGTAACCATTATTTTTCACTTATTGTTGGTTCTTTATACAAAATTTGATCCATCTTTTGAATTGCTCTCCAAATTGAACTTTTCTTAGTGCAGAATACATAAAGTACCAATTAACTGAATCCAATGCTTTTTCAAAATCTAGACATATGAGACATCCATCAATATCCAGTTTAGCACTATAGTCTATTAAATCTTCTAATATTCTAATGTTACATCCAATAGAACGGCCCTTGATGTAGCCATTTTGATCTTCACTAACAACAGATTTAATGACATGCTGCATTCGTTTAGCAAGTACATATGCTATTATTTTTTAATCATAATTAGTCAAACTTATTGGTCGATAATTCTTCAATAAATCTTTGTCCCTTTTTTGTATATGAGAGTTATAATTGCCTATTTAAGTGAGTCAGGTAATTTTCCATGCTCAAATGTCTCTTTTAACATTTCATTATAAAAGTGTTCAATATCTTCATAAAATAATTTGTAGAATTCTGGACTCAATCCATCAGGACCAGGTGATCTGTTATTCTTCAAACAAAACACAGCATTCCTTAATTCTGATAATGATACATTTTTATCACATATCTCTTTTTCTAAGCTATTTAAAGTCATACATTCTTGAATATCTTTGAAATAATTGTCAACATCCATTTCAGATATATCATTATGTACACATAGCTATTTATAAAAGTGCACAATATCATTCAAGATGTCTTCATTTTTAACAGATATTTTTTCCGGCGTTTTGACTCTTTTAACATTGCATGATTGTCTACCCTTTTCCAGTTTTAGAAAATAGCTGGTACTTTTCTCACCATCTTCTATCCATTTAACATTTATTTGCATAAATTTGTTTCAACTTACTTTCTGGTCTATTTTTCTCGTGAATCAATATTTTATGATAGTTAATGGTACCATTACAATCCATTATATCTAATTCACTTGTAACATTGTTACTTCTATTTTCCAAATAAACAATGTTACTACGATTTTGTCTTGCTTTAGAAATAGCAAACTTAATACTAAATTCTTTAACTCTAATTTTCATTAATTCCCATGCCAATCTGTATGATTGCAGGTCCGTAACTTCATGTTCTGTAACGTCCATTATATGTTTAACCTCTTTTATATAGTCATTATCATCTAATAATGAGTTATTAAGTTTCCAATAACCTTTTCCTCTTGTTTGACATTCTGTGGTAAATGATGTAACTAATGTTTCATGGTCAGATACAGGACATTTAACAATGGGCATTTTATTTAAAATAAAGCATGGTGATTTACTAGTTAAAACATAATCAAGTCTACTAGCACTTCCAGTTCTTTTGTCATAAAAATTAAAACCTGGTTTGCTGCTTATCAAAGGCCAACAATCATGTAAATCTAGATCAGAAATAATCTTTTGCAAACCAATTTTACTATAATCATTAAATAAATAATACTTTTTGGTCTACAACATCACATTCTCTCAAACAACAGTTTAAATCACCAGATTTTATTAAGGAATTATTGTGAAGAGCATGTTTATTAATCCAGCGATTGGTTTTTTTGAAAAAATTCTTATCTATCTGCCATCTGCCTGTCTTTTATATTGACATTTATCAAAATTCTTCTACCATCAATAGGTTTATCCTTATTTGAGACACTAATATTTAATTTGTCTTTGAACACAATACATACACCTCTGCTATGAGTAGAATCTGGTAAACAGCTCCTTTCCAACCAGCATTAAATGTTTTTATGAAATTCTCAATGCAAAATGTCTCTTGTATAAAGGCAATGTCTATGTTTTTGTCTTTTAACCATAAGAAAAGACTGTCTCTTGTCATTGAAACCTCTAGCATTAATGCAAGTAATATTTAACTTATCCATTTATGAATAATAACAGTGTATATATTAATCAATCCAAATCAGTGAACCGAGGGGATAATACCAGAGACAATCCATAGTCCCTCATCAACACAATCTGTCCATGTATAAGCATATTAGTTTCAAGACACTTTACTGTCTTTGGTTGGACGAGGCATTTTACTGTCTTTTTTCTCATCACTCACTGGACTTGCTGATGGTTTCCTCTTTGTTTGGATAAATATTTGAGAGGTGAATTTGTCCATTGGTTTATGTGACTTTATCAAGTCTTTACTTTTCTTTATATGGGAACTTTCTACTTTCTTGGGTGAATCGTAAGATCGTCAGAGTATTCTGGTGTAGAGGCAGTGGGTGATGATACTAGTGGCTCTGGAGTTGATATCTTCTGAACATCATCTTCATTGTCTGACTGTTCTAATGATGTGTGCTCAGATACATTTTGAAGATGCATATTCTGAGCATCTTTGGTTAGCACAGCCTGCTCCTCCATAAGCAAAACCCCCATCATATTTTTTCCAGGCCAAAAGTCTGGTTTTGTGACCTTTTAGTTTTAATTTAGTTGGTACAATCTACCGAAAATATGTTAAGCATGCTTAGAGAGCTAGTTTTGAGGCATCAGCAACAAGTACAATTTACAACATAACTTTTAAGGTGACTTACAATCTGAGAGCAATAATAAATGTTATATTTCTCACAGATACAATCTTTTGTAAATATCTTTTTATGTTTTACAATTAACAAGATGTTCAGCTTGATAACTTTACTTTACTTTTATCATTGGACAAAACACAGACTTGTCTGATTTCTGGATTTCTTAGCTTAACATCAATTATGATATCTTAACAATGACATGTAACAATGACAATTGTGTGCACCAGTTGTAACAGTATGATCCAACAATGGCGAGTCAGAGGGAGGCGCAACTCTCAAAGAGTCAGCCGAATTGTCCCCCTGCCAAGCAGGTAACTTAAAAATATTTGAGCGAGACTTACCTTGTGTTGTAGAAACGTCTGGACCTTTCGCCGGCGGGTCGTGTGCCACTTGCAATTTCGTCGAAAGCTGTTTCGAAGATCGAAACCACATAGACCTAAAATCAAGTAACAGGGTGGCCAACAGAAACTCCATACAGTATCAGCAACGCTCTATGCCATGGAACAATTCGGATTGCTCCACCAATTGTTACACTAGTTTTGTACTGAGCTGAGCTCTTGGGGCATGGATGGGGATCAGGAACTATACTCGCTGGCGACTGTGAGCTGGGGCCTTAACCTAGCTACCTAATCTACCTATGTGATTTGCGAGGTAATAATGACTGCAGACACAGCGTATACAATGCACAATAGTCGTCTTTATTCGGTGCTGTATACACTAGAGTCTGGCTAGGAAGGTATGGCAAGAGCGTGATATGTAAAATATCCAAATGAGTCCTGAGGCTGGTCAAAACACCCAAGTCTATACAAGTGGCTATCAAGAGACAGAATGTCATGGATCTTCTAGGCAAGTGGGCCATTTTTAACTGGACCCGAGTGCATACTAATAAGCGTCTGCCTGCGTGGCTCCTCTGCAGCGCCTTAGCGTAGTTCCGGCTTGGAGCATCACGTCATCTCTGTGCTGGGTGAGTAATGCATCTCATTAGCCTGCACTTGTTGGCCTTCATGTTGCACTCTGTAACCTCTGTGATCTCTTGCCAAATATCATGATTGTCTATACTTGTATATAAGAGTCTATAGATGGGTAATCTATATCCTACAATTGCACAATTTAGGATGTGCCTTCATCTATAGAAACTGGTAGATTAAGGGTATTGATGTAAATGAAAGATATTGTAAGTTTTGTACTAACAGGAATATCTAGAATGAACAGCATATATTCTGCGGATGTACTTTATATAATGATCTAAGGAAATAAGTATATGGTAATGTTACACATCCAAATATTTGTAATGCAGATGACAATATAATAAAGATAAAGATAAAGATAATTTTATATAAAATTGATTGATTACATGTAAAACATTAGCTGGAAGCTAATTATCAATTGCCTAAGACTACAAATATATACAGTGGTGTTATTTAAACATATGAACACATAACACAATTACAATGTGGGCCTTGCCACGAGCCTAGCATTGTCTTGAAAGTTGCCAGATCCCTTGCGTTGTCCTTTAGGTCATTTGGTAAAAGGTTCCAAATGTGGGCACCATAGTATGAGAAAGTACTTCGCCCATACCTTATTTTCTTAAAACCTGGTTGTAATGTACATATATTACTTACATGTATGTCAAATTTAAGCTTCTCATCAATTGTCACCCCTAACAGTTTCACACATGATTTTCTCCCTATTGTAGTTGTTGTATCTAATACAAGACAATTCGGAAACTCTTCAGTGCTGGTAAATGATTTCATGAACATTACCTGAAATTTCTCAGGGTTCGCTTGCATAAAATTTACTTTGAACCAATTTAGAGCATTTATAGTATCAGTCCTAAGTACCTGCAACATTAGCTCGACTGTAGATTCATTGGCACCAAGTGTGTTGTCATCAGCATAATTAATCAGATCACATTTTTCCATAAAACAAAACAGGTCATTTATAAAAATGTTGAAAAGAAGAGGCCCAAAACAGGACCCCTGTGGTACCCCTTTCTTTAGTGGTTGCCATGAACTTCGGCAATCTACAACCTTTACTCTTTGGAAACGACCAGTGAGGTAACTTATCATCAAATTACATGCATTTACACTTAAACCATAGCCATTCATTTTACATATCAGTAGTGCATGTGGAATACAGTCAAAGGCTTTTGACAGATCCATTAACACTGTTCCCACATACTGGTTGTTATCTATTGCCATTTTCCAAGAATCTATTAATTTCTCCTCTACATGTTCGCAACCATACTTCTTTCGATATGCAGATAACATTAAATATTGGCTCAAAATATGAATAGAGCTGATCAGCCAAAACAGTTTCATACACTTTAGCCATTATCATCAGTATACTTGCGGGTCTGTAGTTATCTTTATGCATATCACTTTTCTTCTTGTACACAGGTGTTATTTCTGCTCTTTTCATTTCATCAGGGACTGTGTTACATCTTACATTATCATTAAATATGCCAGTTACTGTGCTGGCTAGTTCCTCTGAGCATGCCTTGATTGATTGCTTTGCCTGGTAATTGATCACAACCAGTTGCTTTATTGGGGTTTATTTTCTTCAGTGTTTTCTTAATGACATTTTCATCTATGGGTCTAAAGTCAAACTTTGATTGTATGTTCATGTCTTTAATAGCTACTTTACTTGAATGGTTGGCATGTTTG
The DNA here is from genome assembly GCA_949316495.1 of Amphiduros pacificus. NCBI lineage: Eukaryota > Metazoa > Annelida > Polychaeta > Phyllodocida > Hesionidae > Amphiduros > Amphiduros pacificus. Next base: position 43,194,245 of record OX439008.1, on the reverse strand, counting down.
TTCAATAGTTTGTCAAAATTATTTTCATCCTCTACATCAATAAAGTCAGGCTCACCTATGTCATCGGCTACTTTACTAAAAAAACTGTTGAAAATATCACAGACTTTTCTCTGTCTGTGACAATTGTGTTGTTTTCATTAAGGATAATGTCCCTATTTTATTTACTTTTTGTTGTCATGTATGGCCTTATACATCTCCAGAAATCTTAAGGTGTACAATTTATGTTACATTTACTAAAAAGGTAGGATTTTATGACCTGCCTTCTCATATCAGTTACTTTGTTCTTCTGTGTTTGATACTGTTTTTCAAGACTAGATGTGCAAATTACCAAGCATAACCTTATTTCTGTCATATTAATGTGTGATAAAATATGTTTTACTCCAACTGGCCAGCCACAGGCCGTCACGGTCTGATTCCATCTAGGTCATACATCTGAATAACATTGTCTTATTTTCAAAGCTGTGGAAAGCTTAACATTCGGGTTTCACATTCAGAGGGACGTTATCATCAAAAGAGACCACATCTTCTACAATTAACAGCCAGTGGATTCACTTTAAAAAATAAGTGCAAAATAGGTAAAATTTGTTCTATTACATTTGTAATTGTTTGCAATTGATCACATTACCAAATATATGTATACATACGAAATGTTCATATCATTGAATAATACCTTGCAGTATTCTCCAGTTTACTCAGGGATTTCACCATTCCGATATAATAGAATACGATATATCAGTACAGGACAGGAGGTGATGGGTTCGACTCCCACTGCCGACAGTATTAATCTCACACTGTTTAAAAGGCTCGAAAGTCGACCTGATATGGTCATAGTTGCGGAAAGGATCGTGAAAATACCATTTCACAATTGTTTTTCTTTACAATTGATCAAATTACCAAATGTATGTATGCATGCGAAATATTCATATCATTAAATATATATAATACATGGTAGTGTTATTATACTCCAAGATTATACCATTCCAACTATTGTACTAAAGATACATCTAAAATATGATTGTCGATATAATAGCATGCGCATGTATATATCAGTGCCCGAATCAGCTTTAGAGCTTAAAGAATAATTCAAACATAGTAAACACACAGCTGACATTTTGTGTTTATCAAGTGAATATTTGAACTTTAACTTATTTTTGGAGGGAGAATCATTGTTTCAAAGGGTCCACTCACCATGTTTACAACGCAGGTATTTCAATATTCATTATACTATTGCACTTATATTCATTAAGATATTATATTTTGAAAATCAGATATACTTTACTTTGAAAAACCGGTGATATTGTTAGTATGTATTAGTATGTATATATTATAAAATTTATGGCTTTGAAACAAAGAGTTATGTCAGTATGATAATGTGTGACGGACAATTAATTGTCCCGGGAGAAAAGTGACATGTATAGGCTACGTATACTTCACTCAGGCTTAAGACCCGGAAATTTTATTTCAATAATTGTATTTCGGTTATTGCATCCTAACATACATGTATTTACTTAACGGTAAATATAAAATTGTATCGGGCGTTCACTTATTGAGCGCTTGGCTTTTGATAATTAGTCCAATGTCGTATATCCTGAAATAAATTAATTTTGTGCAAACCCAAATGTATTTGTTTTGTATCCATCTTTAATTAATTGCTCAAAGCAGATAGCATTGAGCATATCAAAGTGTTTAATGTGATAATCTACAATTTAGATGTTGGCATACAGCCAATATACCCCTTGGGTATTAAAAGTACATGATTCCTGACTTTCCTTTGCTGAATATGGGAGAGACAGGATATCTGCATGAATATCACCTGATTTTAGATTGTGGCAGAACAGACATACCCCTACAATTCAATTGAATGTATTGAATGTATATCAGTTGCTCTTAGTTCCCATTTTCCCAGACCTTCTCAAATACATTCTTATTATTTGTGCTTTCATTTCATAATAATTTCAGAGGAAACACAAGGCGGCACAATATTTTAAGGGATTAGACAAGTAGAGTCTAGTAGCAATAGACATCATGTCTGAGAAGAAAGGTCCAGCTGAGTATCTCCGATACACAATCCACGATAAACCTCCCTGGGCACTTAGCATCTTCTTGGGCTTTCAGGTATGTCCACTGTCGTACACATTGTTTTTATCCTATTATTTCAGAGAATCTAAGATGAAAGTAGTGTAAATTAACATAATTGTAAAATAAGTGCAAATAAACATTGAATTTACAGCCAGGTAAAATTGAGAGCTGATCAACGTGTCAGCCAAGTACTGATCATTGATACACAGTAGAGCCCAAAGTGCACACTCCGTTACGGCGATATACTTGTATCGTCAAGATGAATCGCCTGCACATGTATCGCTAATTATTCCAAACGATGTAAATGTAAATTGGACTTCACAAACTAGTGAACCCCTCCGCAAACTTGTCAAGACAGGTTTGATATACTTCTGCCCTCCTGACCTGTTGAGGAAAATATGTACATTTGATTATCATGCAAACATTTTATATATTAATATATTAGATTCTGAAGGGGTTGGTGATTAATTTGGTGGCTTGATGACTCACCAGAGATAAACAACTGGTCACCATGATGTCATCAGTTGAACTGACTATATGTTGATTAGATGCATAACTTCTGCTTGAATATATATATATATATATATATATATATATATATATATATATATATATATATATATATATATATATATATATATATATATATATATATATATATATATATAGGATTAGAAGGTGGTGCTGCTTCGGTCATGTGCCACACATTTGGCGTGAACACAGAGGTTGGGGGTTGTACTTTAATGGATAACATTGTTTTTGTCAATTTCCAAAACAACACTTATTTTGCGTGGTCGCCATTTCACATTTTCCCTACACCTTCAAGATGCATTCATTGGTGACAATAAGAATTTCTATAACTATATTAATCAACATATACCATGAACCATTACATTCCATGGAAAATATATACACTTGGAATTGATGTATTATGTGCCTAAAATGGCCTACTGTAGATGATATTACTTGAAAATTAAAATCTCTTCAATAGATCATGCTAATCCAACATGCTACCTTTCTTTATATGCTTCAGCTAGTGTTCATTGTCATGATGAAACATCTCTGAGGCTGTTTGCTATCCCTGTTACCGTTGCGAACGCTTCTGCATGTTTGAGGAACCCCAAAATTCAGATTCAACCACAGATTCAGTTGTGTGTTTGTTTGTTTGGGTTTTACATCACTTTCAACATTATTTCAGTCATTTCGTGATGAGACCTTGTAGCAGATATAATAATAATAATAATAATAAAATTTATATAGCGCTGATACCAGACAAGTCTGTTCATAGCGCTGAGTTCAGGACATGCTTCCTGAAGAGATGAGTTTTCAGCCTACTCTTAAACGAGGAGACTGAAGTACTTGTCCTAATATTAGTAGGCAGGGAATTCCATAGCCTAGGACCCACAGATGAGAAGGCCCTGTCACCTACCGTCCTTAGCCTAGTATTAGGTACTTGCAGGTGGGTGCCATCATTGGATCGTAGACAGCGTTCACCTTCTTTAATCAGGAGTAGATCCCGTAAGTAAGGCGGAGCCTTACCATTAAGGGCCTTCCAGGTCAATAGCAGAATTTTAAAATCAATTCTCGCGTGAACAGGAAGCCAGTGCAGTTCCTGTAATTTTCCTGAAATGTGATCAAATTTCCTGATTTTTCCTACTACCCGTGCTGCAGAGTTTTGGAGGTATTGCAGTTTTCTGATGTCAGTTTTAGGAAGACCTGCTAGGAGACCATTACCGTAGTCTAGGGTGGAAGTAACAAAAGCATGGGTAAGTGTTACAGCGGTCTTCTCGTCTAGACAATGTCTGATGGCCGCTAAGTTCCTGATGTGGTAATAGCCTTTCTGACACATTTTCTTGATCTGGGCCTTCATGTCCATGTTGGAGTCAAATGTGATACCGAGATCAACTACTGATTGACTAGGAGCAATGTCAGAATCACCCACTTTGATTGTGGTAGAGATACTGCTATGGGTGGTAGTACTGTACCTGTCAGTACATATGAGCATCTCAGTTTTTCCGTCATTTATCTTCATCTTGTTAGATATGAGGAAATTTCTAACCTCACTGACACACTCCTCAAGTTTGTGTCTGCTCATATCCACATGATGGGGAGAGGCGTAGTCAACAGGGATGTAGATCTGAGTATCATCTGCATAAATATGATAGCTCAGACCATATTTAGCAAGTATATCAGATAGGGGAGTCATGTAAATGGTGAACAGTATAGGCCCTAGGACTGAGCCTTGGGGTACCCCATATTTTAAGGATTTGAGGCAGGATCTATGGATCCCCACTTTCACACATTGCTTCCTGTCCATTAGGTATGACCGAATCCAGGAGAGTGCATGACCTTTGACGTTGCATCTATCCCTCAGTCTGTCCAAAAGGATTTGATGGTCAATAGTGTCAAAGGCAGCGGAAAGGTCAAGCAACAGTAGGATAACTGACTTTCTACTGTCTAGAGCGCCCAGGATATCATTTTGCACTTTCAACAAAGCAGTTTCAGTGCTATGATATTCTTTGTAGGCTGATTGAAACTTGTCAGTAAGACCATTCCTTACAAGATGGGGGACCAGTTGGTCGGCCACCGCCCTCTCAGCTAGTTTAGAGACGAATGTTAGGTTGGAAACAGGCCTATAGTTTTTTTCAACCAGTTCCAGACCAAGTTTCTTCAGCAGGGGTGTTATAATGGCTATTTTCATATTCTCCGATACTGCTGAATCCATCAATGATTTATTTATGATGGAGGTAATTATTGGTAGGAGGTCATCTAGGAGGTCAAGTAAGAGCCAGGTTGGAATTGGATCCAGCTCACATGACTTCTTTGCAGACCTTTTGACCAATTTCCGAACGTCGTCAATGGTTAAGGGTTTGAACCTTTCCAGACATGTAGTGCCATTGTTCGCAGTGTCATCTGGTGGCGAGGTATGGCAGGATGGAGCATTATCAATGTCCAGGCGGATTTTATCTATTTTTTCAAGAAAGAATGTGTTAAATTTCTCAGCCTGAGTGATATCACAGTCAGATTTAGGCATAGGTGTGTCCCTTTTCTTGTGCATGACTGTGTCTATGACTCTAAAGAGCTTTTTAGGGTCATGTTTGTTTTCTTCAACCAGGTTGGAAAAATATGCTGATTGAGCAGATTTAAGCATTGAGTTGTATTTGTTCCTTTGAGAGTTATAAAGCTCCTTGTCAATGTGAGAGCCAGTCTTGCTCATTTTTCTCTCAAGCCTCCTCTTGAGAGATCTTTCCAGCTTTAATTGATCACTCATCCAGGGTACAGGTTTGCGTTGGGTGACCTTGGCAACTTTGATAGGTGCATGTTTATCCATGAGTGATGTGAGTTCCCTATCATAGTAATTTACCATGTCCTCCAGGGATAAATGTTTCCAAGTTGTGTCTCTATCATTTAGGGATTTGATGTCCCTTCTTAGGGATTCAAGATCTAATCCCTTGAAATTTCTAAATTTGATAGATTTCTTGGGGGGTTTAGGAGGTATAATATCAAGGTAAATCTTAATCATTTTATGATCAGATAAGTATTCATCTACTAGGTGACTCTTCAGGAACTTATTACCCCTAAAGGTAATGATTAGGTCAAGGGTGTTCCCTAACCTATGGGTTGGTTCCTGAACCCATTGTGTTAGATCAAAGGTAGATAGGATGTCATTAAACTTAATGACATCAGGCTTTAAGGGCTGGTTGACATGGAAGTTGTAGTCACCAAGGAAAATGACCTCATGACTAAAGGAACCATAGTGTGCAACCAATTGGGTGAACTCATCATAGAACTCAGAGTAGGTTTCACTATTCCGATCAGATGGTTCAGGTCTATATATCACCACAAACGTCATCTTTTTTCCCTTCAGTGTAATGGATGCCTCCATGAGCTCCATGGTGGTGACCACTGGTTGGTTGGCCCTATTGGTTGTGAAGGGGAGTTCAGATTTGTACAAAATCCCTAAACCTCCCCCTGTGCGACCAATCTTAGGAAAAGACTCAAATTCAAGTGACCCTTCTTCAAGTTCACTTTTGACTTTGTCAGAGTTTGAGTCATGCATCCAAGTTTCAGTCATGAACAGGGCATCAAGGTCATGCTCAGTAAAATAGTCTTTTACTGGCAGGATCTTGCTAGATATGCTCTGTACATTGCAACATCCAATATTTAATGTTTTCTTCCCGTTTCTATTAAGATTTTTAATACGAGAATGATGTTTATTTACAATCCGTGGCTGACCACGTGGAGCAGAGCGAGCACGTGTAGTCGGAGCCGGCCCCACAGGCCTTGCCGCATTGTGATTGGTCAGGTCTGACCACGTGGTATAGTTGGGCGTGGCCTGTCTACTGTAACATAAACAATTGAAACGATTACTGTTTCGGCCTGTGTCACTCTGATTGGTTGCTTTGGGCCACGTGATCACAGTGGCAGGATTGTCTTTGTAATTACGATTGAGAAATTCGTTTGGTGTTAAGATCTTATAGTCAATATGATACCCGCCGGAGCCATCTACCGGGGAAAACAGGCACAAGAGATCCCTGTGAATGTTTTGTGGGTTAATTCGAAAAAAATTTCTGAGTCTTATATTTATCTGTATAGACATGTCTTTCTTAAGATTAAGAAGATAGTATCTATGTAGATAGTTAAGCAATTGTGGTGTATTATAGATAGAAGCTAGATCTCCGATGTGGAACAAATTAATGTTTTTAAAACTATTTTTAAGGAGAACAAGCTGGAGATGCCATTTACATAAGAGAAGGGAGGATATTTGGAACCGCCTTTGAGGCAGTGAGGGGGCATCTTTATTTCCATCTATATTATTTGATGTAGAAAGATCATTTATTTCATTGAGTAAACATGTACAAGAGAATATTTCATTATTATTTCTTATGGAAGTACATATATTTATTTTATGAAATTCATGATTAACATAGGGATTTCCATTGATAGTGGTGGACGGCTCCGGCCAGTGACCTCAGGCGGTGTCCACTAATTTCTGAACCTCAGATTTAACTTTATTTACTACTGCCCGAGGGCCTGTAAATTTAACTAAGGAAGTGTCATCATCAATGTTCGTTAAGGTAACAACTAGATCAGGTATATTGTTCCACGCTCTGATGTTGCATCCTTTTTTCCCGATAATTCGTCCTGCAGTCTTGGTAGGAATGGCCAACATGTCTTTGATTCCAGGAGCAGACGACGAAGAAGAGGCTACAGAGGCGGCCGGGGTAGAGGCACTAGCGGATGCAGCTGCTGTCAGCCCCTTTCTTTTCCTCGTGTTAACAGGACGGCGGTTTTTCTTGTTGTCACCGTCACGCTCCGGGAGAAGAGTGCTGCCCTTTTTTGGCACGAATGCAACTTTCTCGGGGAAAGAGATAGAGTTTATGGCCTTGGTGATTTCATCGATAGCAGAAGAAGTGATGCTCCCATCTGCAGCAACAGCGAAGTCAGTGGAACCGTAAAAAAGTTGTATTTTACGGAAACTGTAGCCGGGCAGAACTTTGACGTGGGAGGCCAGGAAACTGACAAAGTACATCCAATTTTTTCTGTGCACCTTGTCAGTGGGAGCTGGCGGAGAAATTACTGTGACTGTCGGGCCTGCCGCCCTGATGCCTTCGATCTCATTCATGAGGCGGTTAAAAGTATTTACACTGTCTTCGCCAGCAGTGATAGTGGACGTATCTGGAAGAATGACGAGATGATCTGCCTTTTTAACTCGGTCAGATGTAGTACGAAGGAAATGCAAGCTCTCCGCCGAGACTTTATGTGCGCAGTCAGCGCGAGTCACGCCATCAGCAATCGTGGCTTGATTACCGTCTTTGGGTAGCACGATCAGAAGTTGAGGAAGAGAAGTGTCACTATCTGGTTCCAGGTTACGAACTTCAGAAGAGGAAGGAATAAACGTGTCAAGGACATCGTCCTTCTCTTTGATCGTGCGCAGAGAAGTGGTCAGCTCATCCGTGAGGGTCTGATTCTCCTCCGATAGAAGTTTCTTTGAGAGCGATGTTGTCAGCCAAGATGGCGTCCTTCTCAGCAAGCAGATCTGCCACTCTCTGTGTCAGACGGGCATTGACGTCCATAGTGGCCTTGTTCATTCTGACCAAGTTGTTGTAAGTGGTCCTCAGATCGGCCAGCTCATCTACCGCATTTTGCACTGGAGAGAGCAAGGCTGCAGGAAGAGTTTGAGACCCGCTTGGTGTGGCGGGATTTTCAATATCATGGACATCCTGCATGTCCCTTGTGGAGCTACGAGTAGAGCAAGCCATGTTATTTCTTTGGAAAGTACGTCTGTATTCAATAACTGTTTGAGACCAAGTGGACGATTTTGGGGTTGAGACAATATACAGCTTGGTGCACAATCGGATTAACACTTTAGGATTAAAATACAGACTTGGAGAAATGGTAAGTAGGCTTGGATTTGTTGTTTTGTATATCTGTATGTGCTATTTATATACGTCGTAGAAATAGCTAGGGTGAGCAAGCGGTCAATGGCGGCTCAACCGTTACTTGATATTTTGATTGAAAATAAAAAATAAATGCTGAAGGTTATAGAGAAGTTATTTCTAGACCCAGCTCTTATAGGAGAACGATTATTACGTTCAAATTAGACCGACAATGTTTATGTGGGGCAAGCCCTAGTGCCGAGGTGATTCGGCTTGTCAGTTTATAGATAGGATGTTTGTATTTTGTTTGATTATGTCCAGGAGATTGGACAATATTTGTCTAGGTGATTAGACAAGGTTGCCTAGGTGATTAGGAACCTGTACAGCAAGGAGGTGATTCCAAGCTGGTTTGAGAGAGGAGGTTGAGAAGTAAACACTCGCCACGAGTACAAAAAGATCTGTGTGACGAGCGCTGCGCTTCGTTCAAAGCGAATCAAATACCAGCCCTCGTTACTTTACAGATCAGTTTTTACACTGCTAGTGTTTGGTCAGGTCGTCTAGATAGAGTAGACCTGAGGCAGAGGTGTGCTAGAACAGGTGGGTGTATATTATAACAGGTTTCAGATACGTTAGAGCACTGTAAATTGTCAGAAAAACCAACAAATACGGAGCTATATCAAAACACTGCCATCTTGTACCTCACGCATGCGCACCTCAACAATATAGAGCTGCCTTACTGAACTGTCATGTCGCAGGTCCTTGACATGACAACCCAACCGGTCACAGATTTCCCCGATGCTGTTGCCACATTGCATGCACTCATAAATGACACACTTTATGGTAAATCATCTGCTCCATGCAGGTCACCGATAGCTCCATGCACACAAACAAGGACTTTTGCGATTTCATTTCTTTGTTCAAAGTCTTTCATGAACTCATATCATATATATATATATATCGGGCTCTACTGCACATGGCAAATGAAACAGCAGTATGAACCAGATTTTGAAAAGTTGGGTGTGTAGGGTGGAGATCTCCCTTGGACCAAATCCGTAAATTTCTGATCACATATTATAGTGTACTGTCACAAAAGTAAATGATGTTTTAATCAAACAAATGTTTTCTATCTGTATATATGTGAGTGTCTTTTCTGAAGCATTACCTCATCATGTTTGGTCCGACCTTGGTGGTACCCTTACTTCTCACCCCAAAAATGTGTATGGATGAAAATGACGTGTCCAAAAGCAAGATTGTCAGCACAATATTTTTTGTGTCTGGTTTAACTACCCTCCTGCAGTCCACATTCGGAGTCAGGTTGGTAATTATAGAAATAGTTTAAACAACGGATATACATATTGACAAATAAATTTCATTTGACATGTTTTCCAATATCCGTGCAAGTCTAAGTCTGAAATAAAGTCTGAAATCCTAGAAAGCCTGTTATAGAAATTTTCAATTATCAATAATCTTAAAAATAATTATATGCAAAACTATATTTCAGACTACCTATCATTCAAGGTGGAACATATTCTTTTCTGGTGCCAGCATTTGCCATTTTAAATCTTCCGAAGTTTAGATGTCCATCCATGTCAGGTAAAAATGAATAAATTGTCTTTCATGATATGTCATAATATTGATATCCCAAACAATGTGAACGTGCAAATATTAAATATCTGTGCATGAAAAATCAAGTTTCTATCAGTGATAAATGACATTTTTCTTCAGTCGTGTCCAATATGACTACAATATCACCAGCTATGACCACAGGCATTACAGGTGATGAGGGCATCAGCAGCACAGAACAGTGGCAAATCAGGATGAGAGAGGTAGGATGGCCAATAAGTGACATTTTCAATTTGATAGTTTGCCTTCTTGACAGTTAGTTAAACTGCGTAGGCTCTGAGTGCCCACGAGATACAAGTGGCACAGCCAACATGACAAATCAAATCAAATTCACCTGGTATGCACTACAAAAGCTACTCACCACTTGAGGATAGTATGTTTAGCATCTCCTCTTGAGTATTAGTTATACTGCCTTGACTATGAGTGACCAGGAGACACAAGTGGAGCAGACAACATGACAAATCAATTTACATAAAAATAAATTTTCATAGCATCTTGTGACTTATCAGTGGTGGGAGAGATAGGCCGTGGGAATCTTGTCCTGTTAAGGTGCAGGGAGCCATAAAGGTTGCGTCACTCTTCCAGATGTGAGTGGGATGATACACGTTGAGCGTTCAACATGAAAAATCAGATCAAATAAAAAAGATACCATGTTGACGAAGTTATTTTGTTCTATTAAGGTGCAGGGAGCAATAGTGGTTGCGTCACTCTTCCAGATGGTTTTAGGTGCGAGTGGGTTGATAGGCATTCTGCTGCGCTTCATTGGACCCCTCAGTATTGCCCCGACCCTCACCCTCATCGGAATCTCATTATTCGGAGCTGCTGGTAGTTCTTGTGAGAAACAATGGGGCATTGCCATACTGTAAGCAAGATAACTTAAGTGTGTTTTCTTCATTTTGAGTAATATTACATTCATCTTAGCTTAAAGAGTATCCTTTTTAAAAGTAGTGGTTTAAAGGCTGTTTTTTTAACCCTTGTAATAATATTTGTCCATTTTCCCCAAAGACATTTATTGTTACATTCACAGTGTATGTTAATCTTTAAATTCAGTGAAATATCACGAATTGGATGCCTGAATGATAATTGGATTAGGCATCTATTGATATATGTGAGACTTAGCCCGTGCCATATGTTCAAATCGATTTTTCTTAGTAATATATATATATAGTAATATATATATATATATATATATATATATATATATATATATATATATATATATATATATATATATATATATATATATTATATATATATATATATATATATATATATATATATATATATATATATATATATATATATATATATATATATATATATATATATATATATATATATATATATATATATATGCTTTCATGATACTGCATATATATATATATGCAGTATCATGAAAAAGGAGATAACATTAGTCTTCTGTGTTAAGAAAGTGAAAATTTATTTTTAGGACAATGGCACTGCTGACAATATTTTCCCAGTATATGAAAAACATCAAACCCAGATTGCCAGCGATAGACAGAAAGAAATGCTGTACCACGAAGAAATTTCCAGTGTTCGAACTGTTTCCCGTAAATATCCAGGATACAATATGTCAACATTTAGTAGAATAGTTTTTACAATAAGAGTCATTCTGTTGGCCTTGGTTCACCGAGAACATTTGAACGTTATTGCAGGTCGTGCTAGCCATTCTGGTCGCATGGTTGCTGAGTTTCATATTGACCATAACGGATGTCTACCCTTCTGATCCTTCACATGCCAGCTATTACGCCAGGACAGACAGCAGGATTAATGTCCTCAAAGAGGCCCCCTGGTTCAGGGTCCCCTACCCAGGTAGGAAAACCACCTCAACTTGACACCCAAGGGTCCCCTACCCAGGTAGGAAAACCACCTCAACTTGACACCCAAGGGTCCCCTACCCAGGTAGGAAAACCACCTCAACTTGACACCCAAGGGTCCCCTACCCAGGTAGGAAGACCACCACACATGGATATAATCTGCCTTACACTTGGATATAACCTTCCTTACACTTGGATATAACCTTCCTTACACTTGGACATAATCTGCCATATTTCCTTTTATGTGTATTCTTCATTATCCCATTATATCACAAGCTTAGAATATAATGATGTCTATGTCACTCTGCCAACAGATATAAAGCTTATCCAGTGAAGCAATATTGTTTTAAAGTATAAAGATGTTTTTTCTTCTCAAACTAATATCGTAATCGATTTCATATGTTTCGTGAAATATATGTATAAAATTCTATATTCATCATGTGTTTGTATAGAAATATTTGTTTTGATTTGCACACGATGGTATAATATTTGACCGCTTCCTGATCACCTCATGGTCCACGTCAGTGCCACGCAGCCAATCTTCGATATTTGTGAGGCATCTTATCAGAGACCATTGTGATTATTAATTGTTATACTGAGTGTTTGACCATTTTGAATATTTTGTGATAGTCACATATATTTCCTATTGTTTTTTTTTATCCCTGAGATCAGTGCATTTGGGGCCACGAGCCGGCTTATTAGCACCAGTTTTGCTCTGGTGATCCAAAGGTCATGGGTTCAAACCCCGGCCGTGCCGGGATTGAATTCATAAAACAATTTCCCATATGAGCTGAGGCCCATGCCTAAAGGGTTAACCTGTTGTCCTTGTAAATCTGTGACCGGGTGGGTTGTCATGTCAAGGACCTGCGACATGACAATTCATTGAGGCAACACTATATCTGCTACAAGTAGGTCTCATCACGAAATGACTGAAATAATGTTGAAAGTGATGTAAAACCCCAAACAAACAAACAAATCATTATTTGCTATGTGACTGTTTGCAGGTCAGTGGGGGCTGCCCACAGTGAGTGTGGCAGGTGTGTTTGGCATGCTGGCTGGGATCCTTGCTGGTATTATTGAGTCTGTGGGGGATTACTATGCCTGTGCCAGAATATCTGCTGCTCCTGTACCTCCCACACATGCCATTAATAGAGGTACACAAGTACAATTGAACTTATTTCAGATTTTTTTTCTGAAGTATATCTGATTTAATAAATGTATAATCAAGGCAGACATGCAATTGTATATCAACAAATGTTTTGATTAATATGATAACATATCATTGTGGATTATATCAACGTGTGTCATTGTGGGTTACTATTTCAGGTATATTCATGGAAGGGTTTGGCTGTATGATTGCGGGTCTCTGGGGCACAGGCAATGGAACGACATCATACAGCGAAAATATTGGTGCCATAAATATCACTGGGGTAACTTACAAACTCAAATCCATTTACTTTTTATGAGGTTGTACCTCTATTAATGGCATATATATATATATATATATATATATATATATATATATATATATATATATATATATATATATATATATATATATATATATATATATATATATATATATATATATATATACTGTTTTGCAGTTTTTTTAAATGATTTATATATGTATATATCTATATATATAGATATTTATAGATGGCCATATGTATATATTTATAGATGATCATATGTATATATATATATATATATATATAGATAGATAGATAGATAGATATATAGATATTTATAGATGATCATATGTATATATCGATAGATGATCATATATAAATATTTATAGATGATCATATGTATATATTTATAGATGATCATATGTATATATGAAATAGAGTGTGTTGTAAACTTCAGGTTGGTAGTCGTCGCGTGGTCCAGATGGGCGGCCTGATCATGATGATATTTGCTCTGTTTGGGAAGTTTGGAGCTCTCTTTGTCACGATTCCCGACCCCATAGTTGGAGGGGTTCTGATGGTTACATTTGGTAAGTGGAACATGGAGTAGATAATAGCTAGTTTGCATTAATTGAGATGCATGAATATGTCTTGCCATATTTATAATATTTGTTGTTGATCTCTGATGGTTGTGAAAATCTATGAACCTACCTTAGAAATAAGACCACGTTTAATTAATGATCACTTTTATGTAATGAAATCAATAATTAATATAAACGACTTTATTGCAACCAGGGATTGATAGATATGCAATATCTGCAATCAATTATATTATATATATATTTATCCCCTTTAAATTATCCTCATTTTATGTATGTATATATATTTGCCTGTGTTATTTTACACTAATTATTTTTGAGAAATATAGTACTCAATATATGCTCCAAGACACCAAGGCAGATTGTTTTTTTTCGATCTTTTTGTTTTCTATTTTAGCAGGGCATAAGTGTGCTGTGTTCTGAGATTTTGTCACTTTTGTCTCCTCTAGGATCATTCAATGAACCTTTTTATGTCCCACAAATGTGACAAATATTTTCAGCTGATTTTTTTTCTTCCTGTTACCCAAATAATAACAGCCAATGTGTAAACAATACTTGTCCAAATATATTAGGACAATCAAGGCCCTCTCGTTGAAATGGGTTTGTGCAGCAGGCGAATAATGTCATTAATAATTGGAGGATTGCATTGATTGCTTCATGTATATATAGAACAGGGAAACCCCAAACAACAACCGCATATTTCCAGTGACGTGTGACAAAACTAATTATATCAATGTACATGCATGCGTAGTATCATAAACTTTCAGTTGCAGAAATTGATGATTCTGATTGCGTTCTTCATCTAAAGTTTTACCACAGATAGTTTTTAAAACATGGATAAGTTTGACTCTGAGTTTATACAGTAATTGTTGTCATTTGAGTTTTGTTCTCCATTAGAGGTATAATTCATTGGCATGGGTGAAACCTGCATGTATTTTATGTTTTTCATTACACTCTTTCCAGGAATGATAGCTGCAGTTGGGATATCAAATTTACAGTTTGTCAACCTTAATTCCTCCAGGAATCTATTTGTGTTTGGCTTTGCTACCTTCGCTGGACTAGCCATTCCAGAATGGCTAAAGAATCACCCAGAAGCTATAGATACAGGTATGTTCCTTTATAAACGGGTAAATAGTGGATATAATTACAGTAACCGAGTTCCTTTATAAACTGGTAAATAGTGGATATATTTACAGTAACCGAGTTCCTTTATAAACGGGTAAAAAGTGGATATATTTACAGTAACCGAGTTCCTTTACAAACGGGTAAATAGTGGATATAATTACAGTAACCGATTTCCTTTAGATAGAGGGAAATAGTGGATATAATTACAGTAACCGAGTTCCTTTAGATAAAGGGAAATAGTGGATATAATTACAGTAACCGAGTTCCTTTAGATAAAGGGAAATAGTGGATATAATTACAGTAACCGAGTTCCTTTAGATAAAGGGAAATAGTAGATAAAATTACAGTAACCGAGTTCCTTTAGATAAAGGGAAATAGTGGATATAATTACAGTAACCAAGTTCCTTTAGATAAAGGGAAATAGTGGATATAATTACAGTAACCGAGTTCCTTTAGATAAAGGGAAATAGTGGATATAATTACAGTAACCGAGTTCCTTTAGATAAAGGGAAATAGTGGATATAATTACAGTAACCGAGTTCCTTAAGATAGAGGGAAATAGTGGATATAATTACAGTAACCGAGTTCCTTTAGATAAAGGGAAATAGTGGATAAAATTACAGTAACCGAGTTCCTTTAGATAAAGGGAAATAGTGGATATAATTACAGTAACCGAGTTCCTTTAGATAAAGGGAAATAGTGGATAAAATTACAGTAACCGAGTTCCTTTAGATAAAGGGAAATAGTGGATATAATTACAGTAACCAAGTTCCTTTAGATAAAGGGAAATAGTGGATATAATTACAGTAACCGAGTTCCTTTAGATAAAGGGAAATAGTGGATATAATTACAGTAACCGAGTTCCTTTAGATAAAGGGAAATAGTGGATATAATTACAGTAACCGAGTTCCTTTAGATAAAGGGAAATAGTGGATATAATTACAGTAACCGAGTTCCTTAAGATAGAGGGAAATAGTGGATATAATTACAGTAACCGAGATCCTTTACAAACGGGTAAATAGTGGATATAATTACAGTAACCGAGTTCCTTTAGATAAAGGGAAATAGTGGATATAATTACAGTAACCGAGTTCCTTTAGATAAAGGGAAATAGTGGATATAATTACAGTAACCGAGTTCCTTTAGATAAAGGGAAATAGTGGATATAATTACAGTAACCGAGTTCCTTTAGATAAAGGGAAATAGTGGATAAAATTACAGTAACCGAGTTCCTTTAGATAAAGGGAAATAGTGGATATAATTACAGTAACCGAGTTCCTTTAGATAAAGGGAAATAGTGGATATAATTACAGTAACCGAGTTCCTTTAGATAGAGGGAAATTGTGGATATAATTACAGTAACCGAGTTCCTTAAGATAGAGGGAAATAGTGGATATAATTACAGTAACCGAGTTCCTTTAGATAAAGGGAAATAGTGGATAAAATTACAGTAACCGAGTTCCTTTAGATAAAGGGAAATAGTGGATATAATTACAGTAACCGAGTTCCTTTAGATAAAGGGAAATAGTGGATATAATTACAGTAACCGAGTTCCTTTAGATAAAGGGAAATAGTGGATATAATTACAGTAACCGAGTTCCTTTAGATAAAGGGAAATAGTGGATAAAATTACAGTAACCGAGTTCCTTTAGATAAAGGGAAATAGTGGATATAATTACAGTAACCGAGTTCCTTTAGATAAAGGGAAATAGTGGATATAATTACAGTAACCGAGTTCCTTTAGATAAAGGGAAATAGTGGATATAATTACAGTAACCGAGTTCCTTTAGATAAAGGGAAATAGTGGATATAATTACAGTAACCGAGTTCCTTAAGATAGAGGGAAATAGTGGATATAATTACAGTAACCGAGTTCCTTTAGATAAAGGGAAATAGTGTTTTGATAAAAGATATTGTATAATGTTTGTATATTGTATAATGTTTGTATATTGTATAATGTTTGTATATTGTATAATGTTTGTATATTGTATATTGTTTGTATATTGTATAATGTTTGTATATTGTATAATGTTTGTATATTGTATAATGTTTGTATATTGTATAATGTTTGTATATTGTATAATGTTTGTATATTGTATAATGTTTGTACATTGTATAATGTTTGTATATTGTATAATGTTTGTATATTGTATAATATTTATGCGTTCAGGTCTCTCAGCTCAGTCTTCATGCATTTATAGATTCTATTTTCTTTGGTTGTCTGCTGTGCTCCCTTTCATTCCAAAATTAATAGGATCAATGTTCACATCATTGAGTCAACTCATTTGTTTAATATTTCCTAACAGGTAATGCAGTTGTTGACCAGATTTTGTTTGTTCTTGGAAGTACAAGTATGTTTGTTGGTGGTGGACTTGGTTTCTTTTTGGATAACACTATTCCAGGTAGGTTGACATATAACGCCCATATCCTTGCGAGGAAGTAGGATATCAATCTAATAGACACACATAATATGTTTAAAAGGCTTTTTGTATTCATTGGTATGTTGGGTATGATTTAGTCTTTTTATTATGTTTCTGTGCTTCTATTTTAAACATAAATCCATCTTAAATAATTAAAAAGGTTCTTGATATGTTATTTACCTATTAATTCATAAGGGTATATGAGAATCTATTTTACAAAGCTTCACAACCTGGTCATGACAAAGTTAATAGGGCATGGAGAAAGCCAAAAAACCGTATTTGAGCACAAAAGCCTATAGTTGAAAGACATGGCCGGGCATTGTATTTGTCCAGAGGGAAAATGTGAAATCTGACATTCCTGTACAGTTTGATTAATCATATTTTAATTAAATCAAAATATAGATATATTGGATAAATAAAAATTACACAAACATTCCTCTCACAAATATGATCCAGCTCTCCAATTAAATCAACATTATTCTAACAAATCACCAGCAGGGAAATCTGAATTTGGTAGCAATAAACTTTGTTAAGAATACGAAAGTAGAGTTTACAAATCAATAATGTTGTTATTATTCAACAAGTAAAATCTATCAGAAGCAAAGTAGCGCCCACTTTACAAAATATTCTACCAGTCACTTCATGAATCATGGCACACAGACAGGGCACCTTATGAAATGGGTGAGAGGTGAGAGGTGAGAGGAGTTGTTTGCCCTCACACCAAATGACCTTGACATCTGTGTCCTTTAACCTATGACGCATATTTTGGTAAAACACGGCCCCATGACGTAGTTATTCCTTAGTTGCAATTGGAGCACAACGTATGGTGTTGTCAAATTCACTTGTGATAGCAGTAGCCAAGCTGGTAAAACACTAAAAACCTATCGACTGGAAGTTGAATGACAAGTGCCTCAAAATCTCTTCAAAGCCTAATATATAATGTGTTTTCTAATATTTTTCCCCTATTAAAAACAGAAAATCTTCATGATGGTTATTTTTGTTCACAACAATTTTATATGCATCTAAAAAAAGCCTCATCTTATATAGCTCATACCATTTGATATTTGCTTCACAGGAACAGCAGAAGACAGAGGGTTAACAACATGGGCATCCAACCTGACAGAGGATAAGCCCGCTGCCAATGTCTCCACAGATAGCTGCTATGATCTGCCTTTCTGCATGAATGCCATGCGCAAATCCACTATTTGCCAGTATATTCCTATACTTCCAACATTTAAAGGAAAGGTTTGTTCATCAGCCGTGAGCAGTAACGCTGAATCCTCTGCCAATAACACTGCTAGCGCTATTCAGCAGGATGATGGTGTGGCGAATGCAGCCTATGTAGTATAATGGAAGCAAACTGGGACAAGACTTTGCAGATTACCACAAAACCATGGAAATTGAATGATTCTTTAAAGTTTTTGTGTCTTGGGATATATTTTGACTGGAAAAGTCACTTGATTACCCTCATTCCTGGTATATATGATTTTACTTTAACAATTAATCCTTGACTTCAACTGGATTTTTATGGAATATAAATTCTATGAAATTTAGAATAGGACATATTTTATAATCATTTTATTCAATTAAACACTTGTAGAGTACAATTTTACCATGAAATTATGTAATTCTCAACAGAAGTTGTATCTTGAGTCCAGCTGGATCAAACATTTAGTTAGATGTGATTAAATGATCAATTTGTGTTATTGTTATGGTTAAAGGTAAGTACACTGTGAATAGAAAAGGCAGTCAGCATATCCTGGGCACGGATCATTATTAAACCAAGGGGAAAAGAAAACATACACCCAGATTTTTATAAACTTAATGCCGATTCAAATGCTAAACCTTCATATCAAATGTTTTTCCGTCAGTTCTTTACTGAATGATTAATTAAGATCCGTCCTTTATGACCTGACATATGTGACAAATGTGAGCAACATGCACGTATATAGTTGACTGTTCCTATCCCCATGCTGTGAGGGTCCATACAGAGGGAAAGAGGAGGGACCTAGTCAAGTGTATGGGGGCAGAAGATTATTTTGGATTAAAAGACTTTGAGAGTTTGAGAGGTAAATCAACTCCATTCCTACCTGTGAATTATACAAACAACTTGGGGAATAGAAAGCAGCAGTTCTATGCCTGGGCAGGGGTAGTGTAACATTTCCTCGCCATGCACATTAATCCAGAGGTATTTGCACAGATAATATGTTCAGGCAAAGCAAGTTAATAGTAACATTTAACTAATATTATGATTATCTAATTTTACTGCATGTGAACTGACTAACTTAAACTGTGTAATAAACTGTTAACGAGATAATAAACAACATATTTTATTTTCTTTGTCGAAATTTGTCCATCCATAATAAACTTACATGTTCTTAAAGAGTTGAAAGTCAACAAAGCATTAATTAAAGCCATGTTTGTTTGATCATCTGAAATGTAGGGAATGCAATGAGTCATCAAAAGGGGGCTTGCATGTGAGCATGAAGGTAAGACACAACCTTTATGACTCATTTAAAAAGACTCATTTATGATTTGACCCTTTAAACCATTATTCACGAGTCTTATTTGTGTTAGAAATATATGTCTGAAGGGGCAGCATCAATTGGGGAACTGCAGGACAAATATGTTGATCAACATCCCATTTTAGAACAGATTATCAATTAAATGTAAATATAAGACCCTCTTGTTCTCCTCTGTCATGGCTTTGGACACATTTCACATCTAGGGTACGATATCACTTTCACCATAGGTGTGTAAGTTCAGTTCCAGTTAAATATACATATTCCATGCATGGGCATAACATTATTCACTTTACCCTTCAATTCCATGTTGTACCATGTTGAGTTTACATTCCTACATAAAAGATAATCAACAAGAAAATGGTATTTCAGATTTGTGAAATATTGAATAAAGTATACTTAGTGGCTTCCTGTAATCTTTTTGTCTGATACCATTTTATTGAAAATACCATCTTTTTAATTTGCATGTTTCGTGTGGAGGCACTATTGAATATTAGTAGTGTCCCCGATGAAATCATTTGGTAAGACCTCAATACAGTTAAAGAAATCTTGACTATTCCATGAGGAAATTGAATTGGGATGTTTTATAATTATGTTATAGAAGTTCAATATCATTTACCACAATTCTTTACCATAAGACTTATTCAAATTGTAAATAAGTAATTCAAGAAGTGACCTTAGCTGAAATTTGCTATTACCAAACACAATGTACGAATGTTTTGTCACTTTTATTTGACCCAGCCTCGTGCTCACTTGCCTTGGCCGCAACATCACACACTGCAAATACAGAAAAAGGAAAATATTGACTAAAACTTTGTTTAAACATGAAAAGGCCAATTTCCTATTTGTCATTCTGAGTAATAACCCAAATTATGAAACATTTTTTTTCCAAAAAGGTCGACATAGCCTTTTGGAAAGTGATTTAAGCCTATGTGAATGAAAACTCTAGAACTTAATTATATTCAAGTTACTCTGACCAATACTCTCTACATGTTGTCCTACATTACTGGCCTTTGACATGGTATTGAGGTACAAATTCTTTTCATACTTTCTGATCTATGACTCCTGAATATTTTACATAAATTTCACCAAAACATCATTCCATGTACATCACAATAAAACTTGTTTGTATTCTTATCTTGTATTGCTGGTACTTTGTGAGTTCAGCTCTCATCCCTTTAGTTGTTAACAACCGGAGGGAGAATTGCCATTGCATCGATCACACAATTTCGGCACAGTGAGCTTTTCACATTCCCTTTGAGTGGCACCCCAGAGTGATACGAAGATCGCCAAAAGTATACAGAAGACGGTACCCATTTTTAAAATGCATAAAATAGTCACCATGCAGCGTGCACAGATTTCGCTACAGTAAGAACTCCGAGTCCTGGTAATAATAATAATAATAATAATAAAAACTTATATAGCGCTGCCTCAGACTAAGTCTGCTCTAAGCGCGTATCGAGATAATGTTTCCTAAATAAATGTGTCTTCAGTTTTTTCTTGAAACTGTCTATAGTTTTACAATTTTTCACTTCAAGGGGCAGGGCATTCCAATTTTTTGGAGCATATACCATGAAAGCCCTGTCACCATATGTTTTCATATTTGTCTTGGGTACTATATATTCATTTTTATTGTTTGATCTTAGTCCCAGATCAGACATCTTACCAGTTAATAATTGGGCAAGGTAGTGTGGGGCAAAGCCATTCTGCACTTTCCATGTTAATAGAGAAATTTTAAAATCAATCCTCGCCTCTACTGGCAGCCAATGAAGATCCATAAGCTTCTGTGTAATATGATCCCTTTTTTTCAGTTTACCCACTACTCTTGCTGCAGCATTCTGTAATTTTTGCAGTTTGGCAATTTCACACTTTGGCATACCTGCTAGAAGTGAATTTCCATAGTCAAGAGTGGAAGTGACAAAAGAGTGAGCAAGAGTGTTTGCTGTTTTCTCATCTAAACAGTTTCTGATATTTGCTAACTTTTTTACATGAAAATAGCCGTTTTTGCACATTTTTTTAATTTGCGATTTCATTGATAATTCCTGATCTAGGATAACACCAAGATCCTTAACTGATTTTGATCTAGAGATATTACTTTCACCAACTAATATTTCATTAGGTACATTGTATTTTCTGAAATCACAGCTTTTACCACATAAAAGCATTTCTGTTTTCTCATCATTAATCTTCATTTTATTATCTAATAAAAATTTCCTTATTAATTTAATACATTTTTCCATTTCTCTACAAGACCAATTTCTATCTTCTTCAGATTTTGGATCTATTGTAATGTACAGTTGTGTATCATCAGCATATATGTGATGTTTGAGACCAAAATCACCAACAATGTCAGACAAAGGCTCCATATATGCTGTGAACAATAATGGTCCAAGAACAGAACCCTGAGGAACTCCATAACTAATATTCATATTTTCTGATCTTTTACCATCAATTGTTACACATTGTTTTCTATTTGCTAGATATGACCGGAACCACTGTAAGGCTGAGCCCTTAATGCCACACCTTCTTTCGAGCCTGTTCAATAATATATTATGATCAATGGTATCAAATGCTTCTGATAAGTCAAGCAGCACCAGCATTACCGTTTTATCGTTATCAATATCCATTAAAATGTCATTTTGAACCTTTAACAATGCAGTCTCAGTGCTATGAAACTCCTTGTATGCAGATTGAAATATACATTGAATATCATTTTTTATGAGATGACCAACAAATTGTGCAGCAATAGCCCTTTCTATCAATTTAGACAAATAGGCAAGATTAGAAACAGGTCTATAATTTTTCTTTATTAGTTCTAGACCCAACTTCTTAATTAACGGTCTAATGATGGCCATCTTTAGGTCATCAGGCATGGTTCCCATTGATATTGATTTATTTATAATTGCTTTTATTAGTGGTAATAGGGGGCCTGTGCACTCAGCCAAAAGCCAGGTTGGGATGGGATCTAGTTCGCACGACTTCTTTGCTGCTTCTTTGATCAATTTAGATACATCTGCATCATCCAATAGTGCACATTTTTCCAAGTGAGTACTGAATTTGACTTTCTCAATCATAGGTGGTGATGTTTTATCATTTTTATCCATGTTCTCTCTCAAGTTTGAGATTTTTTCGAGAAAGAAATTATTATATTCTGATGCTAATTCTTTACTATCATTATGTTTGGGGAAAGGAGTGTCCTCTTTAGTGTGTAATAATTTATCTAGTATTTTGAAAAGCCTTTTTGGATCCGATTTATTTGAATTTATTATTCCTGCATAATAACTGTTTCTAGAATCCCTAATCATTTTGTTATATTTGTTTCTCTGTAGTTGATATTGAATTTTATCAGAAGAAAGACGACTTTTATCATGTTTTCTTTCAAGTTTCCGTTTTTTCCTTTTTTCGTTTTTAATCTCATCAGATAACCATGGAGCTGGTTTCCTATTAGTTATGGTTTTTTCTATCATTGGAGCATGTTTATCAAGTATACCTGCTAATTTGTTATATTCCTTTAATAATTCATTTAGGTCTTTTTCATCATATGATTTATTACCACTGAATTTCTCTTCAACATCATTAACGAAATTTTTTATGTTCATTTTTATGTAATTCCTGTATGATACCTTTTTCTTGTTCTTTATTCTAGTTTGAAGGTTTAAAGTGAGTTTAATAATATTATGATCAGATATTTTCTCTTCAACATTATGTTCTCTTATTAAATTACTATTTATATTTGTAATTAATAAATCAAGCGTATTTCCCAATATATGTGTTGGTTCTGTCACATGATTTTTTAAATTATATAAATCTAAAATGTCATTAAATTTAATTACATTTGGCCTCTCTGGTTTATTCATATGGAAATTATAGTCCCCAACGAAAAGCACTTCATGTGTATATGTAGAATAGTAGCTTAGCATCTCGCTAAATTCTTAAAAAAACTCTGTATAAGTGTATTTATTTTTGTCTGAGGGTTCCGGTCTATAAATAGTGATAATAGTGCATGATTTATTTTTGGTTTTGATATTGATTTCCATCATTTCCATAGTTGATAAGTTATAACCGTTATTAATTTTCTTTATGTCAATTTCAGGTCTGAAGATAATAGCCAGGCCGCCTCCAGATCTTAGTGTACGCGGTAAGTGTTCAATGTCGTAGTTATTTTCTTTAGTTTTACCTTTAATTATTTTTTCATTTGCCTCGTTCATCCAAGTTTCAGTAATAAAAAATAGATCAACGTTATTTTCATTTATATATAAGTTAAGAATTTCTACCTTGTTTCCTATGCTTTGTACGTTAGCTGTAGCTATTGTTAATTCGTTATTCATTTTAAAGTGTATATTGTTTCCATTTGTTTTATTTTTGTTTAAGTTTTCATTTGAATTGATTTCGTCTATTTTATTTTGATTAATGCATCCATCTGCGGGCAATCTGGTCATTGACCCTATGACGTCATTTCGAGAAGATCCCGCCCCACCCACAGCAGATTGCCCCACATGACGGCCAATCATATTGAAGATGGGCGGAGTCAATGTCCGATCGCTTCGAGACTTTTTGTGACAATTTACATTATAAGGATCGTACTCATGTTGACCAAAACTATGTGTAGCCATTGTATTAGAGTTATGAAGAGATTCAAATCGATTTGAAAGCGATAATTCATTTAATGTCGTAGCAAATCCTGTTCTGCTCTCACAGACCGTCCTGAGGTGGGCGTGTCTATTTCGATCATGTGCCAAGGATGAGGCATATGATTGGTTAAAGTGTTTCTTTATGTTTAGTGTGTTAGAGCTGTCACCGAGATGCTTTTCATTAAGAGTGTCCACTTGGGGAAGTCCTTTAGCCCTAGCTATGTATTTAATACGATCATTACTTTTCACTATTTTATTTGAAGATGATGTGCTACCAATACAAACCTCACGATATAGATTAAATTCTTTTTGATTATTTGAGATATTCAAAACTTCAGCATATGTGGGCTTTAAAAGTTCTGCCTGTTTATTTACTGATTCATTTTTTTGGAAGGAAATGATTTTATCTAACATTAATTGACTGCGGGGGCATGGAGTTACAGAAGCCTTCATCATATTGTTCATATCATCGATGTCACCATTGCATTTTTTATTTTCATAATATTTACCTTTATAAATATTAAAACAAAGTCGGCCATATTTTTTCTTTTCATAGGTCCATTTGTGATCACTGCTGTCACCATTACATTCTTCTTCCGTATCACCATTGCATTCTTCATCAATCTTTTGCAATTTGTTTTCATAATATATACCTTTATAAATATTAAAACAAAACAGATTAATGTTCTATGTCTTATATTTCGGAATACCCAAATACGTTCAGATTTACATTATACGTAGCGGTGCTAAGCACTGACAGGGCTTGTTTGTTGCTAATAATACTGCCAGGACCCCACTGAGTTCTTACAACCACCAAATCTGATGCATGGTTCATCTTTTATGTGTACTCAAATGGACAAATGGACGCAATCCCCTGTGTTCCGCTGGAGACTTAGGCACCACTCTGAGTCATCCAGTGTTCACCTTACTGTTTATGTCCATGCCTCAAAAAGAAATTGGATGCATTGTACAGTTTAATTGTTGGTCTGTTATGACAGGGGTATCATTACACAGGCGCTGAACAAGGTGGAGCTCCTGCTGGGAGAGCAAGGCGCTCGCTTTGTGCTAACATCACTCGCTTTGCGATAATGGCACTCGCTTTGCAATATTGGTGCTCGCTTTGTGCTAACATCACTCGCTTTGCGATAATGGCACTCGCTTTGCAATATTGGTGCTCGCTTTGTGCTAACATCACTCGCTTTGCGATAATGGCACTCGCTTTGCACTATTGGTGCTCGCTTTGTGCTAACATCACTCGCTTTGCGATAATGGCACTCGCTTTGCAATATTGGTGCTCGCTTTGCAGTGATGGTGACAGTGATGGTGACAGTGATGGTGACAGTGATGGTGACAGTGATGGTGACAGTGATGGTGACAGTGATGGTGACAGTGATGGTGACAGTGATGGTGACAGTGATGGTGACAGTGATGGTGACAGTGATGGTGACAGTGATGGTGACAGGCGGGCATTTTGCTGACCCTACTGAGTCCTTACTGCGTCCAGATCTAAGCACACTGCCACGGCAACTATGCATACTTCACTGTGCTTCCGTTTTTTCTTGACAACGTTTTTTCTTGCAATATGGTGGTAGGTCTAGTGTTACAGGAATACAACAAATAAAACCCCAAAATCAAGATTTCATCTTTTTTCTTTATATTTTTCTAAATTTGTGAGAAATATTTTTTTTAAATCTATTCTTTTTATTCTAAAGAGTATATCATTCAAAATGAAACTCAAAATGAAGATTTAATCTTTAGCATGAAAAAAATATACTTGTCTCAACCGGGACTAAAACCCCAGACTTTATCAAAAGTAATAAAAAGCACAAGAGACATATGTCTTAGTCAGCGCGCCATATTTTAACCCGTGGCAGCACTGCATAAACTTAGCAAAATTGGGGTGGCAGCACTGTGTAAATGTTTCAATATATATATATATATATATATATATATATATATATATATATATATATATATATATATATATATATATATATATATATATATATATATATATATATATATATATATATATATCTGTGTGTGTGTGTGTGTGTGTGTGTGTGTGTGTGTATGTGTGTGTGTGTGTGTGTGTGTGTGTGTGTGTGTGTGAATCTGAACGTATTTGGGTATTCCGAAATATAAGACATAGAACATTAATCTGTAAATCAGACAATATTCTTTTGAAACGTTTTTTCTGCATGCTCCTTTTCACTCAGCATACATCTGATATTTTTAAAGCCATATCTAGTCTTATACTCTGGGAATCTCACAATAGGATCCATGATCATAAAATATAATGGAATATAATTTGGACCATTATGGAGTCCTATATATCTTTACTGGCCTAATTGCTTGGATGATTACAGCATATCAAACCTTATTCTAACAGTGCTGTCACCCGGAAGTGTGTGCAGCTCATTAATTGCTTTAACCCGGAAGTGTATGTAGCTCATTAACAATGTGTGCTGATGGTGCTCTATTTCTAGTACAAAAGAATCTATCATTGCTAGAGGAGAAATGGAACAGAGAAGTTAGGTTTATGAATAAGGAATATCATGCCATTCTACACAATGAGAATGCCTAGTTCTCTCATATTTTCCATGTAAATTGCTGCTCCTATAGTTTTTGTGCTGTATCTAAATGGCTATGCAATTCTAATATAAGCATTTTAATATTTGTTTCAACAGCTGGAGCCAAGCATCTCTATGGTCACGCATGACCGTGACCAAATGAGGTCACACGCGATCATCGGGTGATCACATTGTATCACGCATAAGGCATGAGTGACCAGATGATGTCACGTGACAGCCATGTGCACATTCAATATCATAAACCTGCAGTTATCCTAGTGAGTTTAACCAATATATCGAAAGCCTATTACGTAATTAAGCCTCAGACACCCCGGGGCCACAAAACACGGCTGCAGCAGGATGTGACATGTGAACCTATCAGGGTGCTTCTATAAGCATCACATATCTCAGAGAGCTACTATGGGGATATTTATGATATGCCTATTGCTTATGAGAGGGTGCAGCGTGCAGGCAGCTCATAGGATGTACCCCTTTGGCTTGAGCTTTGGCGACGCAGTAGTGGACGTGAACGATGACGGCGACTCTGGCGAGATTCTAATATCTACCACGTTCCCATTCTTTGGACATGCACATCACTCCCTATATGTATGTTATGGTTCTACGTTATAGAAACTCTTGTTATATTACTGTTGAAATGAATCTATTTTACTGTTCTATGAAACATTATATAAAGATGCGGTGGGCTTTGATTTGTCATGGGGCTCAGTTAAGTAAAATATCTCACTCAGGACTCGATCTTATTCGGTAAAAAATCATTCGTTAAAAATATTCGTTAAAAATATTCGTTAAATTTGTCGATATGTACTTGTCCATTAAATCAATTTTAAAAAATCAGATTCGTTTCAGATTTATAGGAGATGAAACTCAAAGATATGAGAATTAAAATGTTGTTTGTTCAAATAATTGTTTGCGAAGAATATTGAAATTAATAATTTTCTAACCATTTTGATTGTGATGTTTTCCAACATGACTTGACCAAATATCATATATTCTTTAATTTGAATGATATGGAACCCATTAGAATGCAGAAATATTGTGTATAATGTAGATACTCTGCGGTAATTGGTTATTAGTATAGCCGCTTTGCCTTCACCTTATTGTGGGTCATGCCTCAGTCACATTTGCACCGGGCGCCGGCCGGGAAGTAGCAATCGGCCGACTTCGCCGGGGAGTTTATCAGCAACAATCTGAGACATGCCGTAGCTGTGGTCACATTATACACGGGTGCCGCACGCCACTTGGCAGATGAGATGTCACGGACGTCTGCAGGATATCCTGAAGACGTCTGTCTCATTGACAGACGTCTGTGAGATATCCTAAAGACGTCTGTCTCATTTGACAGACGTCTGTAGGACATCCTTAAGACGTCTGTAGGACATCCTTAAGATGTCTATATTATATCGTGTGGAGTCCGTTGGATCATCTGACGATGGCTTGTGAACAGATAAAATATAAAAAAAATCCTATTTTCACCGCACGATGCCACCGGCAGCCCTAAGATAATCTGCCTATGTGCCTGCGGGACACTGCCGGAACCCTGCCGTGTACTTTAAGATGATATTTGCTGAAAAGACATCGGGGAAACGCCGGCAACTTTTATGTTGTAGCTAAAAGTTCCCCGATGACCCGCCCGACGTCTTAAAGATGCCCAATTGTGGCCAATGATCTCCCGGTGCCCGCACGGCAATCTGAACTGCCAGCCGATTTTGTGAAATTACCCATCGGCCGGGCATCTTTCCTGAAATCTGAAAACTGAGGTATGAGTGTCACGTGACTTGCGATCGGCGTCCTCTGGTAGCAAATATTCCGATAAAAATAAATTATGATATGTCTAAATAGAACATTATTCAAAGATTAAATGGAAAAGGGTACCATTTATTCCATTTGGATAAAAACTTTCCATCAATCGTATGTTAGTATAAAAACTAAAATTAAGACAATTGAGATAGGATTTAATTAACAATTCTATATCTTGGAAACAACATGTAAAAACTGTAAATAAAATGTCAAATTTGTATCCTTTTAAAACGCAAAACAGTTAATCTTGGCCCATATAGATGATACCAGGGCTACACAGCCTATGGCACCAGAATAATAGGATGTCATCACTATATAATGTGCATTATCTTATCAACATGTCAAAAGGAAATCTCATTCCAATATTGTTGAATAATCCAAGTAGCTCACGCATAACTAGTTCTCCCAACATATATGACGTAGATAGATTTGCCTTAGATCTCTGAGAATTTACACTTATCTGATCTAGGTGAGTACAAATGGGGTGATTTCCTTCCTGCAGGGGGTGAGTACCTTCACCCCTGCACCCTTCCCTTTGCCAGAGGATCGCAGATATGTAGCTCCCTTCTGGGCCGACGTCGACACCACCAGAAATGATGGACAGGTTGTTATACTTACAAATATTAACTACAATGAATATTAAAAGATTTGATTGATAGTTTGATCACTGATTATATAGAGTGAATATTTCATTGTTCAGGTACAGTGAATATTAAAAAAAATAATTATAGGTATTGGACAGGACAATATTATACATTATATATTATATGTGTCATGTTTTAATTGACGTTTTGCAGGTATATTACAGAGAGGCTTTGGATGCAGATATACTTCAGAGAGCCACGACTGATGTGAGAAATACTAGAGTGGACATGGACAGATTTCAAGCTACATGGGTGTTCATAACGACTTGGGACAGGGTTACATTCTATGGAGGATCTCAAACTACCCCTGTATGTATAAACACTATATAATTGTTGGCGTAATGTTCTATGTACGTACAAGGTGACTGATAAGATTTCTACCCTCTCAACATGTTTGTGTACGTATATTTATCATGCAAACAAAATATGTTAATACATTATTTGGATACAGCAGAGCATTGGATTCCAGAGGCTGAAGTCTATATTTGACCTGATATCGCCTAAATTAGATATTAAACACATTTAATTATTTCAAAAGATTAACACCGTATGAAAAGGGACGATCTTGTTGATTATATCCACAGACAAACACTTTTCAAGCTGTTCTGATAACCAATGGAAGACATTCTTTTGCCATTTTCAACTACGACATTGTGAGATGGACAACTGGCACAGCGAGCGATGGGGATGCTGCAGGACTCGGGGGGACTCCAGCACAGGTAGGGCCTAACATTAAGGACATCACAGGACTCGGGGGGACTCCAGCACAGGTAGGGCCTAACATTAAGGACATCACAGGACTCGGGGGGACTCCAGCACAGGTATGGCCTAGCATTGAGGACCTTACAGGACTCGGGGGGACTCCAGCACAGGTATGGCCTAACATTGAGGACCTTACAGGACTCGGGGGGATACCAGCACAGGTAGGGCCTAACATTAAGGACCTTACAGGACTCGGGGGGGACTCCAGCACAGGTATGGCCTAGCATTGAGGACCTTACAGGACTCGGGGGGATACCAGCACAGGTAGGGCCTAACATTAAGGACCTTACAGGACTCGGGGGGATACCAGCACAGGTATGGCCTAGCATTGAGGACCTTACAGGACTCGGGGGGATACCAGCACAGGTAGGGCCTAACATTGAGGACCTTACAGGACTCGGGGGGACTCCAGCACAGGTATGGCCTAGCATTGAGGACCTTACAGGAATCGGGGGGATACCAGCACAGGTAGGGCCTAACATTGAGGACCTTACAGGACTCGGAGGGACTCCAGCACAGATATGGCCTAGCATTAAGGACCTTACAGGACTCGGGGGGATACCAGCACAGGTATGGCCTAGCATTAAGGACCTAACAGGAATCGGGGGGGGGGGGACTCCAGCACAGGTAGGGCCTAGCATTAAGGACCTAACAGGAATCGGGGGGGGGGGACTCCAGCACAGGTAGGGCCTAACATTGAGGACCTTACAGGACTCGGGGGGACTCCAGCACAGGTATGGCCTAACATTAAGGACCTTACAGGACTCGGAGGGACTCCAGCACAGGTATGGCCTAACATTAAGGACCTTACAGGACTCGGGGGGATACCAGCACAGGTATGGCCTAACATTGAGGACCTTACAGGACTCGGGGGGGATACCAGCACAGGTATGGCCCAACATTGAGGACCTTACAGGAATCGGGGGGATACCAGCACAGGTATGGCCTAGCATTAAGGACCTTACAGGAATCGGGGGGACTCCAGCACAGGTATGGCCTAACATTGAGGACCTTACAGGACTCGGGGGGACTCCAGCACAGGTATGGCCTAACATTAAGGACCTTACAGGACTCGGGGGGATACCAGCACAGGTAGGGCCTAACATTAAGGACCTTACAGGAATCGGGGGGACTCCAGCACAGGTAGGGCCTAACATTGAGGACCTTACAGGACTCGGGGGGGATACCAGCACAGGTATGGCCTAACATTGAGGACCTTACAGGACTCGGGGGGGATACCAGCACAGGTATGGCCTAACATTGAGGACCTTACAGGAATCGGGGGGACTCCAGCCCAGGTAGGGCCCTACATTGAGGACCTCACAGGACTCGGGGGGACTCCAGCCCAGGTAGGGCCCTACATTGAGGACCTCACAGGACTCGGGGGGGATACCAGCACAGGTATGGCCTAACATTAAGGACCTTACAGGACTCGGGGGGGATACCAGCACAGGTATGGCCTAACATTGAGGACCTTACAGGACTCGGGGGGGGACTCCAGCACAGGTATGGCCCAACATTAAGGACCTTACAGGACTCGGGGGGGATACCAGCACAGGTATGGCCTAACATTAAGGACCTTACAGGACTCGGGGGGATACCAGCACAGGTATGGCCTAACATTAAGGACCTTATAGGACTCGGGGGGATACCAGCACAGGTAGGGCCTAACATTAAGGACCTCACAGGACTCGGGGGGACTCCAGCACAGGTAGGGCCTAACATTAAGGACCTTACAGGACTCGGGGGGATACCAGCACAGGTAGGGCCTAACATTAAGGACCTCACAGGACTCGGGGGGACTCCAGCACAGGTATGGCCTAACATTAAGGACCTCACAGGACTCGGGGGGACTCCAGCACAGGTAGGGCCTAACATTAAGGACCTTACAGGACTCGGGGGGATACCAGCACAGGTATGGCCTAACATTAAGGACCTCACAGGACTCGGGGGGACTCCAGCACAGGTATGGCCTAACATTAAGGACCTTACAGGACTCGGGGGGATACCAGCACAGGTATGGCCTAACATTAAGGACCTTATAGGACTCGGGGGGATACCAGCACAGGTATGGCCTAACATTAAGGACCTCACAGGACTCGGGGGGACTCCAGCACAGGTAGGGCCTAACATTAAGGACCTTACAGGACTCGGGGGGATACCAGCACAGGTAGGGCCTAACATTAAGGACCTCACAGGACTCGGGGGGACTCCAGCACAGGTAGGGCCTAACATTAAGGACCTCACAGGACTCGGGGGGACTCCAGCACAGGTATGGCCTAACATTGAGGACCTTACAGGACTCGGGGGGATACCAGCACAGGTAGGGCCTAACATTAAGGACCTCACAGGAATCGGGGGGACACCAGCACAGGTAGGTCCTAACATTGAGGACCTTACAGGACTCGGGGGGACTCCAGCACAGGTATGACCTAACATTAAGGACCTTACAGGACTCGGGGGGGGGGGATACCAGCACAGGTATGGCCTAACATTGAGGACCTTACAGGACTCGGGGGGGGACTCCAGCACAGGTATGGCCCAACATTAAGGACCTTACAGGACTCGGGGGGGATACCAGCACAGGTATGGCCTAACATTAAGGACCTTACAGGACTCGGGGGGATACCAGCACAGGTATGGCCTAACATTAAGGACCTTATAGGACTCGGGGGGATACCAGCACAGGTAGGGCCTAACATTAAGGACCTCACAGGACTCGGGGGGACTCCAGCACAGGTATGGCCTAACATTAAGGACCTTACAGGACTCGGGGGGATACCAGCACAGGTAGGGCCTAACATTAAGGACCTCACAGGACTCGGGGGGACTCCAGCACAGGTAGGGCCTAACATTGAGGACCCTACAGGACTCAGAGGGACTCCAGCACAGGTATGGCCTAACATTAAGGACCTTACAGGACTCGGGGGGATACCAGCACAGGTATGGCCTAACATTAAGGACCTCACAGGAATCGGGGGGACACCAGCACAGGTAGGTCCTAACATTGAGGACCTTACAGGAATCGGGGGGACTCCAGCACAGGTATGGCCTAACATTGAGGACCTTACAGGACTCGGGGGGGATACCAGCACAGGTATGGCCTAACATTGAGGACCTTACAGGACTCGGGGGGATACCAGCACAGGTATGGCCCAACATTAAGGACCTCACAGGACTCGGGGGGACTCCAGCACAGGTATGGCCTAACATTGAGGACCTTACAGGACTCGGGGGGACTCCAGCACAGGTATGGCCTAGCATTGAGGACCTTACAGGACTCGGGGGGATACCAGCACAGGTATGGCCTAACATTGAGGACCTTACAGGACTCGGGGGGACTCCAGCACAGGTATGGCCCAACATTGAGGACCTCACAGGACTCGGGGGGACTCCAGCACAGGTAGGGCCCTACATTGAGGACCTTACAGGACTCGGGGGGACTCCAGCCCAGGTATGGCCCAACATTAAGGACCTCACAGGACTCGGGGGGATACCAGCACAGGTATGGCCTGACATTGAGGACCTTACAGGACTTTACTTCCTTCAGGTAATTAATCAATGATGTGTTTTTTGTTTTTTTATTTTTTGTTTGTCTTTGTTTTCATTTTGTGCATTTAAGTATTTCATGAGTTATTTCCAGGTTGGCTTTAATGCTGGTGATGGCAGAAGATATTTCTCTGTGCCAGGTTCAAGAACTGGAAGCATTCTTAATATCGACACTACCTCAAATGTGGATATCCCGGGCAGATGGTTCTTTCGTATTGAAGAAAAGACTATAAAGAAAGCGGGCTGCAATACGCAAGGTCCAGGCTTGTTAGAAGTAGCACTCAGATTAGTTTCCTAAGTATTTCACCATATTTCTGTTCATTTGGTGTACGGCTTTTACCTCCAGTTTTGAAAGTTATGGAAATAGATTCTAAACCTTTTTTGAGCAGGTACATTAACACTTGGTCCACGTCTCGGCAGCATGTTAGGAGGAAAACGAGTCTACATCTCCGGGCCTTGCTTTACTAAGACACACGATATCATATGCAAGTTTTCCAAGTTCAGGAATGGTAAACTGCATTTTAGTATAAGTGTACACGGCACCCTTGTGGATAGTACCAAGGCCGTATGTATGATTCCTATGACGTGGCATCCTGGAAGAACAAACCTGGCTGTGTCTACCAACGGTGGAATCACGGAATCTCATCATGGAACATTCTGGATTGGTAGGATCAAGCTACATTGTATTCTACTTTGTATTGAAAATAGGATGAACAGCATAGATATATTGATTGATAATAGCTAGATATATAACAGTTAGTGTTTATTTTTATCTATTGTATGAGAGAAAACTACTTGACAGGACATACACTTACAAAAATACTTTTTCTCTAATTGATTAAGATTTTTCCATGATATTTACGTATTTTAAATAATTGTTAATAGTTGATGAAGATGAGGAATTTATGATTGAAAGAGTTAATATTGGTCAATGGTTGGGAGTGAATTCCTCGCGGGTTATATCCTGGAACCCAGACCTATTGCATAGTCCACACGTCAATGTTGACTTTGTTTCATTCAGGTAAGTCTAGTATTATAACACTTTAGAAGCAGTTTAATGTGTCCAATTCCTCTCTTGGTTTCACTGCCAAGTATGTATATACATACAGCCACCTTCATTGTTCAAGTAATGCCTCAGTCACATTTGCACCGGGCGCCGGCCGGGAAGTAACAATCGGCCGACTTACCAGTCTGCCGGGCGCCGGGGAGTTTATCAGCAACAATCTCAGATATGCCGTAGCTGTGGTCACATTATACACGGGTGCCGCACGGCACGTGCAAGACTGAATGGCACAGAC
Source organism: Amphiduros pacificus (assembly GCA_949316495.1). Taxonomy (NCBI): domain Eukaryota; kingdom Metazoa; phylum Annelida; class Polychaeta; order Phyllodocida; family Hesionidae; genus Amphiduros; species Amphiduros pacificus. The sequence goes on along the minus strand of OX439008.1, from coordinate 43,158,975 downwards.
GTCTGCAGGATATCTCAAAGACGTCTGTCTCATTGACAGACGTCTGAAAGACATCCTAAAGACGTCTATGATATATCGCAGGGAGCCCGTGCGATCATCTGACGATGGTCTATGAACACATGAAATAAATATAATCCTATTTTCACCGCACGATGCCACCGGCAGCCCTAAGATAATCTGCCGATGTCCCTGCGGGACACTGCCGGGACACTGTCGTGTACTTTAAGATGATATTTGCTGATAAGACATCGGGAAAACGCCGGCAACTTTTATGTTCAAGATAAAAGTTCCCGATGACCCGCCCGACGTCTTAAAGATGCCCAATTGTGGCCGATGATCTCCCGGTGCCCGCACGGCAATCTGAACTGCCTGCCGATTTTGTAAAAAATACCCATCGGCCGGGCATCTTTACTGCAATCGGCGCAAATGTGACTGAGGCATAAGAAAGCGTGAAGGTGACATTTATATAGCGCTGATTCCGGGCAATGTCTGCTCACAGCTTGATGGGGATGGCTTCAAGTAATTGACCTTTGACACATTTGTGAATTAATTTTACTCAGCAGTTATTATAAGATCGCCTTTATGGCCTATTTTAGATCACAATCGGATGGCATTGTTATACCGTATTACATATCCCTGCTGACTAACACAAGCAACACTGGCACCGTTACTCTGCCTGACCATGTCAGTGACAACCCTCGCATTCCCTTCCCCTACTTCGGCGCTATTAGGGTATCCCAGTCACAGTCTACCTTGCCAGGGTAAAGTCATCTTTTATTAATTTATGATTTCTTTTTATTTTATTGAACTTGATAATCTCCCCAAAGTTGTATATTCTCCTACCTTACCCTATGTTTATCTTGTATCTTAAATTTCAAATAGGTCTTTGTAAGTGATTAATTCGGCAATGTAATTTTAACAAAAATATAGCCTTGAAAATATCTGAATTTTTGTGCATTTCATTTTATCAAAATATGTGCAAGATGTAGAATATGTCCTTTGTGTATTGAAGCTTTGGTGAAAGCATGTGGTCAGATATTCATGACAGTATGTGGTTCCAAGAAGTAGCACTGTCCTCCCTCCACATCCGCAGACACCTGGGATACCCAGTATCAGTAATGACGGGACAGCCACTAGAGGACACCACTGAATATATGTCAGATGAATCGGCTCTCACACACACTGAACTCCTCTGCCATCTAATTGGAATTGAGCTGGAAGAGATTTTAGAGAAAAGGAAAATTGATTATTTAGAACGTGCTATTACAAATATAAATGGGTTATCCTATCCAAAGGAAGATATAATATACAGAGATGTGAACAACTTTAAGCAGAATACAAAGGACTGGATGAAGTATTTGTACAATGGGTCTTGCAGTGAGTGGTCTGAACTGGAGACAGAGTTTCCAGTAGACTTTGATGAGATTTTGATTCCTCCTTGCACCCTTGAACAGGCATTGTTAGATCCAGACTTTGTCCAAGACCCAAAGTGTAATATAATGGATGGTTGCAACAAGCAGTCTCAAGCCTATCACTGTATACTCTCTCTCCTTCCAAGGTAACTATTGTCAATATTCTGATAACCTATCACACTACCTCCCCTGTCAGGGTAAGTATTGTCATATATTGATTGCATATGACACTACCTCTCCTGTCAAGGTAGGTATTGTCATATATTGATTACATATGACACTACCTCTCCTGTCAAGGTAGGTATTGCCATATATTGATTACATATGACACTACCTCTCCTGTCAAGGTAGGTATTGCCATATATTGATTGCATATGACACTACCTCTCCTGCCAAGGTAGGTATTGTCATATATTGATTGCATATGACACTACCTCTCCTGTCAAGGTAGGTATTGTCATATATTGATTACATATGACACTACCTCTCCTGTCAAGGTAGGTATTGCCATATATTGATTACATATGACACTGCCTCTCCTGTCAAGGTAGGTATTGCCATATATTGATTGCATATGACACTACCTCTCCTGTCAAGGTAGGTATTGTCATATATTGATTACATATGACACTACCTCTCCTGTCAAGGTAGGTATTGCCATATATTGATTGCATATGACACTACCTCTCCTGTCAAGGTAGGTATTGCCATATATTGATTGCATATGACACTACCTCTCCTGTCAAGGTAGGTATTGCCAATATGTTGATTACATATGACACTGCCTATCCTGTCAGGGTAACTATTGTCAATATTCTGATAACCTATCACACTACCTCTCCTGTCAGGGTAACTATTGTCAATATTCTGATAACCTATCAAACTACCTCTCCTGTCAGGGTAACTATTGTCAATATTCTGATAACCTATCATATCACACTACCTCTCCTGTCAGGGTAACTATTGTCAATATTCTGATAACCTATGACACTACCTCTCCTGTCAGGCAGGGTAACTATTGTCAATATTCTGATAACCTATCACACTACCTCTCCTGTCAGGGTAACTATTGTCAATATTCTGATAACCTATCACACTACCTCTCCTGTCAGGGTAACTATTGTCAATATTCTGATAACCTATCACACTACCTCTCCTGTCAAGGTCAGTAAGGATCGTCAATATATTGATAACATATGACACTGCCTCTCCTGTCAAGGTAGCTATTGTCATATATTGATTGCAAATGACACTACCTCTCCTGTCAAGGTAGGTATTGTCATATATTGATTGCATATGACACTACCTCTCCTGTCAAGGTAGGTATTGTCATATATTGATTGCATATGACACTACCTCTCCTGTCAAGGTAGGTATTGTCATATATTGATTACATATGACACTACCTCTCCTATCAAGGTAGGTATTTGCATATATTGATTACATATGACACTACCTCTCCTATCAAGGTAGGTATTGTCATATATTGATTGCATATGACACTGCCTCTCCTGTCAAGGTAGGTATTGTCATATATTGATTGCATATGACACTGCCTCTCCTATCAAGGTAGGTATTGTCATATATTGATTACATATGACACTACCTCTCCTATCAAGGTAGGTATTGTCATATATTGATTGCATATGACACTACCTCTCCTGTCAAGGTAGGTATTGTCATATATTGATTGCATATGACACTACCTCTCCTGTCAAGGTAGGTATTGCCATATATTGATTACATATGACACTACCTCTCCTGCCAAGGTAGGTATTGTCATATATTGATTACATATGACACTACCTCTCCTATCAAGGTAGGTATTGTCATATATTGATTGCATATGACACTACCTCTCCTATCAAGGTAGGTATTGTCATATATTGATTGCATATGACACTGCCTCTCCTATCAAGGTAGGTATTGTCATATATTGATTACATATGACACTACCTCTCCTATCAAGGTAGGTATTTGCATATATTGATTACATATGACACTACCTCTCCTGTCAAGGTAGGTATTGTCATATATTGATTGCATATGACACTGCCTCTCCTGCCAAGGTAGGTATTGTCATATATTGATTACATGACACTACCTCTCCTGTCAAGGTAGGTATTGTCATATATTGATTGCATATGACACTACCTCTCCTGTCAAGGTAGGTATTGTCATATATTGATTGCATATGACACTGCCTCTCCTATCAAGGTAGGTATTGTCATATATTGATTACATATGACACTACCTCTCCTATCAAGGTAGGTATTTGCATATATTGATTACATATGACACTACCTCTCCTATCAAGGTAGGTATTGTCATATATTGATTGCATATGACACTGCCTCTCCTGTCAAGGTAGGTATTGTCATATATTGATTGCATATGACACTGCCTCTCCTATCAAGGTAGGTATTGTCATATATTGATTACATATGACACTACCTCTCCTATCAAGGTAGGTATTGTCATATATTGATTGCATATGACACTACCTCTCCTGTCAAGGTAGGTATTGTCATATATTGATTACATATGACACTGCCTCTCCTGCCAAGGTAGGTATTGTCATATATTGATTACATGACACTACCTCTCCTGTCAAGGTAGGTATTGTCATATATTGATTACATATGACACTACCTCTCCTGTCAAGGTAGGTATTGTCATATATTGATTGCATATGGCACTGCCTCTCCTGTCAAGGTAGGTATTGTCATATATTGATTACATGACACTACCTCTCCTGTCAAGGTAGGTATTGTCATATATTGATTACATATGACACTACCTCTCCTGTCAAGGTAGGTATTGTCATATATTGATTACATATGACACTACCTCTCCTGTCAAGGTAGGTATTGTCATATATTGATTGCATATGACACTACCTATCCTGCCAAGGTAGGTATTGTCATATATTGATTACATATGACACTACCTCTCCTGTTAAGGTAGGTATTGCCATATATTGATTACACAAGACACTGCCTCTCCTTTCAGGGTAGGTATTGCCATATGTTGATTACATGACACTACCTCTCCTGCCAAGGTAGGTATTGTCATATATTGATTACATATGACACTACCTCTCCTGCCAAGGTAGGTATTGCCAATATATTGATTGCATATGACACTGCCTCTCCTGTCAAGGTAGGTATTGCCAATATATTGATTACATATGACACTACCTCTCCTGCCAAGGTAGGTATTGCCATATATTGATTACATATGACACTACCTCTCCTGCCAAGGTAGGTATTGCCATATATTGATTACACAAGACACTGCCTCTCCTTTCAGGGTAGGTATTGCCATATAGTGATTGCATATGACACTACCTCTCCTGCCAAGGTAGGTATTGCCATATATTGATTACATATGACACTACCTCTCCTGTTAAGGTAGGTATTGCCATATATTGATTACACAAGACACTGCCTCTCCTTTCAGGGTAGGTATTGCCATATGTTGATTACATGACACTACCTCTCCTGCCAAGGTAGGTATTGTCATATATTGATTACATATGACACTAACTCTCCTGCCAAGGTAGGTATTGCCATATATTGATTACATATGACACTACCTCTCCTGCCAAGGTAGGTATTGCCATATATTGATTACATATGACACTACCTATCCTGTCAAGGTAGGTATTGCCATATATTGATTCCATATGACACTACCTCTCCTGCCAAGGTAGGTATTGCCATATATTGATTACATATGACACTACCTCTCCTGCCAAGGTAGGTATTGCCATATATTGATTACATATGACACTACCTCTCCTGCCAAGGTAGGTATTGCCATATATTGATTACACAAGACACTGCCTCTCCTTTCAGGGTAGGTATTGCCATATATTGATTCCATATGACACTACCTCTCCTGCCAAGGTAGGTATTGCCATATATTGATTACATATGACACTACCTCTCCCGTCAAGGTAGGTATTGCCATATATTGATTACATATGACACTGCCTCTCCTGTCAAGGTAGGTATTGCCAATATGTTGACTACATATGACACTACCTCTCCTGCCAAGGTAGGTATTGTCATATATTGATTACATATGACACTAACTCTCCTGCCAAGGTAGGTATTGCCAATATATTGATTACATATGACACTACCTCTCCTGCCAAGGTAGGTATTGCCAATATATTGATTGCATATGACACTGCCTCTCCTGCCAAGGTAGGTATTGCCATATATTGATTACATATGACACTACCTCTCCTGTTAAGGTAGGTATTGCCATATATTGATTACACAAGACACTGCCTCTCCTTTCAGGGTAGGTATTGCCATATGTTGATTACATGACACTACCTCTCCTGCCAAGGTAGGTATTGTCATATATTGATTACATATGACACTAACTCTCCTGCCAAGGTAGGTATTGCCATATATTGATTACATATGACACTACCTCTCCTGCCAAGGTAGGTATTGCCATATATTGATTACATATGACACTACCTATCCTGTCAAGGTAGGTATTGCCATATATTGATTCCATATGACACTACCTCTCCTGCCAAGGTAGGTATTGCCATATATTGATTACATATGACACTACCTCTCCTGCCAAGGTAGGTATTGCCATATATTGATTACATATGACACTACCTCTCCTGCCAAGGTAGGTATTGCCATATATTGATTACACAAGACACTGCCTCTCCTTTCAGGGTAGGTATTGCCATATATTGATTCCATATGACACTACCTCTCCTGCCAAGGTAGGTATTGCCATATATTGATTACATATGACACTACCTCTCCCGTCAAGGTAGGTATTGCCATATATTGATTACATATGACACTGCCTCTCCTGTCAAGGTAGGTATTGCCAATATGTTGACTACATATGACACTGCCTCTCCTGTCAAGGTAGGTATTGCCATATATTGATTACATATGACACTACCTGTCCTGTCAAGGTAGGTATTGCCAATATATTGATTACATATGACACTACCTCTCCTGCCAAGGTAGGTATTGCCAATATATTGATTGCATATGACACTGCCTCTCCTGCCAAGGTAGGTATTGCCAATATATTGATTGCATATGACACTGCCTCTCCTGCCAAGGTAGGTATTGTCATATATTGATTACGTATGACACTACCTCTCCTGCCAAGGTTGTTTGCCAATATATTGATTACATATGACACTACCTCTCCTGCCAAGGTAGGTATTGCCAATATATTGATTGCATATGACACTGCCTCTCCTGCCAAGGTAGGTATTGCCATATATTGATTACATATGACACTGCCTCTCCTGCCAAGGTAGGTATTGTCATATATTGATTACGTATGACACTACCTCTCCTGCCAAGGTTGTTTGCCAATATATTGATTACATATGACACTACCTCTCCTGCCAAGGTAGGTATTGCCAATATATTGATTGCATATGACACTGCCTCTCCTGCCAAGGTAGGTATTGCCATATATTGATTACATATGACACTACCTCTCCTGTCAAGGTAGGTATTGCCAATATGTTGACTACATATGACACTACCTCTACTGTCAAGGTAGGTATTGCCAATATATTGATTACATATGACACTATCTCTCCTGCCAAGGTAGGTATTGCCAATATATTGATTACATATGACACTATCTCTCCTGCCAAGGTAGGTATTGTCAATATGTTGATTACATATGACACTGCATATCCTGTCAAGGTAGGTATTGTCATATATTGATTGCATATGACACTACCTCTCCTGTCAAGGTCAGTAAGTATCGTCAATATATTGATTACATATGACACTGCCTCTCCTATCAAGGTAGGTATTGGCATATATTGATTACATATGACACTGCATATCCTGCCAAGGTAGGTATTGTCATATATTGATTACATATGACACTACCTCTCCTGTCAAGGTAGGTATTGCCAATATATTGATTACATATGACACTGCATATCCTGCCAAGGTAGGTATTGTCATATATTGATTACATATGACACTACCTCTCCTGTCAAGGTAGGTATTGCCAATATATTGATTACATATGACACTACCTCTCCTGCCAAGGTAGGTATTTCCATATATTGATTACATGACACTACCTCTCCTGTCAAGGTAGGTATTTCCATATATTGATTACATATGACACTGCATATCCTGCCAAGGTAGGTATTGTCATATATTGATTACATATGACACTACCTCTCCTGTCAAGGTAGGTATTGCCAATATATTGATTACATATGACACTGCATATCCTGCCAAGGTAGGTATTGTCATATATTGATTACATATGACACTACCTCTCCTGTCAAGGTAGGTATTGCCAATATATTGATTACATATGACACTACCTCTCCTGCCAAGGTAGGTATTTCCATATATTGATTACATGACACTACCTCTCCTGTCAAGGTAGGTATTTCCATATATTGATTACATATGACACTACCTCTCCTGACAAGGTAGGTATTGTCATATATTGATTACATATGACACTACCTCTCCTGTCAAGGTCAGTAAGTATCGTCAATATATTGATTACATATGACACTACCTCTCCTATCAAGGTAGGTATTGTCATATATTGATTACATATGACACTACCTCTCCTATCAAGGTAGGTATTTGCATATATGGATTACACATGACACTGCCTCTCCTGTCAAGGTAGGTATTGTCATATATTGATTACATATGACACTGCCTCTCCTGTCAAGGTAGGTATTGCCAATATATTGATTACATATGACACTGCCTCTCCTGTCAAGGTAGGTATTGCCATATATTGATTACATATGACACTGCCTCTCCTGCCAAGGTAGGTATTGTCATATATTGATTACATATGACACTGCCTCTCCTGCCAAGGTAGGTATTGCCATATAGTGATTACATATGACACTGCCTCTCCTGCCAAGGTAGGTATTGTCATATATTGATTACATATGACACTGCCTCTCCTGCCAAGGTAGGTATTGTCATATATTGATTACATATGACACTGCCTCTCCTGCCAAGGTAGGTATTGTCATATATTGATTACATATGACACTGCCTCTCCTGCCAAGGTAGGTATTGTCATATATTGATTACATATGACACTGCCTCTCCTGTCAAGGTAGGTATTGCCATATATTGATTGCATATGACACTGCCTATCCTGCCAAGACCAAACAACACCAAATTCTGTTGTGTCATCGCTGTGCTGCACACTCAGATTATCAGATTATAAATATTATTATTATGTGCACAATTTTCCGGTTTAATTAAACAGCTACTATTAATGATTCATGACCTACCTAATAATAATGGAATAGGCAAGCAACTATTATTTGTTGTATAATTACTTTTGTCTTCTGAACTTTTTTGGGAGGGCGAGGATTTTGAAAAACCGAGAAAACACACATAAAACAAATTTAAAGTTAAACATTGATGTAATTATTTTTGCTCAGCCCCAATGGTCATGCGCAGGGAGCTTGCTATGACAGCTTGGGGAACCTGCTTCCCTTTGTTCTGGGAGGAGGGACAGCGGCGAGGGTGCACGTGGAGTGTGGCACACCTTATCTGAGTCACTACATCAGCGATATCTTACCCTACCATCTCTGCTGTGGGTGGACTCTGGAAGACAAAGCTTCCTACAGCTGCCAAACGTACCTCCAGTTCAGGAAGACATTCAACTGTATTGGATATGAACCGCCACGGCCAGGTACTCAGTATATATACTATTTGTGTCAAGATTGGACTCATTTACTAATTGCTAATTCAGTTTCATTTACTAATTGCTCAATTGCTAATTTTATATATTGTCTTAGCTTTTCACTTGTTTGCAAGTATCAAAGTATTTGATTTTCTTTTTTTTTATGCAACTTTCAGAGCAATAATCAATATATGTAATAACATAGACTATATTATATCAAATTGCATATATAGTGATCAGAGACGATGAGATTTCTGTGTACATGTCATTCTGTGATGCATTCGATTCGTACTCTCGCATAGCGAGTTTGGGATGATGGTGCTCCGAACCGTGCACATTTACTTCTTTCAGCAATCCGCTCAGAAACAAAGATCGTCTTAGGCACATTAGATTTTTATAATCAAACACATCTTCACAGATGACATTTGGTGGGATTTAAGGCTAAGCCATTTTGATATTTGGGGGACGGTCAAATATAAATATCAATATCATTGCATACAATTATTTTATAAGACTTTCTTGTTATTGCAATGCTTTCTTATCAATGTCATGAAAAAGATGCTCCATATTAAAGAAAACAACATATATTTAACGCATTTGTTTAATTGATGTTTGCTCAATGCACGGACTAATACCATCAATTTCAACATATGGTACGAGTTCAGCCAGGCGTATCCTCCTTGCGTGGTTATTCCAGGTACGGTACCGGTGTTACCTGAGGTCAGTGTGTGTGAGGGCCCGGTGACTGGACTTGTGCAGACCAAAGACTCTATTATATATGTATATTAAATTAGTTATACATATTTTATTTCATATCGTATTTCATGTATTGCAGACTTCATCTGTGCGCTTGGCACAATTGCATGTTTGGGTTTTATAAGTGTTGGTAGAATTGTGTTGAACAAGTCAATTGTGTGTAAATCCTAAATCACCTTGCTTTGTCTGCATTCCTGCTAAAGCATGCATCTGACAAAAGGATAAATGGAATGAACATGTCAGAAATAGAATTTATAAAATATAGAATATAGTCAGCGTATCAGCAGGAATTTGGATAATGCTTTGTTTGTGTTGCAGCATTTGGGCTGGGAGACCCTCACATGATTACACTGGACGGGGTGTCCTACACTTTCAATGGCCTCGGAGAATTTATCATACTCAGCATAAACAATGGAAGTTTTGAGTTGCAAGGAAGGACAAAACAATCAACTGCTCCAACAGGTATCTCTGTGGGGTTTTAATGTGGTCCACTTGTGTCTATATCGTCTGAATCAGTATCCTTTTTATCAAAGATATCAGCGGATGTCTTCCACAGCTCACAATCAACAATGTATCGTTTACGTAGTATTCATTGCGATGTATTAGAATTATTCCAAAATACAATTTGCATATATTAAACATTTTGTATTGAATGTAGAAATTCGGCCATCTCTTATTCATTTTTGTTGGTAGTCTGATAACGATTAAGATACCACAGTGAGCGCCACCTGGTAGTTAGCATTGGTTATGAAGGCTAGAACTCAGACACTGTGATAATGATTAAACCTTGCTTGTAGATACCACAGTTTGTTTGAAATTCTTTATTCGCACATTGAAATATGGCACAGTATAAAAAACAATAGACATCTATATATACAGGTTAAAAACAAGGTGGTCAATTGGTACATAAATGATCAATTATACACTTGCACATTGACCTATTAAGAAATGGCGAGTGTGTGCCATCTCTCCACCTGCAGAGCTCTTTGATTTGAGCAGAAACCCTGCAGTCTTGTTCTTCGGAGTTTCGTCTTTTACTCCAAACATCATATAAAACATTTACATCCATATTATACTTTGACATTAAAAATCTCTGATTACCGCCCATAACTGAATGCAGGCTAGACATACCTAAATTAGTTATAGTTTTCACTACCACATTTTTGGACTCAAGAGCCATTTTTATGAAGTTAATACATCTCTTTGACATCCACAATTCAATAGACATACAATCAGCCAAATGAGGCAGTAATTTACAATGAGTTGTCCATGGCACTCTCCATACTCTACGGATGGCTATTCTCCATGCAGTATACAATTCATTCATACAGTTATTAAACAAGGGCAGTACCTGACTACCATAATATGCAGTACAATACTTTTTAAACAATACACTTCTCATGGATGAGTTGGCATGCTTAAATGAGGCAAAAAACATATTACATTGCTTGTTAAAATCAGCTATACATTTAGATGCACTAAATTTGTAAATATCTTCACTCATGCACTACTTCCTCTACACGAGGCACCTTTGCATTGTTTATATATATATGCATGGATCTGGAGGTCTGTTTCTGGTACATTTATAAATTATTAGTAAACTCTTTTTACCATTAAAAGTCACATCATATTTCTTGGCATAATTCTCACATATGTTGGACAGTGTTTTCATAGCTTTGACACTAGGGGTGAGCAGTTTCAGGTCATCCGCATAACCTGATGCACCTGCAAATATGCCACCCATGAAACAACCCATTCCACTGTCAGCAAGCTCATTTAACAATCCATCCATGTACACACAAAATAAAATAGGAGAAATTACTCCTCCCTGCTTAACACCATTTGTCACATTAAAATAGGGTGTGTGGGTAGAATTCCACTTAACTCTGAGTTTTTGGTTTGTATACATGTTCAACAATAATCTGCAGTATACCGGACATACCTTTCTATCAATAAGGATTCTGAACAGTTTACAATAGTTCACACGATCGAAAGCCTTGCTTGCATCCAACATCAAACCATATACATTGGAATTATTATGAACATAATATGAAATAACCTCCTGTACCATAGAATTGCATAGACTGGTAGATGATCCAGGCTTAAAACCGAACTGCAAATCACTAGTACATAGGTTATTTGCTTCTTTACACAATATAATCACATCAACAAGTTTACATAAAATGCTACTCAAAGTAATTGCCCTAAAATTATAGGATGAGGACAAATTTGCCCATCTCCCTTTAGGAATGGGAACCATAGTGCCATATAGCATGCCCTCTGGTGTCATACCATGTCTGAGCATTGCTGTGAATAAAATTGCCATGTGCACACTCAACATCTGTCTAGAAAACATTATATGATCTGAGACAACTTCTGAATCGCCATCTTTCTTATCATGTTTCAGTTTCTTGATAGCATCAGTCATATCCATGGCAACAATATTATGCATACCTTGTAAACAACCAGAAGAAGTCTCACACTGCTTCATGATAAGCTCATCAATTTCATTCTTCATCACATTCATTTCATTCACATCATATGACACAGAATTATATAAATTGAAAAATTTATCTGCAAAAACATCAGCAATCTCAGCTTCATTCTCAGCGTCATCTACTTTTGCAGGGTAACATACCCGTCTGGGCTTAAAACGTTTAGCATACTGATAAAACCTCTTAGTCTTTTTTTCTAAAATAGCCTCCGCCATTTTATCACACCGTATCACAGTGAGCGCCACCTGGTAGGTAGCCTTGGTTATGAAGGCTAGCAACTCAGACACTGTGATAATGATTAAGCCTTGCTTGTAGGTACCACAGTTAGCGCCACCTGGTAGGTAGCCTTGGTTATGAAGGCTAGCAACTCAGACACTGTGATAATGATTAAGCCTTGCTTGAAGATACCACAGTTAGCGCCACCTGGTAGGTATCGTTGGTTATGAAGGCTAGCAACTCAGACACTGTGATAATGATTAAGCCTTGTTTGTAGGTACCACAGTAAGCGCCACCTGGTAGGTATCGTTAGTTATGAAGGCTAGCAACTCAGACACTGTGATAATGATTAAGCCTTGTTTGTAGGTACCACAGTTAGCGCCACCTGGTAGGTAGCCTTGGTTATGAAGGCTAGCAACTCAGACACTGTGATAATGATTAAGCCTTGTTTGTAGGTACCACAGTTAGCGCCACCTGGTAGGTAGCCTTGGTTATGAAGGCTAGCAACTCAGACACTGTGATAATGATTAAGCCTTGCTTGTAGGTACCACAGTTAGCGCCACCTGGTAGGTAGCCTTGGTTATGAAGGCTAGCAACTCAGACACTGTGATAATGATTAAGCCTTGTTTGTAGGTACCACAGTTAGCGCCACCTGGTAGGTATCGTTGGTTATGAAGGCTAGCAACTCAGACACTGTGATAATGATTAAGCCTTGCTTGTAGGTACCACAGTTAGCGCCACCTGGTAGGTATCGTTGGTTATGAAGGCTAGCAACTCAGACACTGTGATAATGATTAAGCCTTGCTTGTAGGTACCACAGTTAGCGCCACCTGGTAGGTAGCCTTGGTTATGAAGGCTAGCAACTCAGACACTGTGATAATGATTAAGCCTTGCTTGAAGATACCACAGTTAGCGCCACCTGGTAGGTATCGTTGGTTATGAAGGCTAGCAACTCAGACACTGTGACAATGATTAAGCCTTGTTTGTAGGTACCACAGTTAGCGCCACCTGGTAGGTAGCCTTGGTTATGAAGGCTAGCAACTCAGACACTGTGATAATGATTAAGCCTTGTTTGTAGGTACCACAGTTAGCGCCACCTGGTAGGTATCGTTGGTTATGAAGGCTAGCAACTCAGACACTGTGATAATGATTAAGCCTTGCTTGTAGGTACCACAGTTAGCGCCACCTGGTAGGTATCGTTGGTTATGAAGGCTAGCAACTCAGACACTGTGATAATGATTAAGCCTTGCTTGAAGATACCACAGTTAGCGCCACCTGGTAGGTATCGTTGGTTATGAAGGCTAGCAACTCAGACACTGTGATAATGATTAAGCCTTGCTTGTAGGTACCACAGTGAGCGCCACCCGGTAGGTATCGTTGGTTATGAAGGCTAGCAACTCAGACACTGTGATAATGATTAAGCCTTGCTTGTAGGTACCACAGTGAGCGCCACCTGGTAGGTATCGTTGGTTATGAAGGCTAGCAACTCAGACACTGTGATAATGATTAAGCCTTGCTTGTAGGTATCACAGTGAGCGCCACCTGGTAGGTAGCCTTGGTTATGAAGGCTAGCAACTCAGACACTGTGATAATGATTAAGCCTTGCTTGTAAGTACCACAGTGAGCGCCACCTAGTAGGTATCCTTTGTTATGAAGGCTAGCAACTCAGACACTGTGATAATGATTAAGCCTTGTTTGTAGGTACCACAGTGAGCGCCACCTGGTAGTTAGCCTTGGTTATGAAGGCTAGCAACTCAGACACTGTGATAATGATTAAGCCTTGCTTGTAGATACCACAGTGAGCGCCACCTAGTAGGTATCCTTTGTTATGAAGGCTAGCAACTCAGACACTGTGATAATGATTAAGCCTTGCTTGTAGGTACCACAGTGAGCGCCACCTGGTAGGTATCCTTTGTTATGAAGGCTAGCAACTCAGACACTGTGATAATGATTAAGCCTTGCTTGTAGGTACCACAGTGAGCGCCACCTGGTAGGTATCGTTGGTTATGAAGGCTAGCAACTCAGACACTGTGATAATGATTAAGCCTTGCTTGTAGGTACCACAGTGAGCGCCACCTAGTAGGTATCCTTTGTTATGAAGGCTAGCAACTCAGACACTGTGATAATGATTAAGCCTTGCTTGTAGGTACCACAGTGAGCGCCACCTGGTAGGTATCGTTGGTTATGAAGGCTAGCAACTCAGACACTGTGATAATGATTAAGCCTTGTTTGTAGGTACCACAGTGAGCGCCACCTGGTAGGTATCGTTGGTTATGAAGGCTAGCAACTCAGACACTGTGATAATGATTAAGCCTTGCTTGTAGGTACCACAGTGAGCGCCACCTAGTAGGTATCCTTTGTTATGAAGGCTAGCAACTCAGACACTGTGATAATGATTAAGCCTTGCTTGTAGGTACCACAGTGAGCGCCACCTAGTAGGTATCCTTTGTTATGAAGGCTAGCAACTCAGACACTGTGATAATGATTAAGCCTTGCTTGTAGGTACCACAGTGAGCGCCACCTAGTAGGTATCCTTTGTTATGAAGGCTAGCAACTCAGACACTGTGATAATGATTAAGCCTTGCTTGTAGGTACCACAGTGAGCGCCACCTGGTAGGTATCGTTGGTTATGAAGGCTAGCAACTCAGACACTGTGATAATGATTAAGCCTTGCTTGTAGGTACCACAGTGAGCGCCACCTGGTAGGTAGCCTTGGTTATGAAGGCTAGCAACTCAGACACTGTGATAATGATTAAGCCTTGCTTGTAGGTACCACAGTGAGCGCCACCTGGTAGGTAGCCTTGGTTATGAAGGCTAGCAACTCAGACACTGTGATAATGATTAAGCCTTGCTTGTAGGTACCACAGTGAGCGCCACCTGGTAGGTAGCCTTGGTTATGAAGGCTAGCAACTCAGACACTGTGATAATGATTAAGCATTGCTTGTAGGTACCACAGTGAGCGCCACCTGGTAGGTAGCCTTGGTTATGAAGGCTAGCAACTCAGACACTGTGATAATGATTAAGCCTTGCTTGTAGGTACCACAGTGAGCGCCACCTGGTAGGTATCCTTTGTTATGAAGGCTAGCAACTCAGACACTGTGATAATGATTAAGCCTTGCTTGTAGGTACCACAGTGAGCGCCACCTGGTAGGTATCCTTTGTTATGAAGGCTAGCAACTCAGACACTGTGATAATGATTAAGCCTTGCTTGTAGGTACCACAGTGAGCGCCACCTGGTAGGTATCGTTGGTTATGAAGGCTAGCAACTCAGACACTGTGATAATGATTAAGCCTTGCTTGTAGGTACCACAGTGAGCGCCACCTAGTAGGTATCCTTTGTTATGAAGGCTAGCAACTCAGACACTGTGATAATGATTAAGCCTTGCTTGTAGGTACCACAGTGAGCACCACCTGGTAGGTATCGTTGGTTATGAAGGCTAGCAACTCAGACACTGTGATAATGATTAAGCCTTGTTTGTAGGTACCACAGTGAGCGCCACCTGGTAGGTATCGTTGGTTATGAAGGCTAGCAACTCAGACACTGTGATAATGATTAAGCCTTGCTTGTAGGTACCACAGTGAGCGCCACCTAGTAGGTATCCTTTGTTATGAAGGCTAGCAACTCAGACACTGTGATAATGATTAAGCCTTGCTTGTAGGTATCACAGTGAGCGCCACCTAGTAGGTATCCTTTGTTATGAAGGCTAGCAACTCAGACACTGTGATAATGATTAAGCCTTGCTTGTAGGTACCACAGTGAGCGCCACCTAGTAGGTATCCTTTGTTATGAAGGCTAGCAACTCAGACACTGTGATAATGATTAAGCCTTGCTTGTAGGTACCACAGTGAGCGCCACCTGGTAGGTATCGTTGGTTATGAAGGCTAGCAACTCAGACACTGTGATAATGATTAAGCCTTGCTTGTAGGTACCACAGTGAGCGCCACCTGGTAGGTAGCCTTGGTTATGAAGGCTAGCAACTCAGACACTGTGATAATGATTAAGCCTTGCTTGTAGGTACCACAGTGAGCGCCACCTGGTAGGTATCGTTGGTTATGAAGGCTAGCAACTCAGACACTGTGATAATGATTAAGCCTTGCATGTAGGTATCACAGTGAGCGCCACCTGGTAGGTAGCCTTGGTTATGAAGGCTAGCAACTCAGACACTGTGATATTGATTAAGTCTTGCTTGTAGGTATCACAGTTAGCGCCACCTGGTAGGTAGCCTTGGTTATGAAGGCTAGCAACTCAGACACTGTGATATTGATTAAGTCTTGCTTGTAGGTACCATCGTGAGCGCCACCTCGTGGGCAGCTTTTGCAATGAAAGCTAACAACTCAGACACTATGCAGATTGAGTATGACGATATACAAGGAGTTGTGGCAAGGATTACTGGAAACCAAATCGACTTTGATGGAATGACTTCACTCTATTTTCAAGGTAACATTAATATCAATAATGGATGAACATTCGTTTGATAAAGTTTCCCATATTTGAACTATCAAGATCCATGTATTTATATTATAATATTGAACGGATTATTTTAAATTCAGCACATATTTATGAGTCCTGTTATTTCAGTGTTTCCGTTTTGTAAGAAAACATTTAGTTATTTTATTTTCATTCCTTTGTCCATTTTGCGACGAGAAAAACCTATTTTATTGAATAATAGGTGTTGTTTTATCCCGCAACTCCACATCACCATCGATAAAGGCCATATTTACGGAGGGTCTGTCTGTGACTGTCCAGGAACATGAACAAACACTGGCCTTCACCATACTGGTAGCAAAACGCTTCAAAGGTGAGTGAGTACACTTCACGCAAGGATAACTGGTCTTTATTTACTCATATATCATCTTTATTTCATACAATTAAAAGAAAGACAGATATGACAATAAAAT
Source organism: Amphiduros pacificus (assembly GCA_949316495.1). Taxonomy (NCBI): domain Eukaryota; kingdom Metazoa; phylum Annelida; class Polychaeta; order Phyllodocida; family Hesionidae; genus Amphiduros; species Amphiduros pacificus. The sequence goes on along the minus strand of OX439008.1, from coordinate 43,141,487 downwards.
AATACAATGTATTCCATCTTATAATGTGGATATACATTCGACCCGAAAATCACTTAAACTCTAATATCAAGACAATATCTGTCAAGATTGTCAAAGATGATATTCTAAGTACATGGTGTCAACCTATTTACACTATCTGACTGTGCCACCTTATATTTAGACATCATGAATCTTGAATATTTCTATATAACCGATTAAACCTCATGCGTCTGTTATGCTATATGCGATATTCTCTATTACACTGGTACTTGAATTCAGCCTGATTCTATAAAACCTTGACTGTTACCATCCCTTATTAGCCTTATTAGCCTTATTAGCCTTATTAGCCTTATTAGCCTTTTTTATGCTGTGAGGGTCTATACGGGACATGAGGAGGGGGCTAGAAAGTCAGTCAAATAAAACCTGACAATCTACGATATAGATATACGGAGAGCTTAATATGAATCGTACAGGCTAATAGTTCCATACTATCAGTAATAGTAACTTCCAAATTCTGTGTAGGGTATTGATCCACCAAACACCAACCTCATTAAAGACATAATTCCGTAATTACCATAGCTTGGAACCTTGCCAAGAACAAAAAAAACATTATGAAAAGGCTTTTCTTTACACGAGAGTGTAATTAACCAAATTTCGATATAAATGTGTTGAAGTTTGAAATTATTTATATGTATCATCATTTACAATTGCATTACTATCAATACGAGCAGAGTTCATGACCTCATTTTGTGTACTATTTAAACATCTCTAATATTTTCTAACCGTTTATTGCAATGATTTATTTAATTTTAGCCAAACATTTGTGGACTGATATTAGTGGACATGTTTGCTTGTTGTTGCTAGGTCAGACAGTTGGTCTTCTTGGTAACTTTAATGACAATGCATTTGATGACTACATGTCAGCTAATGGGACAATACTGCCACATACTGCCGATATGCAAACCATCCATTATGACTTCGGAGAGACATGTAAGTAAACAACACAACTAACATGTTCAGTGGTTTAATAATTACTTTTCTTCCTTATATATATGTAGTGCTATATTAATTGATCATGATCACTCAGGGAGAACTACAAGTGAAGGCACACTGTTTACCTACACCGAGGAGGGTGAGAGTTATTCATATTTCCAGCATCCCCAGTTCATTCCCCAGTTTGAGTTGCCCCAAGTACCAGATGAGGTGGAGGGTGTTTGTGGAGATAATAAGCAGTGTATGTATGACTTTGTTATGACCGGGAACCCTGACCTTGCATTTGCTACCAAGCAGGCAACACACGAGGCAGAACTCATCGTGAATGCTACAAAACCAGGTTAGATAATAAGACCTCTATGGACCATCTTAATCTATATATCATTAATATACAATTTTTTCATTGTCGCTCTTAATTTATATTTTTACAATATTATGTTTTCAATGTAATTGATATTTAATTTAGCATATAACATTAAATTTTGAGTAAATTAATAGACTTAATGCCTCTTGCTATTTAATTTATAATTTGAGAGAGTAAATGAATGGATTTAAATGTCCTATTTTGCAAGTTATCATGTGTGGGTTTGTGGAGCTAGCACATGGCTACACCAACACAAGTGACTTGAGAGAGGGCGCTGTGGTGTTATTGTCATGTGAGGATGGCTATGATATAGATGGTCCAATCATCACTGTCTGTCTACCTCATGGGGAGTGGTCAAACAACCAAACTCTCTGCAAAGGTAGGCATATTATATTAATACACGGATTGCTTTAAACAGAAAGGATATCAATTCTTTTACATTAAGATATATTGTGAAATTTTGATAACCAAATGACCAATGGGTGAATGTTGCTAATTGTTTCTTATTTTATTGCTATTCCAGATTCGACACAGTATTCCTCAAGTCCCAATTGTTATTCCCGGTTATTCGTCACCAGTCTTCTAATTTTGATAATAACATTTACATAAGACTAATCGTTAGTACCTCAACCGCAAAGGGGTTTCATATTTCATCAGTAAAAGCCTTTCTCAACATATCTCGACCAGGTTAAGATTTATTTTCCTATTCCTATTACTTTCACATTGGTGAAAAGGCTCAAAGCAGCCATTGTTGAAATTGTCGTAAAACCACCATTTCACAATTTTACAATATGTTTATGTCTTTGCAAAAAACCAGCATTACGATCAAGGTAGATGTCGGTGAACGCAGTGGAAATGATTTATTTAATCCACACATTGGTTTTTTTTACATTTGCTATTGAGGGGGGAGACTTTATCCTATGGTGAGTGTGTTTTTGGAGTATGTGTGTACATTTATTTGTGCATATATATATATATATATATATATATATATATATATATATATATATATATATATATATATATATATATATATATATATATATATATATATATATAAATATAAATATATCCAAGATGACAGATGATGTGTCCTTAGATGTCATATCTTCTTTAACAACTACAATTGTTTTATTCCAAAATAAAATACACTTAAAGAGTTTGAGAAACCCTCGTAATTGTTTCAATAAATCAACGTACCACTGGCCTTATAACACCCTGATATGTACGTGTATATTATCGAAAACCAACACCGGATTCATAACTTCGGTGCAAAAGTGTTTTAAATATAGAAGGAAGGTATAGTGCAGAACTTTTCATGGACGCAAAATACAGTTTAGAATAAGTTTATTCTTGGAAATCAAAAACATCTCACAACCTTTATATCGACTGCCAAATCCTCTAATTATTTTTATTAAGTGCTAAAATGATTGATTGATTTCTATGACACTATGTCCGCCCAACCTCTCTCACAGCATTTGTCACACATTCCGGTGGAATGAATGTTATTTTGGATTCTTGTCGCAAGATGTCTCAGAATATAATTGAATAGCTGTAGATGTCAAGACCAATTGTGGTCTTTTCCCTGTATGCGACACACTTTGGGGCGCCGTGACGCTGTGTCGATGCGCACTGTGGCGTAAAATGATGGTAAGTCCTTCGGGACATGGGGGTGGAGAAATTACATGTATATATAAATATAAGGCACAGACATTGTCTCTCGCCCAATCAGAGCTTATCATAACGAAGTGAACTGTCATATGATCAGAGTATGTACCATTGCGATGTTTGTTTGGACAACATTGTAATAACCAGTACTATATAATCTATATTGTCCTATATAATATCACATGAGCGATCTATATAGTATAAGAGATCTATATAGTATTCAATGGTAAGACTGCATCACACACATCACACTACTCTCCTTTGCATTGGGCTCAATATAAATAACACCCTCTTAACTGATGCAATTACTTTCGCTAGATTATATCAAATGTACCCCATGTCCTGACGAGATAGGACGAGGCCTGTCATTCAGAATAAAATTAAATGAAGTCAAGGTACATGAAATTACCTGAAAAGGTATTCTTAATGGTCGGTGTTATGGGACAGGGTGTTGTTTAAAATGACGTAATTATATTGAAATTGACTGTTTAAGACTCTCCTGATTGAATGAATAACAATGAGCGCTCAATTTGAACGCCGATACTGACCACAAGCGCTAGGCCAGTAATCAGTGAGAGAAGGCCTTGCTCAGTTGAGGCGCGCACTTGTTCATGAGGCGCGCACTTTTTCAGAAAATGACATGGACAGTCGTGAATATTACCTTGTACATTGTTCTGGTGTACAGAATATTACAACATTACACAAGAAACCCACATCCCTTACAATTCGGCCACTTTAATTAATAAGCAACAATCTAATTATTTTGTTCACGTTATTCTATGATATAAGTTAATTTTATTTGTTGACAGACCGATATCCATGACCAAATTGTCATACCAACCACATCGGTCATCCAAGGTAAAAACCTTTTTTATCTAAATACACACACACACACACACACACACACACACATACATATACACATACATACACACACACACACACACATATATATATATATATATATATATATATATATATATATATATATATATATATATTCATATGGAGTGAGCGAGAGACAACCTTGCATGACAAGACATACCTGAAACATAGCACAGAGAAGGCGGTCAAGTGGAGAGAGTAGGTGGCTCTTTTAGACAGACCGGGTTTGATATATTGTCCTTAGCTATGAACACAAAAGAGAGGCTCCACTTGCAGATATCACAGACATCATAACTTCCTCTACTAAAGAAGGACTTTCGTAGAAAATGGCTAAACGAATCTGTGGTTTTCGAGCGAAGAATATAACCAATGTATGGAGTGTGGCATCTCTAGTGAGTAAAGTTTATTCATAAAATTTGTTTCATAAAATATGTTTTTTTACCCTCCATTGATATATTTGAGTTCATAGTGTAAGCTATATCATATACCTGCTTTGATGTCCTGAAATCGGTGTTTTGAAAATGCATTGGGGCCTCGTTTTAACAGCCGAGCGGTACCACTTGATATGACGTGGGTGTTGTACCACAATGTTGAGTCATGCCATACCTTCAGATTCAGCTTGCCAGATCCCAAAATCTGTTATCAGAGATATAAGAAAATATTGTTGGCAAGATGTCCGGAAATTGATCAATTGATTTTTTTTACATTAGTTGGAACGGTTCCTTATTAATTTAACACCTATCTACTGAATGCTGTTTGCCAAATAAGTGAATTAATTGGCAAGTTATTGGTATTTGATTTCAAATTTGAATGAATGGGCAAGAATGAGGGCAAGCTTATCGGATCTTACAAGAGACATTTATTTCATTGAAGACGGAATTGCTCAAACATTCACACAGCAAGAGACAAGTTCATAATAGTGTATTATTTTAACTTGAATGTTTGGTGATAGGACCTGGCATAAATAGGCCATTTGATGGGATGGGCAGAAATGCCTTGGCATGGCTGACCATGGATGGCCACCCATAGTTGACAATTGTTATTTAAATCACGTGACCGTGTTATGTAATGAGCTTGTAGATGTGCTCCTATGGATGCTCCTATGAAATGGAGAAACACATCAGCAAAAGAAACATTCAGAGCAAAAAAAAATGAAGAGAATTGGTTATTGCTTATCATTACAATTAACGTCAAATAAAAGCCTGTCACCCGAACTTAATGCCTGACCCTTGTTCAGTAGTATAATATGCACCCATATATATATATATATATATATATATATATATATATATATATATATATATATATATATATATATATATTGCGTGTAACATTCCATACAAATAGAGGCAGAACAGTGCGCCGTCATGAGACGGTTTTATAACATATGAACAAATATTTTTGGTTATGACCATACAATAATTCTAAAATACACAAGAACATATCATATGTTAAAAATATTAATCGTATGATAAATACCAGACAAAAAGCGATATGTTTTACAATATATAGCACTAGAGTATTGTTTTATTTGAGAATTCAGTAAATGGTGTAGTGTTATTAGGTGTTTTATAGTTTTACGATTGTTACATTTTTAAAAAACATTTTTATTAAATATATAACCATTTGTGATGTGGCTTGACTTGGCTGAATTACAGCCCCCCCTTCAAACACACACACACAATAAAGGGGGCTGCCATGAGCTCGATAATAATAATGATATATATATATACAAGATAAGCATTGATAAGAGCCACACAAAGTGTGACTTCTGTGTCGACAAATAGTGAGGGCAGCAGACAGCTTTTTTGCCACACCTTTCTTGAGAACAATAGACTCTGAGAAAACTGGATAGTCAGTGCGTGGGACTTATGAAAACAACTTGGGGAAATGTATTATTGAGAGGTGTGCATATATGGTACGATTCTGGATTCTATCTCAGTCCCTGTATGAACGCCCAAACCATAAAAAGGTTCATAAGGCAAGGTAACAGTCAATGATGTGGCATGTGACTTTACAATTATTTAGATAGTATTTTGCTGTTAGTAGTTAGTTAACATAAGGTTAAGAACGTCATGTATTTTTAGCCTTTGAAAAATAGGAACAACCGGCATGAGCATTGTATTTTGTCCAACATTTATTTATGCAGCTTTTTTCTGTAGTTAGTAACTATGTTCCTTGTATAGTAGCCCCAATACGGGAAATGATCTTAACAAGGAGTTGCACAGTATGTTTTTTTTGTTGTGTTGGTGAATAATAAATGTTTAAGCTAGTCTATTTACCATACTCGTCAAAACAGGGCTGTGAAGAAAATTCAAGAAATGAACAAGACAATAGGACCAAGCAATTTGTTGGCCACCTGGTGAGAAACAATATTCGAAGTGTATTTCAGTCGGCCTACAAAGAATTTCACAGTACTGAAATTGCATTGCTGAAAGTTCAGAATGACATGCTGTCTGACATTGATAACAATAAAACGGTAATGCTTGTCCTCCTTGATTTGTCTGCGGCCTTTGATACCATAGATCATGAAATACTTCTAAATAGACTTAAAGTGAGATGTGGGGCGAGAGGGTTTGCCCTTCAGTGGTTCAAATCATACCTATCAAATAGAAAACAGACTGTAACCATTGAGGGACAGAGGTCAAACCTAGAAACCACCAGGTATGGGATCAGTGCTAGGACCCATTCTGTTCACAGCGTATATGGAACCCTTAACCGACATTATAGATAAATTTGGGTTGAAACACCATATCTATGCGGACGACACACAGATTTACATCACCATGGACCCGAAATGCCCCTGGGTAATGAAAAACTCAGTTTAAGAAGTAGAAGCATGTACAAGGGAAGTAAGAACCTTCCTACAAAGAAACAAAATGAAGATCAATGATGGAAAAACTGAAATGCTCATCTGTGGAAAACACAGTAATTTTAAAGACAAACAAATACCAGAAGAAATAAATGAAGGAGAAGCCCAAATCCCCAGATCACACAGCGTAAAGGATCTAGGAGTTATACTAGATGAAGGACTTGATATGAAACAACATGTCAAAAAAACATGCAAATCGGGCTATTATAAACTATGGAATCTTGCACAGATCAGGAAATGTCTGTATGAGAAAACTGCAAATACCTTTGCTCACGCTCTAACTACATCAACACTGGACTATGGAAACTCGTTACTGGCAGGATTGCCTAAATGTGAATTGGCAAAGCTGCAGAAATTACAAAATGCTGCTGCCAGAGTTGTGGGTAGACTAAAAAAGAGAGATCATATCACACAAAAACTAATGGATCTGCATTGGTTGCCTGTTGAGGCAAGAATTGATTTTAAAATAGCACTAATGACATGGAAAATTCAAAATGAGCAAGTCCCAAAATACCTAGCTGACCTGCTGACTCGGAAACATGGTGATTTGTTTGTTTGTTTGTTTGGGGTTTTACATCACTTTCAACATTATTTCAGTCATTTCGTGATGAGACCTACTTGTAGCAGATATAGTGCTGCCTCGCTGACTTGTCATGTCGCAGGTCCTTGACATGACAACCCACCTGGTCACAGATTTACAAGGACAACAGGTGAACCCTTTAGGCACGGGCCTCAGCTCATGTGGGGAATTGTATCATGAGTTCAATCCCAACAAGGCCGGGGTTCGAACCCACGACCTTTGGATCACCACAGAGGAACTGGTGCTAATAAGCTGGCGCTCTAACCAACTGCGCCATGGCCCGTGGCCTGAAACATGGTGAAAAACTTCTGAGATCGCATGATTATAATGAATATGAAGTACCAAGAACAAACTCAAGGACATACGGCGATAGGGCATTTGCTGCGTATGCACCTAAAAACTGGAACGCTCTACCGATTCATGTTAAAAGCTGTAAAAAAAAAAAGAAAATTTCAAAAGACAATTAAAAACGTTTCTTTACAAGAAACATTAGCGCCATGAGCAGACGATAAGCGCCATGAGCAGACGTAGTTTGAAATCGCGCTATATAAATTTTTTATTATTATTATTATTATTATTATACTTGATTAAGTGTTAACAATATAATCACTATGTAGCAAATGGAAACGCGCATACAATGAAATGTATATTTAGTAAATAAATATAATAGTTAAATTAAAAATATAAACGCCTAAAAACATGGTAGCTGTTAGTTGGTCCAGGATTGCTCAAAATATTATACGGGCCAAAAACGTAATGAGGTGAGTGACCAGGTGAATAAGTCAAGGGAGAATATTCTGAAGAAAAGGTGAAACTAGATAGAAGGAACATAACATGGGGCATGGTTCAGTTGTGGAAAGATGAGGCTCATATTGAAGTATCGAAATGAGAGCCCCTAATCAAATATCTATACGAAGGAGAGCCAGAGGGATGTGTGGTGCAAAATAACCCTTTTAATATCTTTTATGTATACCTAAGGCCTAAAATATATTTCCTGCGTACATGTCGCATATATATATATATAAATCTATATATTTATTATATATTCTTTTTATATAAAATACTTGTTTGTTATGAGAGTGTGTCTGCAGCAATGGAGTACATTGATGCCAGACCTATTTTCCGGCTATTGCAGCGAGTGTAAGGGTGCTAATGTAAATTCTGTACCAGAGGCAGACCTTGTGCCACAATATGACGCATACTGGGTATGTGCTCATGCCAACTTTGTGTAAAATATGCTCTCCTACTTGGCTCAGATGATATAGCCTACTATTTCACAAGAGGTGTTATGGTCTTGACTTCTATCTAAACCAACCGTGTGCTATGGCCTAATCTATCATAATATTGTGTTTGCTAATAATTCTAAATATGCCTCTTTGAGTTTAATGTACAGAAGATTTGGCTGCCTAAAGTTTTTGGAAATTATTTCCCATGCCCATTCAGGGCGCATGCCTTTTCTAAAACCAAAATAGATTTCCGCAACGATCTTGCAATCATGATTCAAAATAATTCATATTTCAACTTTGTTTCCATCCCTTGTGAACTATTTCATGCACTGGGGAACCAAGGTCAACCACAGACTCACTAGGTGTGATATCAGTATCACCAATCCTGCCAGTGCTAATAGTCTGGCTAGCAGCAGTACCATATCTGTCAGTGTAGATCACCCACAGACTCACTAGGTATGATATCAGTATCATCAATCCTGACAGCGCTAATAGTCTGGCTAGCAGCAGTACCATATCTGTCAGTGTAGATCACCCACAGACTCACTAGGTATGATATCAGTATCATCAATCCTGACAGCGCTAATAGTCTGGCTAGCAGCAGTACCATATCTGTCAGTGTAGATCACCCACAGACTCACTAGGTATGATATCAGTATCACCAATCCTGCCAGTGCTAATAGTCTGGCTAGCAGCAGTACCATATCTGTCAGTGTAGATCACCCACAGACTCACTAGGTATGATATCAGTATCATCAATCCTGACAGCGCTAATAGTCTGGCTAGCAGCAGTACCATATCTGTCAGTGTAGATCACCCACAGACTCACTAGGTATGATATCAGTATCATCAATCCTGACAGCGCTAATAGTCTGGCTAGCAGCAGTACCATATCTGTCAGTGTAGATCACCCACAGACTCACTAGGTATGATATCAGTATCACCAATCCTGCCAGTGCTAATAGTCTGGCTAGCAGCAGTACCATATCTGTCAGTGTAGATCACCCACAGACTCACTAGGTATGATATCAGTATCATCAATCCTGACAGCGCTAATAGTCTGGCTAGCAGCAGTACCATATCTGTCAGTGTAGATCACCCACAGACTCACTAGGTATGATATCAGTATCACCAATCCTGACAGTGCTAATAGTCCGGTTAGCAATAGTCCAATATCTGTCAGTACAGTTAAGCATTTCATTTTTTCCACAATTAATTTTCATTTTGTTAGATATTAAAATGACCTGACCTGAGCAACACATTCTTCAATTTTATGTCTAATGTCTACTTGTTGACCAGAGGTGTGATCATCAAGGATGTAGATCTGGGTGTCATCTGCATAGATATGATAGTTAAGTCCATAATTTGTCAAGATACCAGCCAATGGGGACGTATATATTGTGAAAAGATTGGAACTAGGACAGATCCTTGTGGTTGAAGCCAACCATCTATTATTCCAGGCATGATGGTGGCTAAATAAGGTCACCCATACATGCCATGTATGGGGTATGTCTGACCATATAGTGCAATACAACAACTTTGCGTGACCAGATGTTTGGCTCCAACTCTTGGGAGAAGGGAGTGAAGCTCAGTCCTATTTCAGCTTCCATCTTGTAATCGCATTAACCTTCCACGGGTTAATATGTTAGTCATATACTTGCTAAACATGAACGTTTTTTTATTCTAGTTTTACCCTAAATCAATTTTTGTCAGCCAAATTCTTATTTATCTCCAAAATGTCTGTAAAACAGTTTAACAGACATCCAAACATATATTAATGTTATTCTGTCAGGTAGGCCTTCACGCCAACTGCAACTAATTATATTATTCATTTTGTAGGTGCTGTTTTCCTTCTTTGCATTAATACTATGTGTCAATCTTGGAACATACTACCCATACCGTAGTGATACGAGTAAGCAGTTATTTATTTCAACATACTGTTTAAGGGTATTTATGGGTCTTTTCAGTGAGTGCCCCCTAGTGACAGAAGAGTAAATTACCAAAATACTGTACTTGATAGGAATTGGTACATTTACGGTGTAAAAATACATTCCCTATTAAATTAAAAGCATTAATGACATGAATAAATATTTAAATACTACAATATTTGAACTATAAGGTATGATTACAAGTATATTTCTCTCAAAATAGTATTTTGTTCTAATTTTCCTTGATGATAGTTTTGATGAGAAATGAAAAAGACAAGCAAATAAGATCTGCAGATTACACAAAAGAAGTAGGCCCGTTTTTTTAGCTGTGTTTATTGCATTTCATTGGCAAGAAAATTAACTGTGATCCTAGTGAAACAGATTTTCTCAGTTTGATTTGTATAATTTGGAAATAAAAAGGAAGTTTGGCAATCAGATATGTGAAGGGAGGTGAAAAAGTTCATATTTTTGAAATGATCAAGTGTGTACTTTACCTCTATTTGTCTCTTAATGTTTTTGAAAAATAGAAAATCTGTTTCACTAGGATCACAGTAAATATTGTTAAGATCACTTTTACAAAGTTGTTTGGAAATCCACTTTATTATGGTCCCACAATCTGCAGAACATTTTCCCTTTAACATTTTGACATCACATAATAAATTTTGGAGTGGTGACATATTTTTGTGAGTTAAAAAGATATGAAGCTTTCAATATAATCAAAGAAATTTCATTGTGATTTTGAAATAATAAATCAATAATATTATTACAAAAATGAATACCATAAAATGTAATTTCATGACTTGAAAGTTTTAATGAAAAAAGAACTCTTTTTGACAGTTGAGCATTTTGCCATACTTTTTTGAAAACATTCCATTTTGGCGTAAAAAGAAAGTAGTTCCCTCAGAAAATCTGCCACCAGAGGACACTCAATACCAACACCCATAAATACCTTTAAACTGATAATATTTTTCACAGAACTGATATTATGAAATATTATAATATATTAAGTAATAGTTACACTAAGCGATCCGAGTTCTTCTCAAACTGGATTGAATATCATGAATAGTATTCTTTCTAAATAAATGTAACAAAGCCATGTAGCTTTAGTCACTGACAATATTAAGATAATCTGAGACCATGACACATATCTTTATGTGTGTTGGTTAAGTTAGTATTGTTTTTGTCTTGTTTTATGTTTGTTTTATGTTTGTGCGTTTGTTTGTTTTGTTTGTTTTGTTTGTCTTTTTTTTGTCTTTTTTTTGTTTTTGTCTTTGTTGAGAAGAAATAATCGGTGATAATTGTTTCAACTCTATAGGTCTAAATAAGACAGAGAAGCTGGACTCGACCTATTTGGTGCTTCTCTACAAACATATCGACAACATAGAGGCCCTGCAGCTGGCTCTCTTTATTTCTGAGGACTTCGTTGTCATCGCTCTTATTCTGATCCTCCTCGGCAACAATTACGTAAGTGCAAATGATGCACACTCACACAAACACAAACACCAGAGGGCGACATGGTGAACCTATCACCTCTGTACAAGGTGCCTTTTGGTGCTGGCTCCCCACATCCACCAATTTTTATGTCCGTCTTGCTTATTTTTTTGTTTCTTAAATTGTACTCAGATTGGTAAATAATGATATATTTCACCCTTAATACAAAAGTTTGTGCATATTGAAACAACTATTACCAGAAATAAAACTTGGAACTACTTTCTCAACCGGAGGAGCCATTTTCTGGGGGTAGTGATAAGGCGGAACCACAAAAAAGATGGCCGCTTTGTTTGTAATTTGAATTCTTAAAATCTTTTATACTCTTGTTTATCCAACCAACAAAATGTTCAAATGTTAACAAATGAACTCAAATACATCTCAAGGGAACTTCATATTTGATATTAAGAGATGTTAATACGTCAATCACATTTACAACACACTGACAGTTCTTGAGCACATGGCCAGTAAAAGTAGGACCAGAGGAATACTAATCTGGGTTGGCCAGAGGTAATAGTTTGCGTGTGCCTCTGGTGGACAGTGTGACACAAACACAAACTTGGCAATCTTGTATCCACACTATACATTTAGTATGACATTTGTATATTTAATTTCTATACAAGTGGGATTTATACTTTAAAAGTAAAATATATACTTAACATGTACTTTTATGAATTATATACTTGTCACTCACATAGTATGTCTTCATTGCAACTTACATTGAAAAACTATGTGTAACCATAAAGCTGAGTGGTGTATTTTTATTTTCATCATCTAGTATTACAACGCTAAGTTGATTGTGCCATTTTTGCTGCTCGGCCCATTGAATGCTGTGGTCTACATTTGTTTGGGGACATACATCGTTGCCTCAATCAACGAGTTCTACAGAGGTGATGTCACATACAATAATGTGAGTATATCCCTCCTTAGAGTGGTCCTCATATTTAATTATATGGGTTTATCAATCCTCAGAATGGCCCTGATATATATCCTTATATTTAGTGATGAAAGTATTGCCTACCTCAGACCACCCTTTATATTTAATGATGAAAGTATTGCCTACCTCAGACCACCCTTTATATTTAATGATGAAAGTATTGCCCACCTCAGATCACCCTTTATATTTAATGATGTAGGTATAGCCCACCTCAGACCAGCCTTTATATTTAATGATGAAAGTATTGCCCACCTCAGACCACCCTTTATATTTAATGATGAAAGTATTGCCCACCTCAGACCACCCTTTATATTTAATGATGTAGGTATAGCCCACCTCAGACCAGCCTTTATATTTAATGATGTAGGTATAGCCCACCTCAGACCAGCCTTTATATTTAATGATGGAAGTATAGCCCACCTCAGACCAGCCTTTATATTTAATGATGTAGGTATAGCCCACCTCAGACCAGCCTTTATATTTAATGATGAAAGTATTGCCCACCTCAGACCACCCTTTATATTTAATGATGTAGGTATAGCCCACCTCAGACCAGCCTTTATATTTAATGATAAAAGTATTGCCCACCTCAGACCACCCTTTATATTTAATGATGGAAGTATAGCGCACATCAGACCAGCCCTTATATTTAATGATGGAAGTATAGCCCACCTTTGACCAGCCCTTATATTTAATGATGGAAGTATTGCCCACCTCAGACCACCCTTTATATTTATTGATGAAGGTATAGCCCACCTTTGACCAGCCCTTATATTTAATGATGGAAGTATAGCCCACCTTTGACCAGCCTTTTTATTTAATGATGGAAGTAGAGCGCACCTCAGACCAGCCCTTATATTTAATGATGGAAGTATAGCGCACCTCAGACCAGCCCTTATATTTAATGATGGAAGTATTGCCCACCTCAGACCACCCTTTATATTTAATGATTGAGGTATAGCGCACCTCAGACCAGCCCTTATATTTAATGATGGAAGTATAGCCCACCTTTGACCAGCCCTTATATTTAATGATGGAAGTATAGCGCACCTTTGACCAGCCCTTATATTTAATGATGGAAGTATAGCCCACCTCAGACCAGCCCTTATGTGTAACCTCAGGACTGATATTCATAGATATAACAATCATATGTGAAATGAAATGCGTTTAAAATGTTAAATCAGTCAAAAAGATACATTGGTTTTTTGGGGGATTATCACTTTTCAGGATACATTTGGATATGACTTTATATCTAATTGTTTGTCTGCGCAACATGATAGGTAGATATAGAAAGATGATATTTTCACAGTATGAATAGTTTAATTTTTTAGATTATTCACAAATATTTTTCCACCCAACATATCAATTTTGTAATATTTCAATGGGTTTTGCAAAAACCACAACAAGCCTTTTGTTAAAATTTTAGGGAAATCAATGCATTTGTATTGAACCTCTTTGGGGTAGAGAAATGAAAATTCACGATATGTTTCGGTCTAAATACTGTCTATAGTGAGTCAAAGTTGTCACAGTGTTGAATAACGTCATATTCTACAAGTTTTCGGCTGATATGGTGTCATAAGACACAGTGGCGTCACAACTCCATTCATTCTACAATACTTAATCATTTATTGCAGAAGTTCGAAGAAGGCTTTGAGGGCATTGGTATTTCTACAATTATAGCCAAGACGGTGCTGATTGTAAGTATTCCTATTGAAAGAATCGATATGATGAAACATTAATTTTATTGCTTTGAATTGTTTTGCATATACAGTTTGATCCAAGATATTTTTTCGGATTGAACCAAGTTCTCCTCAAATAGACTAAATTCTCATCATACCCTAACAGCAGTTCATTCCCAAATTCAATATTTTTGAACCAGCATTGCAGACAACCACTGTTATTAATTTAGAACATAGGCTTATTGGAGAAGTAAATCCCATGCATCAGACATCTTCTATGCCACACATACATACTAGTCATTCTCAAAATAATCGTTTCTGGTATGTCAGAATCTATAGATTAAAAACACAAATATTTTCTGAATCTAAAATACCGTTCTATATGACTTCAAGATATCAATAAATTCAATGAGAACAGAAATCTCATATAGCAAAGTAGAATGTTACTTTAATTTACATCAATATAACCTGAAATGATAGTATAATTATTGTAATATTTTGTGTTTGTTTTTCAGGGGTGCACTATGTACTGCGCAGTTATTCGTTACATAAGTCTTTCCAAGATTGATCGTAAAAAGAAGAAAAAGATACGCAGGGATTCCTTTTCAGATATGATGTCAAACTCAAAGCCACCGCTGATGATGATGCCAATAAGCGCTGGAAACTACCCCATGGTATACCCAGGTAGTTATGGCAACCCCGCTACCATCTATGGCAACCCCGCTGCAACCTATGGCAACCCCGCTGCAACCTATAACACCATGACACTGGACAGAGGGACCCTCAAGATGGCCGCCGGTCAAAACACAGGAGGATATGGAACTTATAGCCCCTACTACCCCTCCATGGCTTACGGGACAGTCTCGTTACCAAAGGTGCATAAATACTAAAAATTGTGGAGGACCAAGGGGAGGTCTATTAATTTGGGAGGGGGCAAGGGATTCAATATCTAAAACAGTTTGCCTCACTTCGATTATATGTTATTTGCTCTTCTATCGATTTCGGGTTCGCCTGATACCAAATAACAAAAATACAGCGGCATTCTGTCAAGAGAAGTTTGGATGTTTGATTATTTAGTCTTATTCTTTCCAATGAGCCGCATCAAACCTTCCAATATTGCTTGGATTTCTGCAGACCTCTGCACACATATTCATCTGGCAAAGTTCCAAAAATAGCAAATTCTGTTTATTTTGGTGATATTCAGTTTATCACTCTATTTTATATTCTCTGACAATTTCGGTCATAACATTTGGTTATTTAAAGCACTATGAGTAGACATATATTTGTCATGTAAATGTTTTTTATCATTTTCATACATTATACTTAAGCCTTCTCTCCTTTAGCCTTATGAATAATTCTCTCAGAAAGATTGACAGTTTGTTATTAAATAAAGAACAGGAAATTGGCAATCTTTCATAAGTCAAAATATAAATGTTATGGCTTTGAGAAAGGATTTTTATATTTCAAATATTAAAATATTTTCATTTATGATAATGATAATAGTAATATTGTATTGTAACCTTTATTTAGAGATGATAACAGTTAATATGCGTATAAATGCACATAGTATAACACCAATTTGGTTAATATCATATCTTACACTGAGGCATGTACACTGAAGTGAAGTGACTAAAGATTAAAACATGTATAAATCAAAACAGGATAAAGATACACGTTGATACTGGTATGTTGTAGTGTTTATCTTTTGTATTTGGACTGAGAAGGTTTTTACTCACGCAGTGACATTAGACTGGGAAGGCTGTTGTGCACACAGTGTAATTGTACAAGGAAGGCTGTTGCAAATACATTAATTCGACTGGGAAAATAGTTTAGCAGTCTGGGAAGACTGTTGTGCACAGTGTAATTGGGCTGGGAAGTGCACACAGTGTAATTGGACTGGGAAGGCTGTTGTGCACACAGTTTAATTGGAGTGGGAAGGCTGTTGTGCACACAGTGTAATTGGACTGGGAAGGCTGTCGTGCACACAGTGTAATTGGACTGGGAAGGCTGTTGTGCACACAGTTTAATTGGACTGGGAAGGCTGTTGTGCACACAGTGTAATTGGAGTGGGAAGGCCGTTGTGCACACAGTTTAATTGGACTGGGAAGGCTGTTGTGCACACAGTTTAATTGAACTGGGAAGGCTGTTGTGCACACAGTTTAATTGGACTGGGAAGGCTGTTGTGCACACAGTGTAATTGGACTGGGAAGGCTGTTGTGCACACAGTGTAATTGGACTGGGAAGGCTGTTGTGCACACAGTGTAATTGGACTGGGAAGGCTGTTGTGCACACAGTGTAATTGGACTGGGAAGGCTGTTGTGCACACAGTGTAATTGGACTGGGAAGGCTGTTGTGCACAGTGTAATTGGACTGGGAAGGCTGTTGTGCACAGTGTAATTGGACTGGGAAGGCTGTTGTGCACAGTGTAATTGGACTGGGAAGGCTGTTGTGCACAGTGTAATTGGACTGGGAAGGCTGTTGTGCACACAGTGTAATTGGACTGGGAAGGCTGTTGTGCACACAGTGTAATTGGACTGGGAAGGCTGTTGTGCACACAGTGTAATTGGACTGGGAAGGCTGTTGTGCACAGTGTAATTGGACTGGGAAGGCTGTTGTGCACAGTGTAATTGGACTGGGAAGGCTGTTGTGCACAGTGTAATTGGACTGGGAAGGCTGTTGTGCACAGTGTAATTGGACTGGGAAGGCTGTTGTGCACAGTGTAATTGGACTGGGAAGGCTGTTTTGCACAGTGTAATTGGACTGGGAAGGCTGTTGTGCACACAGTGTAATTGGACTGGGAAGGCTGTTTTGCACAGTGTAATTGGACTGTGAAGGCTGTTGTGCACAGTGTAATTGGACTGGCAAGGCTGTTGTGCACACAGTGTAATTGGACTGGGAAGGCTGTTTTGCACAGTGTAATTGGACTGGGAAGGCTGTTGTGCACACAGTTTATTTGGACTGGCAAGGCTGTTGTGCACACAGTGTAATTGGACTGGGAAGGCTGTTTTGCACAGTGTAATTGGACTGTGAAGGCTGTTGTGCACAGTGTAATTGGACTGGCAAGGCTGTTGTGCACACAGTGTAATTGGACTGGGAAGGCTGTTTTGCACAGTTTAATTGGACTGGCAAGGCTGTTGTGCACACAGTGTAATTGGACTGGGAAGGCTGTTTTGCACAGTGTAATTGGACTGTGAAGGCTGTTGTGCACAGTGTAATTGGACTGGCAAGGCTGTTGTGCACACAGTGTAATTGGACTGGGAAGGCTGTTTTGCACAGTGTAATTGGACTGGGAAGGCTGTTGTGCACACAGTGTAATTGGACTGGGAAGGCTGTTGTGCACACAGTGTAATTGGACTGGGAAGGCTGTTGTGCACACAGTGTAATTGGACTGGGAAGGCTGTTGTGCACACAGTGTAATTGGACTGGGAAGGCTGTTGTGCACACAGTGTAATTGGACTGGGAAGGCTGTTGTGCACACAGTGTAATTGGACTGGGAAGGCTGTTGTGCACAGTGTCATTGGACTGGGAAGGCTGTTGTGCACAGTGTCATTGGACTGGGATGGCTGTTGTGCACAGTGTAATTGGACTGGGAAGGCTGTTGTGCACAGTGTAATTGGACTGGGAAGGCTGTTGTGCACAGTGTAATTGGACTGGGAAGGCTGTTGTGCACACAGTGTAATTGGACTGGGAAGGCTGTTGTGCACACAGTGTAATTGGACTGGGAAGGCTGTTGTGCACAGTGTAATTGGACTGGGAAGGCTGTTGTGCACAGTGTAATTGGACTGGGAAGGCTGTTGTGCACAGTGTAATTGGACTGGGGAGGCTGTTGTGCACACAGTGTAATTGGACTGGGAAGGCTGTTGTGCACAGTGTAATTGGACTGGGAAGGCTGTTGTGCACAGTGTAATTGGACTGGGGAGGCTGTTGTGCACACAGTGTAATTGGACTGGGAAGGCTGTTGTGCACAGTGTAATTGGACTGGGAAGGCTGTTGTGCACAGTGTAATTGGACTGGGGAGGCTGTTGTGCACACAGTGTAATTGGACTGGGAAGGCTGTTGTGCACACAGTGTAATTGGACTGGGGAGGCTGTTGTGCACAGTGTAATTGGACTGGGGAGGCTGTTGTGCACACTTGCCAGAGAGTTAGATATGATTTATTTCCATATATCGAGATTAATCCATATAAGATATTCAACAACAAAATAGTTTTGGATCCCATTTACATATATGTCAACTGTTCTTACCTGAAAATCTTTAGTATCCCAACCATAAAACACATCTTATAGAAATTGGACTACATCTAAATTGGCTTTTACATTACAAGCAGACCCCTCATCGACCCAAATGTTGATTTACCATCTGTAGAAAGTAATGTATAAAATATATATAATGTTCAGAAGACGTAGCATAGAGTAACAATTGTGTAGCATGTGTTATACATGTTACTTTCCCCTTCTTTTAATCTGTTGTCATTGATAAGATCAGTCGTCCAGGGGGGTGATCACATTTCCCAGGGAGACCTTGGCTTCTTTAAAAGAATACTGACTGTCATGTAGAGTAACCCATACATTGTCATATTGTTCCACTTTATCTGATAGAGGCAATGTCATCCCGCAATGTACATTCCACGTGTCTAGATTCTAAATGTAAATCTAGTATACCGGCACAGCTCTCCATAGTTTTGGTTGGAGATTTTAAAATTGGTCAAACGATTTTTTATCACAGTTTAAAAGGTAAAATGTCCAATTAGCACGTTTGATACATCTTTTGAAAGCTTAAGGGATTTCAATTCTAAAAAAAGAGTGAATTTATCTAATTTTAGAGAAACATAAAATCTGAGTTTATGGTGGGGAAGAGCATTACATTCTCGCTGGATTTCATAATTTTATTGTGAAAATCGAAACATTATTCATAGCCAAAATGGCATTTGAAATAGTGGGTGAAGCTTTTCTAAATACCTTAATAGCTATATACAGAAATTAAATACATTCTATTTCAATTTCTAGATGAACATTGTCTAGATTCTAGATACATAGATCTCCAGAAACTAGACACACAAGCCTCTGAATCTAGATACACAAGTCTTTGAATAATACTGAAACTCTTAAAACAAAAATCATTAGAACTGTGTCAAAAGTCCCTAAATTGCATTTATCACATTAAGTAATCTTTCTTCCATTCCTAACATTAAACACAATAATTATTCCTTTATGCTATATAATTTAGACAATAACATGAGATACAAACACAACATTACCCAATTATTACCCAATTGAACAAAACATTTTGATAACAACTAAAAATGTCCTGTAATTGTTCATTACAACATCTGGAAAACATTGATGTAACATTGATAACGATTTTTAAAAGGTACATCGTGATGTGATTTACATTTTATTAGATAATCATATATCATTTATCCAAAACTAGATTTAACTCATTGGGATCATATTCCATCTATTACCAACAATCACATGGCGTCCTTTGAACATTTACAATATTTCAAATTTAGTAACAAATATCTATAAAATGTTTTCATTTCGAATTTTTAGAATTCCTTTCTCATTCTTTATTATCTTCAATGTCTTCAAATTTCTGTTATTCATTTCAGATTTTTTTTATTGAAATATTGCTTTATCTATGGCCTACTGTAGTTGGGCTTGAATCCTGGAGACCTGAACATGTCATATGTCTCCCCAAGGCATATTGCTGGCAAATCTCTAGCACAACAGAGAAACACTTTGTAAATGCAAGGCTAAGCACATAATACAGCCCAATTAGGTGTGTCGCATGGAGTAATGATCAATGCCCCCTTTAAGAACATGATTCCCTCCAGCCACGTTTATTATGATTCTCCCAGGTGAGAGCTGGTTGACAACTGAAAATAATTTCCCCTTTTGCATGTGAAAAAATTAGAGATGTTATATATGAAACATTATTAAATTAACATAATGAGAATGTCAGGAAATGCCATACTTTGGGGGCATGATGCTGGAAAGTTGAAAAAAACATTTTAAAAGAAATGAAAATTGTATCATCTTCTCCAACATTATTGTTTTTTGAGGACAAAATGTAAATCCATCCATCTCGGTGAGATGCCAATTGGTTTTGCCGAGTAAACATAAAGATGTAGACTGTCTGTGACCTACTTTCTCAACTTTTATACCCTCTGAAAGGAGCTCCTTTGATAGAACAAACTTTTCTAAAATATTAAAATGTTTGAAGATATATACTCATGGGGGAAAGTTCCAACATATTTATAACAAATATGAATAACAACCTTCATAAATTTTGACTACAATATTCTTGAAATAAGGCCAACAAAATGTAAATCCATCATTTTTAAAAGTTAAATGAATGAGGACCCTCTTCAAGCTTATTTCTATTTGGAGACACTTTCTTTAAAATACACCAGGGGGGACTTTTTTATCTACATTTGTCTGATATGCATATCTCTCAAATAGAAACCCATATGATTTCATCTTATTTTTCTTTCTACTTTTGCAATGTTTTGTTCCATATTACAGTGTGCCCACAATTCCCTGCCAACTGTTTACTTTGCTGATAAAACCACAAGATTTTTTTCTTCAGCATGGAAAACTTACTTGTCCCAACTCTTCGGATGTGCATAACACTCAAATAAAAATATGGATAAGGAACAAATTACAATGAATGCTTTAAGTAGTCAACTATAGTATTGCACAATGTAGATACCTAACTTCAGGACACCCACAATTTAATCAATATTACCTGAAAAATATTGGCTTAATTCCTCATCAGACTCCAGCTGGAGAAGTATATTTGTGGCTGATGTGGAATGTGGCTGATGTGGAATGTTGGTGCGGACTGATGTGATTGGAGTGATGGTGCGGACTGATGTGATTGGAGTGATGGTGCGGACTGATGTGATTGGAGTGATGGTGCGGACTGATGTGATTGGAGTGATGGTGCGGACTGATGTGATTGGAGTGATGGTGCGGACTGAAGACATTGAAGTGTTGCTGAGGACTGATGTCACTGGACATGCTGGAGTGTTGCTGAGGACTGATGTCACTGGACATGCTGGAGTATTGCTGAGGACTGATGTCATCATGGTCATTGGAGGTATAGATGTGTGAGCTGAGAAATAAAAACAGTACAAACATTGTTGGATACATTTTGTTTGTTTGTTTGTTTGGGGCTATACATCACTTTCAACATTATTTCAGTCATTTCGTGATGAGACCTACTTGTAGCAGATATAGTGCTGCCTCACTGAATTGTCATGTCGCAGGTCCTTGACATGACAACCCACCCAAACTCACAGATTTACAAGGACAATGGGTTAACTCTTTAGGCATGGGCCTCAGCTCATGTGGGAAATTGTATCATGAGTTCAATCCCGGCACAGCCGGGGTTCGAACCCATGACCTTTGGATCACCACAGAGGAACTGGTGCTAGTAAGCTGGCGCTCTAACCAACTGCGCCACGGCCCGTGGCTTGTTGGATACAAAAATCTGATTAACTTAAATATCACAAGTGGCAAAATGGTGAGGGTGTTGCACTAAAACCTAGAATCTGATGAAAGCTGGACATTTTCTACTTTTTCAAAAAAAATAACACTTAAATTGAAACACTTAAATTCTAAATAAAAATGGAATATGGATATGTTATGGATGGTACTGCTTCAAGCATCCCAGGTTTTAGCACAAGAAAAATTTGAATTACATTTAAATATTGGGGTGGGGGGGGGGGGTCAATGATGAGTTGAATACTTTGAACCAATATATTTCTAATAAGTAAATGGCAAAGTTCATTACATGCTATATTGTGTATATTTAGCATTACAGTTTTTACCTGAAGTGTCTACAAAACCAGTTAGCCCTCTAATCCTATCTGTACCTCCAAAGTAATGGATGTACAGCTCTTCTGTTGTGTTCAGTACTGTTCTTCTGCCTCCTCCAGTCTTGTGTCTGTCATTTAGTTTTTTCTTTGCTGAAAATGAATTTTAACATTATTCATGACTTCATCTATTATGATTTAATGATTTACTTCTTCAAATGCATTACCAGTTGTATCAGTTATTCTCATGTATAAAATTTCTAGTTTTAATTACCGTTTTGTTTTATATTTTCCCATTTCTTTCTGCTTGAGGTGGCATCCCTGGGCTGCAATCTGCAAATTAATAATCATCAAAGGTTAATTACAAAACATGACTGGAATGTCTATCAAATTGACAAAATCGGAACAACACATTTTCGGCCAATTTATTTTAAAATACATAAACATAAAACGATGAGATGACACAAGTTTATCATGATGATAGGGTGGGGTCTTGGCTTACTTTGGTTGTAAAATTATTAAAAACGGATGAATATTTCTGCAGTTATGAGTATAAACGTCGGAGAAGATTTTGGAGAAAATGACAATTCTGTGTTCATATTGTAGATTGACAAAATCGGAACAACACATTTTCGGCCAATTGTTTTAAAATACATAAACATAATATAATGGGATGACACTTAGAGTGGGGTCTTGGCTTTCTGTTGGTGGTAAAATTATTAAAAACGGATGAATATTTCTGCAGTTATGAGTATAAACGTCGGAGAAGATTATGAAGCTTTTTGATAAATTTACATGTACCCACTTGCTGCATTTCTGACTAATAGTTTGCCAAGCCTTCTTCCTCTTGATTGCGATGGCCGACCCGGATCCTTTATTGAAAAGGGTCTCCCTCATACCATTTACTGCCTCAATGAGGCTTATCTCTTCGTCTGCTGTCCAGTTTTTCTGGACAGCAGACTTTTCGGTTCTGGCAAGAGGTCCCGGCCCTTCTTGTGATGCCATTGTTTGTTTACTGTCGTCTGCTATTATGCAACGCATTGTGGGACAATGTGCACTTATGGGAGATCAAAGACTGTGCTTACGTTAGTTCTGCCTCAGGTGTGTTCTAAAAACCAGACGAGCTCAGATTTGAAGACTGTGCTTACATAAGAAAATAATACATTTCAAGTTCTTGCTTAGATTTTCTTGCTTGAGATTGTTTCAAAAATCGGGCCCAGATATCTGAGACAAAGACAGAAATAAAACATGCTACAATGAAAAAAATATTAAATGGCAAAACAACGCAATATTGCACATCGATACGAACACACTTTTTGAAGTGATTACTATAATATCAACCGGTCATGAAACGAATGTTGGCACACTTAAATATCAACCAACATTGACAAAATATACAAATATATAATGAAATTTAGCAATTGGATGCAGCATACATGACAAAACAATAATTATTCAATACCGCCCCTCTCTCCATATTCTCAAAATAAGGAATTAGGGTACCAACACTAACAGAAAATGGCATTGAAGTGACAGTAAAGGCAAGGCAGAAGTTTTTTCATGTCAGTAAAATTATGTTTTTTCTACTGAAAAAATGGAAAATATTCCTGACAAAGGTGATCCAACTTCTCCACAAATAGAGCTAATTACTATCACAGTTGCTGGTATGGAGAAATTGCTCTCTAACCTAAACTGCAAAAAGCCAATGGCCTGGATCAAATACCCACAAGAGTCTTGAAAGAATGTTCACATGAAATAGCTCCAATCCTCCAAAAAAGACTCACTCGACAAAGGAGAAGTCCCAAAAGCATGGCGCACAGCAAATATAGTTGCAGTCTTTAGAAAAGGAGATAAAAGTTGTGCCGCAAACTACAGGTCTTTGACATCTGTCCCCTGCAATATTTTGGAGCATATAATTGTCAGACACATGATGAATCACTGCGAACTTTACAATATCCTGGTAAATTTTCAGCATGGATTTAGGACAGGCCACTCGTGTGAAACTCAGTTAATCACAACCTTACAGGATATACTCAAGGCTAGAAATGATGGGCAAAATGTTGACATGCTCATTCTCGATATTAGTAAAGCCTTTGACACAGTCTGCCACGAACGGCTGAATCACAAGCTCGAGCATTATGGAATCTCAGGGCAGGTCGGTTCAGGGATAAATATACTGGCTTACAAACCGTGAACAGAAGGTAGTTATTGACGGTGATGAATCTGACCCTGTCCATGTTAAATCTGGAGTGCCTGAGGGTACTGTACTTGGACCAATACTATTTCTACTTTACATTAATGACATTGGAGAGAAGCTAAAATATTCAAACAAAATGCTCAGAAATGCTACACCCTGAGCAGCAAGAAAAAAAGCCAAGCTCTTGATACAAGAAAATATACATAAAATGGTCACATCTTGCAACATGTTGAACATCATCCCTACCTACAAATATGAAATGGGAGGAACATATCAACAACATTGTCTGCATAGCAAATCAAGTACTGGGATTTGTAAGAAGAAATTTCAATATGTGCCCAGGAAATATCAAAGAGGCTGCCTACAATACACTTGTGCGCCCTCACTTAGAATATGCATCAAGTGTGTGGGACCCTTATCTCAAAAAAGATATAGACCGCATAGAATCAGTTCAGCTAGATTTGTGACTGGCAACTGGAAGAGAGAAACAGGCATTGTAACAAAAATCCTGGAAGACCTAAAATGGGATTCACTAGCAGGGAGAAGAAGGACACAGAGGCTGGTTTTATTGTTAAAGGCTATACATGGTGAAATAGCTTTGAAACTTCCAGAACATGTCAAAATGAAATCAGCTCCTACACAGAAAAACCTTGGAAATTGCTATATCGAAATGGCGACAAGCTGTGACCCTTATAAATACAGCTATTTTCCAAGAACAGTGACTGACTAGAATAATCTTCCCCCTCAATTAACTACATCGGAACCAGGTAGCTCGGCATCCTTCAAGAACTCCCTAGCCAGAGTATAAAGGTTGGCAAAAAGCTGGCACCCTTAAAGCCTTTTCACATTTACACAAATAATCCATGTCTGTAAGAAAGCCACGAAATCTCCATGCTAAGCATTTATACAGACCATGCTTAACGTCGGTAATCCCGAATCGAGGCATATATACTATTCCTCAATGTGAGCAGTAAAAAAAAATCTTACATCTTATGGTTAATTACCCGAAAATATTGTGTCCAAGGGTTTTTATTTGCTGTTTTATTGAAGTTACATTACACAGCATTGTTTAAATTGCAGCATTTTTCTCAGATTCAACACCTATTGATACTCATGTGTACATTGATTTTCTAATGACACCGAAAAAATAAATCTGAAGTTTATAATTTTACGTGTATGAATTACTCTCAGTGTTACTTTCACGTAACTGAAACAAAAATATCATTTTGAAAGAAAGTGACAATTGCTCGATTTC
This sequence comes from Amphiduros pacificus, assembly GCA_949316495.1. Classification (NCBI taxonomy): domain Eukaryota; kingdom Metazoa; phylum Annelida; class Polychaeta; order Phyllodocida; family Hesionidae; genus Amphiduros; species Amphiduros pacificus. The sequence continues at coordinate 43,115,614 of OX439008.1, read as the reverse complement.
ATTTATTGTTCTATTTATTTACAAATAAATGGATTTCTCCCACACTCACTTCTTTACAGACTATGGACATCACAGTAAATGATGTTACAATTTACAAACCAGTATTAACAATTTAATCAGATTTTTAATATCGCCTGTTTTGCTTGAAATCTTGACATTTTGACACACTATCGGTATTTGTCAGGGACCAATACAAAATAGGAATGACGAGCTGTCTGAAAACCAAATAATTAGAATAGTTTTGATCTCAGCCATGTTTCTACATATAGTATTATTCTATATCAACTAAGGTAGCTGCATATAACAGATCGGAAAATTGACATTGCAAATAGAATCATTAAAAAGTTGAGAAGGTCACAGTGACCAGAGCTATTGTGTCAGAATTTATGGTAGCGCCAGCCAAGCTGTGAAAGAACTAAAAAATGGCGCCTGTCAGTTAGTCTTCATGACATGGCTTACAGACACTGCAAACCAAATGGTAATAAAACTCACGTCAGCCATGTCTCTTTCCTATATAAGATCTAAGGGCATGAAAACTCATGCACCTCTTTTGAAAGAAGGACATGTTTAAAAGTCTGTATAAAATGTTCCACATGTCCTAAAATTATAACAATATAACTGTCTTGCTGCCCTGAAGACATCTAATTTATCATGGATATCAAACATACCCTTTATTTGGTCCAAATATTTGTTTGATGAGTTTGAATTTCCCTCTTGTAAAGAAAAAACAAAAGACTGGTGATTGCATTGCGAAAGAAAGGGGAAGGCAGGTTTGTCCCACTCAACTTTGGCATTCAGTTAGGGAACTTCACAAGGGATATTTTTATTTTGGTTCATTTTTAACTATAAATAGAATTTTCCTCCATTGGATCACAGGCTTTCACTGTTTTTATACAAGAGGACTGACATTTGGTGAAAAATATCAATGCATGCAATGTGTGGGTAAGTTTTCACCAATGGAAATCATGGAATAGATAGGACAGCACAGTTATAGGATTACAGTTTTGATATTAAACTACCTTTAGAGACTTTAATCAGATATTTCTGCTGCAATTTTCTAATGTTGTGATTCAAGCTTTCATCCCTTTAGGTGTATACATAGAGATTTGAAATGGCACATATTTAACCACCCACTATCTTAGCTTTTCAGACTCCCTATGCTTACAACCATTGCAGAGAAGTTGCTCTTTATTCAGATTTTACCTTATGTTTTGGCATTGTGACCTTGGCCTTTGTACATGTTTTGTTTGGTAGATGAACTGTTTTTCTGCAGTGATAATTTGTTTGCCTAATTATTTGAGAAATGTTCCTGACGTAAACATATGTAAAGAATTTCTTTGAGGAATTATACTCCGACAAAAAATGTGCAGATCTGGATATTTTTGTGAAACATGCTAATCTCTTCACTTCATCTAAAAATATTCCCAAAGTACAAGATGAAGTTAAAGAAGCTTGTGAGGCACATTTAAGTGAGAGTGAAATGTTAGCCAGTATCAAAAACTTGATGGTCTGGTGACAGAATTTTATAAATATTTTTGGATTGACATTAATCATTTGCTGATAGAATGTATAATTTATGCACCAGAGACAGGAGAACTGTCCATAGAACAAAAGAGAGGCATAATAACTTTAATTCCTAAAAAAGACAAAAATAGAATGTATTTAAATAATTGGAGACCAATCACTCTCCTTAATGTAGACTATAACATCACCGCCAAAGTTCTCTCAAATAGACTATGTAAGGCCCTGCCGCAGCTTATTAATGAAGACCAAACTGGTTAATAAAAGGCAGGTTCATTGGATGTAACATCAGAGTAATTGAGGACACAGTATTTTTTACACAAATGAATGATTTACCAGGGATACTTTTAAATATTGATTTTGAAAAAGCCTTTGACTCAATAGACTGGAGATTTATAGATAAAAGTCTTGAAGTTTTCAACTTTGGAACTAAATTGAGGAAATATATAAAAACAATTTATCATAATATCTCAACTGCAGTCATAAACGATGGAGAAATATCAGACTGGTTTTGTCCATCCAGGGGGGTCAGGCAAGGATGTCCAATCTCTCCATACTTATTCATATTAACGGTAGAACTCCTTGCCATTAACATCAGAGAAAACCCAGAAATTAAGGGAATCAATGTTGGCAATACAGAATTAAAAATAACACAGCTGGCAGATGACACAACATGTTTTGTACAAGACCTTAATTTTGTGAAACAGATATTAAGAACTTTTGAAAATTTTAATAAATGAGCAGCCCTTGTGTTAAATAAAGACAAAACTAAAGCATACTACTTGGGAAGTTTAAAAGTAGAATCAGAGTTTCCCTTTGGTCCAGACTGGTAAGAGAGTAAAATACATTCATTGGGTGTAACTATAACAAGAAATGAGAATGATCATTATGAATGTAACTTTAAAAAGAGACTAACAAATATGCAAAATTTGTTGAACCAGTGGAAGTGTAGAAGTCTATCTATTAAAGGGCAAATAACTGTCATTAATACACTAGCAGTATCGCCACTATTGTATTTAACAAGTGTTATAGGGGTACCAGAAAGAGTCATTAGAGAAACAAAAAATATCATAACAGATTTTATTTGGAATGGAAAGCCAAGTAAGATCTCATATAGTGTTATGTCACAAGAAATTCAGAATGGTTTATAGTTAATAGATTTTGAACAGAAAGTAAAAGCCTTGAAAGCTTTATTAGTCCAGTCAAAATATGAAATGACCCGGAACAAATTAGAACAGAAACCATTTTGGTGTTATTTGTCTCAGAATGTTACCCAGATGAACATATAAAAAGTCTACCAAAATCAACTTTGTGGAACACCACCTAATTTGCATAAATTCAAAATGGCTGCCTCTCATTGACATTTCACCCAATTTCAGGCTTACATTCAGGTTTTTTTTGTATGATTAAAGGTTCCCTGCACACTGAAATAATATCATGCCCTTGCTGTTGGTGTAAAGCAGTTATTTTAAGGCCATGATAAGGAAATAGCTTATGTAGTGTTTCTTGTAATGTATTTCATACGATGATAGTATCATTCTGCTTTGAAATACATTATATATTCAGTGTATTAGGTGACCTTTATGGTGGAAAGAAAAAAAGAGTATGCATTAATACCACTTAGAACAAAGGACTTTTCTTGTTGCACTTGAAGAATAGTTTAAGAGTAAGAATATTTGTATAGCACAGTATTATTCAATATATTTTAGATGAACAAAAAAAATGAATATGTCAGTCCAGACACAAAACAACTAAGCATGTTTAGTTTTAAAAATGACAGTCTCTTATAATCAGTGTTGAGCCCTGTAGTTCTCCCACACTATAGGGTAATTAACCAAGTAAGTTACAAGAGGCTGGAGTGTGCTACTGGGCAACATACTGTGACCCACATGTGATTCTCACTCAGCATTCAGATGTCAGATCTTACACATTGATGCAACATGAGGAGTTATTTACAGTGTAACATCACATTTAATTGAGAAATATTAAAAAGGTGTTTGTGGCAAACATTACATGGGGTGTACTTTCTTTGATGTTTGCATGAGTATTGCAAGTGAAGTTGTGAGTACTGTTTACATATTAATTTCCGAGATAGCCAACCCCTGTGGATTGTAAGTCTGCAGCTCCACTACCCCAGCCACCAATTCTGTGTCTGTCCTTTTTGTTTTGAGTGTTATAAATGTTGGGCCAGCCATTCTCTGGCATGCAGCTGCTGACACTAGTGGACTTTAATAGATTTTACTAAGATTATAACAATGATAAAGTCAAAACATCTCATGTACACATCTAATACACCTCTAATTCTACTGCGCATTTTAATATCTCTAACATAATCTAAAGCCTCTTCCCAGACTTAAAATTCAAAATTCACAATGACATTGTTCATAGCATCTGCCTTTACTGTCCATCTGGTTGGACAAAGAACCCTTATGCCCAGAGAACAGTAGTTATTGTTTGCTTTATCTGAGCGGTCATCAAGCAGACTAATGAAGAGTTTCAATAGGTTTTCTGGCAAAGATGGAGTTTGTCTTCAGACTACTACCAGATACTTTCAAGTCAAGAGATTTGGGGTCGTCAGTTTTTGCGATGCACTAAACCCTCTTGCCATCAGCTTTGAACTTTCTATGTGGTAACCTAAGTTTGAGAAAAGATGGGAGCTCCCATGACATTAAGACATTGCCACATGAGCTTCTTCTTGCTTCAGAATATCATTAAAGGAGCTGATGCAAAAGTTTAAGTAGCATCAGCTGGCCAAGCATTGGTTCAAGCAGCTCATCCAAGAGTAGTAGTGGCTCCATTGCAGCTAGGTCTTGGTATCAAATTGCCCCATCATTTTGCATAAAAATACCTTGAAGCATTCATGAAATCACAGAGGTCACATGCAATTTATCTGAGGTTTGGGGTATGCTTAAATGACATGTGGCCACGAAACTGTGATACAAGCAAGCTATTTCACTAAAATCAACCAAAATACTCCAAACATGGTTATTGTGTTTTGCTGAAAGTGCCAAGTATTGACTGTACTCTTTGGACCAACAAGTGGTCACATGCATACAAGCACTTACCTAGGTTTAGTATTGTAATGTATACAATCTGGAAGTAACTATCAGACATATGGTACTATTTGGTGTTGGTAGTAAATTCAGCTTTTACTTTGAAGCATTCAAAGCTGCTAGTACAATCCTAGGAAATTAGATAATCTAATTAACCTGAGTATCTATGCCAGGCAGCAGGTTTAAGATCCCTCCCCACTTTTTGACGATAGCAGGGGATTGCCTTCCTGTGGGTGAATGATCACCACTAATAGTCACCTATGGCTTGTAATTATGTGCAAATTCAATTCAATTGTTTATAGATCATTAAACACAATTTAAAAAAAAAATTCTATTTGAAAATTATTGGTCTCTATCCTTTTTGATAACTTGTTATCGTAGAATAATATGTGTTGTAGAAGATATCAGAAAAGGTGTAAAACAGACAGATATAATCAGATTACAAGCAAAGTGCTAATTTTCGACTTCTTTCTCTACTTTTATTGGTCATTTTTTAGAAGAAGAGTTTCCCAATGGATTTCCCATGTCCAAAAACCATAAAATAGACTCTAAGATTACTCAGATATGTCAAATTGGAGCCAAGCTATATAATTTTTAAGATTTGCCCTGCCATGTGTCAGCCATTTGAATTTATGCAAATTACGCATTGTTCCACTACTTGGATTTTGGTAGACTTTTACTATATTATTCTCTAGGCTCTTCTGAGACATTTTCTATCAGTTTCATTTCTGTTCTAATTTGTTCCAGGTTAGGCCATTTTTTGTCATATAATGACTGGACTATATGGGTAAAAAGATTTGTAACAGGTAATGGAAAGAAAATGGAAAGTCGCACCTGCCGAATTTTTGAAAATATCTAATTTCTCTGAATATTTTTCATTTAATCAAGAACCATTAAAACTGTCACTTTCCAAATTTTATCAGGATGTACACAATGCCTGGTCAGACTTACTTAGAATACCAGATGTACATGCTCCTCCATTACAAATCCAAAGCCAAACTATTTGGCAAAACAGGTATATAACAATTAATAAGAAAGCATATATGTGGGATTAATGGAGACAGCATGGCGTTAAAAGAATTTGTGATTTAATAAATGATAAAGGAGAATTTGTATCTCATAAAGAACTCAATGACAAGTATGATCTAAAATGTAATTTTTTAAATGCTCTACAGGTGAGGCAAAGTATTCCATCAGAGTGGCGTAAAAAGATTAGTGAAACAAGAAAATATACATTTGAAAATATTGATGATATTGCATTTGTAGATGCCAAGAATAAAATATTTTATCTATCCAAAATTACTTGCAACCAAATATACTGGTATTTTATTAATTGTACAAGACGAGAGCCAGCATGTTTTGCTAAATGGAAAACTGACTATCCTGAATTAAATAACACATTTGATGACTTATGGTACATTTTCACATTCACATGATACTTTGCTACAAAGCTTCCAATACAAAATTATACACCAAATCATCCCATGTAAAGAAAAGCTTTACATCTGGAAAATTGAGAATACATCAGTTTGTAATTTTTGTAATGGAATTGACAATATTAGACATTTTTTTCTCTTCTGTCCAAAGGTAAAAGAATTCTTTTTTCAATTGGTGGAATCATACCAGTCAGATTATAATTCCACAAATCTATATTTGGATTCCAAGTAGAGGATGAAGTCTTTGATGTACTAGACTATTGCATTTTATTATCCAAATACTATATATATAAGCAAAGATTACACAATGAAAATAACATTGATTTCTACAAGTATTCATATGAATTGAAATATAAGTTACAAGTCGACTTCACTGTATACAGTAACAAAAATATATTAGAACAGTTTATATGGATCTCTTTGGATCTCTTGAAGTTTATATGAATCTCTTGGATGTGGTATAAGCATAGATTTAAGCTAGTGACACATATTGTAAATTCCTAAATAAAGTTGTTACAAAAATTTTTTTTTAAATGATATCATTCTACAAAACTTGGAAAGAGAAAATGACATTCACAATAATTATGATATTTTAAAGTCAAACGTAGGTGAATAGCATGTTGAAATAATAAATAAATAATATTATTCAGTCCCAAAATTAAAATTCTAACTACAGAGCAGAACTGAGAATTGCAAGCCGCTGTGCTTGTGAATGATTATTTACTCAGGGATTGGGAAGGCACTGCTCCTGTCTTACAGTTGTATTTAAATCAAATGAAAAGGGTTTAGCTGCATTGCTAACCAGTGGAACTTACCTAATATCACCCAATCACAGCTCACTGACAAGACAAACATGTGTCCCACTTTGTGACAATAATGGAGAGAGTGAAACATATTAGCTTCTCATGTTGACATAGTGAGCCTGACATAGACATATTCTCACGGTCGTATCTATCACCCCACTCAGACAGGTCCTAACCCTTAGGACACACCACCCCACAAAGACACGGCATAACACAAAGGACCAATCACTCGGCATAAGGCTGGTCCTCACCCATAGGACCTATCATCCTACACAGACAGGTCCTCACCCATAGGATCTATCATCCCACACAGACAGGTCCTAACCCATAGGACCTATCATCCCACACAGACAGGTGCTCACCCATAGGATCTATCATCCCACACAGACAGGTCCTAACCCATAGGACCTATCATCCCACACAGACAGGTCCTTACCCATAGGACCTATCACCCCACACAGACAGGTCCTCACCCATAGGACCTATCACCCCACACAGACAGGTCCTCACCCATAGGACCTATCACCCCACACAGACAGGTCCTCACCCATCGGACCCATCACCCCACACAGACAGGTCCTCACCTATAGGACCTATCATCCCACACAGACAGTTCCTCACCATTAGGATCTATCATCCCACACAGACAGGTCCTAACCCATAGGATCTATCATCCCACACAGACAGGTCCTCACCCATAGGACCTATCATCCCACATAAATTGGACTTCACCCATATGACCAATCACCCCCCCCCCCCCCCCCCGAAAAAAAAAATAAGACAGGGCCATAGGGCCCATAATAAAGAATATATAAACAATCTTGGTTAGGAATAGAACACATTTATAATTGATATTTGTAACATTTTTAATATTTCTAAAAATGACTCGAAAAAGTTATTTAACTTTTCAGTTAAAATATTATATCCGATAATGAGCTACCATTTACGAGAAAGTATAATTCAGTGAGCAAATGGCTGTGTGGGTGAGCTCAGGTAGTCTGCGGTAGGCTCTCCTGGGTAGGTCAGGTGACTGGGCAAGCAGCAGTAGGCTGTATGGGTGAGCTGTGGTAGGCTCTCCTGGGTAGGTCAGGTGACTGGGCAAGCAGCAGTAGGCTGTATGGGTGAGCTGTGGTAGGCTCTCCTGGGTAGGTCAGGTGACTGGGCAAGCAGCAGTAGGCTGTATGGGTGAGCTGTGGTAGGCTCTCCTGGGTAGGTCAGGTGACTGGGCAAGCAGCAGTAGGCTGTATGGGTGAGCTGTGGTAGGCTCTCCTGGGTAGGTCAGGTGACTGGGCAAGCGGCAGTAGGCTGTATGGGTGAGCTGTGGTAGGCTCTCCTGGGTAGGTCAGGTGACTGGGCAAGCGGCAGTAGGCTGTATGGGTGAGCTGTGGTAGGCTCTCCTGGGTGTGTCAGGTGACTGGGCAAGCAGCAGTAAGCTGTGTGGGTGAGCTGCGGTAGGCTCTCCTGGGTAGGTCAGGTGACTGGGCAAGCAGCAGTAGGCTGTATGGGTGAGCTGTGGTAGGCTCTCCTGGGTAGGTCAGGTGACTGGGCAAGCAGCAGTAGGCTGTATGGGTGAGCTGTGGTAGGCTCTCCTGGGTAGGTCAGGTGACTGGGCAAGCGGCAGTAGGCTGTATGGGTGAGCTGTGGTAGGCTCTCCTGGGTGTGTCAGGTGACTGGGCAAGCAGCAGTAAGCTGTGTGGGTGAGCTGTGGTAGGCTCTCCTGGGTAGTTCAGGTGACTGGGCAAGCAACAGTAGACTGTGTGGGTGAGCTGTGGTAGGCTCTCCTGGGTAGGTTAGGTGACTGGGCAAGCAGCAGTAGGCTGTGTGGGTGAGCTGTGGTAGGCTCTACTGGGTGTGTCAGGTGACTGGGCAAGCAGCAATAGGCTGTGTGGGTGAGCTGTGATAGTGTGTGGTAGGCTCTACTGGGTAGGTCAGGTGACTGGGCAAGCAGCAGTAAGCTGTGTGGGTGAGCTGTGGTAGGCTCTACTGGGTAGGTCAGGTGACTGGGCAAGCAGCAGTAAGCTGTGTGGGTGAGCTGTGGTAGGCTCTACTGGGTAGGTCAGGTGACTGGGCAAGCAGCAGTAGGCTGTGTGGGTGAGCTGTGATAGTGTGTGGTAGGCTCTGCTGGGTAGGTCAGGTGACTGGGCAAGCAGCAGTAGGCTGTGTGGGTGAGCTGTGGTAGTCTATGGTAGGCTCTCCTTGGTAGGTCAGGTGACTGGGCAAGCAGCAGTAGGCTGTGTGGGTGAGCTGTGGTAGGCTCTCCTGGGTAGGTCAGGTGACTGGGCAAGCAGCAGTAGGCTGTGTGGGTGAGCTGTGATAGTGTGTGGTAGGCTCTGCTGGGTAGGTCAGGTGACTGGGCAAGCAGCAGTAGGCTGTGTGGGTGAGCTGTGGTAGGCTCTCCTGGGTAGGTTAGGTGACTGGGCAAGCAGCAGTAAGCTGTGTGGGTGAGCTGTGGTAGGCTCTCCTGGGTAGGTTAGGTGACTGGGCAAGCAGCAGTAAGCTGTGTGGGTGAGCTGCGGTAGGCTCTCCTGGGTAGGTTAGGTGACTGGGCAAGCAGCAGTAAGCTGTGTGGGTGAGCTGTGGTAGGCTCTCCTGGGTAGGTTAGGTGACTGGGCAAGCAGCAGTAAGCTGTGTGGGTGAGCTGCGGTAGGCTCTCCTGGGTAGGTTAGGTGACTGGGCAAGCAGCAGTAAGCTGTGTGGGTGAGCTGCGGTAGGCTCTCCTGGGTAGGTTAGGTGACTGGGCAAGCAGCAGTAAGCTGTGTGGGTGAGCTGCGGTAGGCTCTCCTGGGTAGGTTAGGTGACTGGGCAAGCAGCAGTAAGCTGTGTGGGTGAGCTGCGGTAGGCTCTCCTGGGTAGGTTAGGTGACTGGGCAAGTAGCAGTAGGCTGTGTGGGTGAGCTGTGGTAGTCTGCGGTAGGCTCTACTGGTAGCGGTAGGCTAGACTTAACTTGGACAAACAGCATTGGCTGTACACGAATTGTCACCTGCCGTCTAGCTGGCGGCGAGATCGCCGGATCCTCCATTTTGCCCCGCTGAGTTCGCCGAGGTTATTCAGAGGGCGGAGGTCAGCGTCCGCCACCTTCCGCCACCGGCACCCGCTGGCTCAATCGTGGAGAAACAGGACTACCCAGGCTAACTCTCCGGACCCAATCGTGTGGAGCAATTGGAAGTGTACCACAAGACATTCTCCACTAGGAGTCACACCAAGTGACTCAACTAAAGTAGACTGATTTCCGTGAATTTGGGTAAGGAACGGGACTGCAACTTAAGTTGATTGGTCTGAGGACAGTGATACCCACTTGGAACAAAATTTTACTCCATGCCAACAATCGAAACAGAAAATTAATATCAGTCATAAACGTCTATTATCAATAAAATTAAGGGTCATACCATGTCCCACTCTGCGATAAATTGTCCCATCACATAATTGAGACATCGTCTCCTATACGAATTTCCAATTCTCGACAACTAATTAGTCTTATGATCACACAGTCCTATGATCACACAGTCCTATGATCACACAGTCCTATGATCACACAGTCTTATGATCACACAGTCCTATGATCACACAGTCCTATGATCACACAGTCTTATGATCACAGTCTTATGATCACACAGTCTTATGATCACAGTCTTATGATCACACAGTCTTATGATCACAGTCTTATGATCACACAGTCTTATGATCACAGTCTTATGATCACACAGTCTTATGATCACAGTCTTATGATCACACAGTCTTATGATCACACACTCTTATGAACACACAGTCTTATGATCACACACTCTTATGATCACACAGTCTTATGATCAGTCTTATGATCACAGTCTTATGATCACACAGTCTTATGATCACAGTCTTATGATCACACAGTCTTATGATCACACACTCTTATGAACACACAGTCTTATGATCACACACTCTTATGATCACACAGTCTTATGATCACACAGTCCTATGATCACACAGTCGTATGAACACACAGTCTTATGATCAGTCTTATGATCACACACTCTTATGATCACACACTCTTATGATCACACAGTCTTATGATCACACAGTCTTATGATCACACAGTCTTATGATCACACGGTCCTATGATCACACACTCTTATGATCACACAGTCTTATGATCACACAGTCGTATGAACACACAGTCTTATGATCAGTCTTATGATCACAGTCTTATGATCACACAGTCTTATGATCACAGTCTTATGATCACACAGTCTTATGATCACACACTCTTATGAACACACAGTCTTATGATCACACACTCTTATGATCACACAGTCTTATGATCACACAGTCCTATGATCACACAGTCGTATGAACACACAGTCTTATGATCAGTCTTATGATCACACACTCTTATGATCACACACTCTTATGATCACACAGTCTTATGATCACACAGTCTTATGATCACACAGTCTTATGATCACACGGTCCTATGATCACACACTCTTATGATCACACAGTCTTATGATCACACAGTCTTATGATCACAGTCTTATGATCACACAGTCTTATGATCACACAGTCCTATGATCACAGTCTTATGATCACACAGTCTTATGATCAGTCTTATGATCACACAGTCTTATGATCACACAGTCTATTGATCACAGTCTTTTGAACACACAGTCTTATGATCAGTCTTGTGATCACACACTCTTATGATCATAGTCTTATGATCACACAGTCTTATGATCAGTCTTATGATCACACACTCTTATGATCACACACTCTTATGATCACACACTCTTATGATCACACACTCTTATGATCACACAGTCTTATGATCACACAGTCTTATGATCACACAGTCTTTTGAACACACAGTCTTATGATCAGTCTTATGATCACACAGTCGTATGATCACACAGTCTTATGATCATATAATCTTATAATCACACAGTCTTATGATAACACAGTCTTATGATCATATAGTCTTATAATCACACAGACAGCGTCCAATAAATATGCCTATTCCTTACATAGAGTTTAAGAAATATATTACTGTTTATTTACATTCTAATTTACAATTGCGCTGGAACGAAGCTGTTTTAATAAATTACATGAAATTAAGCCTGTTCTAGGTAAAACCAAAGGTGCTTGTAGAATTAACCGAAGAGAAGAGTCTGTTTTAAGTCGAACAAGAATAGGACATAGTCATTTAACACATTGCTATCTTCTTAAAGGCGAAGATCAGCCACAGTGTATTGGATGTCAAAGGGCTTTGACTATCAAACAATTTTTAATTGAATGTATCGATTTTGCTTTTATTAGGAATCACTATTTTATGTGCAAGATTTACATTCATTATTTGATACTGTAGATACTTCTGTGATAGTATTGTTTTTAAATCAAATAGGGCTTTATAACCAATTTTAAGGGTGGAGCTGTTGTTTACTTAGGTCATTGACCTATTTATCAAGAACTACGAAACATCAAATGGTATTTACAGTCTTTTAAATTGAATTGATTTATACACATTTATTATGACTACAACTGATATATTGAAAGGATTTTGTTGATATTTTGTGTTGGTAAGATTATTTACATATCATATTGATGTTTTTACCATTTTTAGGCACTGAATAACCTTAGTGGTTGATGTGTCTCTAAGCAACTATTCATTCATTAATTCATTCATTCCATGAAAGAAATATTTCAAGAAAGTATAAGATAGTTTACAGTTTCTAAAATACGCTTTGCTATTTAACATTGAATGGATCACATCCTCTAAATATTAGGATGTACCTAACTATTTGTAATCTAATGTGAACCAACATATTGACAGAAATGAGCAAGAGTTTTCATGCCCTGATTAATATATAGTAACACTACATAGAAACACATTGCTGAGATCAAATCTATTCTTATTTGGTTTGCAGACGGCTCATGTTGATAACGGTACATGTTCTTAGTCACAAAGTAGTATGGGCTTATCTTTCATTCTAACTTAAGAGTATAATGATTAAGATTGTGCACCTTGATCAAAGCATCATAAATAAAACAATAAGAATGATAAGAAATCACTGTGCTTGATTTACACCCTCTATAATCGACAAATAAGGATGGATGACTTAGACAAATGTAAAGAATTAGCAAGTCAAACTATAGACAGATTAGCGCCAGAATTGGCTAATGTTGCCATGGCGATATGGGATAATCCAGAACTTGGTTTGGAGGAACATTATGCACATAGCATTCTATCAGATAAGTTAGAGGAGTATGGATTTTCTGTCCAGCGAAACTATGTGCTGCCCACAGCTTTTCGGTAGGACAAAATGTTAAATATTTCAAAAGGTAGTGGGTGTTTTACGATAAGTTGATATACTAACTAATATATAAGAATGGACTGCATTTTGTGAAAAACCTCCAGTCCTATCAGTATTGCTTAAGCCATAAGCTAGAAATTTAAATCTGATCGCCATTATTACATTTATTTCATTTACTGAATTGTCATGTGGGTCCAAGATATGACAGCCTACCCAGTTACAGATTTATAGGGTCAATGCCTTAGCCCTTCAGGGTCGGGCCCCAACTCATTCATGAAATTGTATCATGAATGTAATCTTGTCATGACTGGGAATAGAACCTATAACTTTTGGATCATCACAGAGGTAAATAAGCTAATAACAAGAAAGTCTTTAAAAAAAAAAAAACAATTTGTATACAGTTTCCTTTTTGAAAATGATATATAGATTTAAATTTATATCATTTTGAAGTTGTGGTAAATCATAGAAGTCATTGTACTAGCATGTGCAAAACCGCTCGGAAAGTAAGATCACGAGAGTACAAATCAAATGCATCTACACAAATATCTGACGTATACACATTAGCCCTCGTCGTCTCTGATCATTACAGTATATTATAACATAGTCTATATTATGACATATATCTATTACTGTATGCAAAACCTGGTCCTCAAGCCGACTGCACAACGGGCCATGGCCCCTGTTTCATGGAATAAAACGTACATATATCAATTATAATGGGAAAAGGCACAATAAATGGTGACAAATGTGTTATATCTATTTCCAAAATGTTTTCTGATCAAAAGAATCACCTGTCCTTGTTCATGATTATTATTATTATTATTATTATTATTATTATTATTATTATTATTATTATTATTATTATTATTATTATTATTATTATTATTATTATTATTATTATTATTATTATTATTATTACTATTATTATTATTATTATTATTATTATTATTATTATTATTATTATTATTATTATTATTATTATTATTATTATTATTATTATTATTATTATTATTATTATTATTATTATATTATTATTATTATTATTATATTATTATTATTATTATTATTATTATTATTATTATTATTATTATTATTATTATTATTATTATTATTATTATTAGATATAAACTTATTGTATAATGTTCCAATGTTGTCATTTTCTCCAGAATAATGTCTCAAGAATAATAGAATTTAAACATTTATTTCCCAAGAGAAATAAGGTTTGGTTTGTCAGTGGAGGACACCCTCTGAATGAGGTTTCTCTTTCTCTCATTAAAGACTAACAGAACCCCATCTAATACTTGTTACGAGCCCTTTTCAACCCATCTAGTTGTAGGCCCAAGTCCCCTTGTATTTGCAATGTGTTCCCTGATACTGCTCACATACCCGGCCAAATCAGAATCCAACCCTCTCAATTTTCAAAGTAGATTATTACATAAATATTTATACAAGTCTCAAAATGACTTAACTAGAACGATCTGTACTTTGAAGGAAAAAAATAATGAACTTTTACTAAAGGGATTAAGCACCACTTTTGCAAAAAACATTTAAAATTCACGTATTGGTGATAAATGTAATTGTATTTCATTTCTATTTTCTATTTTATTGATACATCCCAATGTTTGCCTGTTAATTCTATTTACCAAGACCCTAATCTATTACCCCTTTATGAAAGCACACTTCTTTCTTGGCATTATTTTTAAGTTGAATGTTGGCAAAGAGGCACTGAAAGGTAAAATAACGTCATTAAAGTATTGCAAAATACCTATGACATCATGAAATGTATTGACCTCTGAATAGTGCCAGAATGACGTCAAACAGTGCTACACTACTTTGAGCCTCAATTGAGGTCAAACAAAGTTCACGCTACCCATGTTTACCATCATGTGCAGCTTATAGCTAAGACAGACCTCTGCTGGTAATGCAGTTCTTTTGTCTTATAGCAACTTATATTATTACTCTATTATAAGTTCAATTTGTCATGATGTTCATATGTGACTAAGCTTTCAATACACCAAATTGTAGAATTCATTCTTATTACCTTTAAGGCATTCATGAAATGAGGTTATCAAGCACTTTCTCCTTTTATAATATAAATGTTTATACCTCAGATTTTGTGATCAAAAGTTATTACTCAACATGTTTCCCCTACCTAAATATCTGTGCCAATTGAAAGTGGATGATTCTTCTGCTGAAATCCGGACCACACTATAGGTCACATGATTGTATACATGTTTCCACCTGGTGGTCAAAAGAGTACAGGCAGTTCTTGGCTAAACACAACGAAACACAATAACCATGGTTGGTGTTTTTTATTTGATTTTAGTGTGATAGTATCACAGATTCATGGCCACATATCATTTAAGCATACCCCAAAACTCTTTAAAATTGCTTCTGACCTTTGTGGTTTCATAGATGCTTTAATACTTTCTGTGATCAGCATAAGGGATGACTGTGGCATGGCTGCCATTAAAGAGTATTTCAATTATTTGAAATTCTTCAAAGCTTCATAATAATAAAAATAAAAGACTTTATTTTGTTCTGAATTTTGCTCTAA
Source organism: Amphiduros pacificus (assembly GCA_949316495.1). Classification (NCBI taxonomy): domain Eukaryota; kingdom Metazoa; phylum Annelida; class Polychaeta; order Phyllodocida; family Hesionidae; genus Amphiduros; species Amphiduros pacificus. Next base: position 43,099,960 of record OX439008.1, on the reverse strand, counting down.
ATATCTTTACATGGTATGTTATATTCTTCCATAAAATAATTTTATAAGCACTATATCAGTTACATCTACATCAACATCTATAAGTTTACTCAGCAAAACCAATTGGCATTCTACCGAGAGTGCGTGATTGCACTAAGGGGTGCAGCTGGTACACACCAGCTGCTTGTCACCAATCTGGTTTTTCCTTGTAGGAGCTGATTACATTTTGACATGATCTGGAAGTTTCAAAGCTATTTCATTATTTATAGCCTTATACAATAAAACCAGCCTCTGGGTCCCTCTTCTCCCTGCTAGTGAATCCCATTTTAGGTCTTCCAAGATTTTTGTTACGGTGCCTGTTTCTCTCTTCCAGTTGCCAGCCACAAATCTAGCAGCTCATCTTTTAACTGATTCTATGCGGTCTATTACTTTTTTGAGGTAAGGGTCCCACACACTTGATGCATATTCTAAGTGGGGGCGCACAAGTGTATTTTAGGCAGCCTCTTTCATATTTCCTGGGCACATGTTGAAATTCCTTCTTGCAAATCCCAGTACTTGAGTTGCTTTGAAGACAATGTTGTTGATATGGTCATCGCATTTCATATCAGATTGGAGCTCGACTCCGAGGTAGGGATGATGTTCAACATGTTGCAAGATGTGACCATTTAATGTATATTTTCTTGAATCAAGAGCTTGACTTTTTTTTGGCTTCTCAGGGTGTAGCATTTCTGTGCATTGAAGTCCATTTGCCACTCTTTGGACCATTCCCCAAGCATATTTAGGTCCTGTTGCAGTTTTACAGCATCATCATCATTTTCAACTATTTTATGCAGAAGGTTGTAATCTGCAAAGACCCTTATGTTTGAATATTTTAGTTTCTCTCCAATAGTTCATGGCAGACTGTGTCAAAGGCTTTACTAATATCGAGAATGAGCATGTCAACATTTTGCCCATCATTTCTAGCCTTGAGTATATCCTGTAAGGTTGTGATTAACTGAGTTTCACACGAGTGGCCTGTCCTGAATACATGCTGAAAATTTACCAGGATATTGTAAAGTTCGCAGTGATTCATCATGTGTCTGACAATTATATGCTCCAAAATATTGCAGGGGACAGATGTCAAAGGCCTGTAGTTTGCGGCACTACTTTTATCTCCTTTTTTAAAGACTGCAACTATATTTGCTCTGGGTCATGCTTTTGAAACTTCTCCTTTGTTGAGTGAGTCTTGGAATATTTTTTGGAGGATTGGAGCTATTTCATGTGAACATTCTTTCAGGACTCTTGTGGGTATTTGATCCGGGCCATTGGCTTTTTGCAGTTTAGGTTAGAGAGCAATATTTCCACACCAGCAACTGTGATGGTAATTGGCTCTATTTGTGGAGAAGTTGGATCACCTTTGTCAGGAATATTTTCCATGTTTTCAGTAGAAAAAACAGATTTGTACTGACGTGAAAGAACTTCGGCCTTGCCTTTACTGTCTTTCACTTCAATGCCATTTTCTGTTAGTGTTGGTACACCAATAGTATCTTTGCGCCTGGATCTAATATAGTTCAAGAACCTTTTTCCCATTGTTGGTCTACTAAATCCAATGTCAGGTAAATCGAGTAGCCCAAGGACATATTCATTGTGGGATTCTCTCAACTTATGTTTTATGTGTTTCCTAAGGTTTCTGAAATTTCTACAGTAAGAATCATTTTTATTTTTTTCAGCCTTGCCGTATAGTCTTCATTTTTTCTGATTTGTCTCTTGATTTCCTTTGACATCCATGGCACATCCCATCTGCCAGTTATTTTCTTAATAATATTTTCTTAATTCTTAGGAATGTGTTTATTGATGGACTCCATAAGCTTGGCTGGGAACTTATTGTTCAGAGTTTCAACTGGGAGACTTGAATCCTTAACTTCATCTTCAAAAAAGACATGCATGTCTTGTTTTATGGCGTTTATGTCTCCTTTTTTGTACAGCAATACGTTTCTTGGTTTTTTCTTGGCCAATGTGGCTTTTGCATGGATTTCTGTTATCACCACATCACGGTCACTCATGCCTGGATAGACAGATATTTACTAGGCTAGGGTTTGTTGTACCGACCAAATGTAACCTATTAGCTCCCTTGGTTGGGTGGGATTTACTTGGGTGAGACAATGTTCATTAAAAGTATCAACCATAGCTGTATTTAGGTCGATCCCATATGCAGGGTTTGGCTTATAAGAAATATTCTCCCATGTGATATCTGGTACATTGAAATCCCCTGTTAGTAATATATTAGGGGTAGTTGTGTCAGACTGGGGAATCTTTCCAAGAGATGCATTTAGTTTATGGATGTTGGATATATTTCTATCTGTTGGCATAGTAACATCCTATGAACAGTGGTTGTGTTCCAGTTATGTTAGGCTTTCTCCATACCAGTTCACAGTCAGTTTCAAACTCTCCTCCTTTGGGTCTGACAGCCACCTTTTATGGAAACCGATCAGTACCCCACCATCACCCTTGCATCTAGCTTCTCTCCCTATATCATAATCAGGGTGGATGACACTGTCTGCAATAGTGTGGTCAATGTGGGATTCCATTATGCATAATATATCAGGGTAATTATGTAGGATATAGATTACTCATCTATAGACTCTTATATACAAGCATAGACAATCATGATATTTGGCAAGAGACCATAGGTGATGACGTGATGCTTCAAGCCAGAACTACGCCTGTCATAACCTTAAGCTTTTGGATTTTTTTGTTTTTTCTACCTTGCTTTGGTCTTGTGGTGTAGGTTTTCCCTAAAGATTGAGCTTCTGTTCTTTCACTTGTTAAACTTTCATCACTTAGTGTTTCAAAATGATTACTTGTCTCAAGTTCATTTTCAAAGAAAGCTTCGAAAATATTAAGGAGGCGTCAATTCCAGCACTCCCATGACAGCCATCTTTGTTTATCGAATAACTCATAATCTTTATTTGTAAGCCCATCCCATTTAATGTGTACATATGTGTCACATTCATCACATTGCATGGCTCTGTGATTATTGGCAACTGGTCGTTCACATACTCCACAGGGAAATTGAACAGGCCCTGGACATCACCACATAATAGTAGCAGAGATATCAGGATGAGTAGCACATAGCTATTGCACCTTTTCTTTGGATTTGGTTTCATGTATATGATACTGGCTTTGTGTATGGCAATGCCCAGTATTGGGTTACAGATCAGATTTTACACTGTTAGTGTTCACTCAAGTTTTGCAATAATTGTAGACTTAAGACAGAGGTGTGCTCGAACAGTTGGGTGATTGTTGTAGCAGGTTTCAGATTCAGTAGAGCACTGTAAATTGCCAAAATAATTGACAATGTACGGAGCTAAATCAAAACATAACCATCTTGCAACTCATACATGCGCACCCCCATTACAAGTTGGTCTAATCATGAAATGACTGAAATAATGGTGAAAGTGATGTAAAACCCCAAACAAACAAATAAAGACACACATGTATAAAACAATGTCTTCATAATTTGAATTACAGTATATTTTAATATCAACAATATACACAATTAACGTTTAATTTGTTCCACCATATATTAAACAGATTTAGCATATCTGGCACATCTTATTGTGCCAGTAGAACCCAATACGTCCATCTTGTTAAGAAATTAATTCCAGTATAGTCTTAATGTTACACTAATTTCAGTAGACTCATCTTGTTACACTAATTCCAATATAGTCATCTTGATACACTAATCATAGTGGTCATAATGTTACACTAATTCCAGTAATCATAATGTTACACTAATTCCAGTAGTCATAATGTTATATTAATTCATGTCTAGCCATAATATAACACTAATTCTGGTAGTGTCATAATGTTACACTAATTCAATTCCAGTAGTCATACTGTTACACTAATTCCAGTAGAGTCATAATATTACATTAATTCCGATTGAGTCATCTTTTTGTATAGTCATCAAACTTGTTAGCATTACTTCCTCAGTGGTGATCCAAAGGTCGTGGGTTTGATTCCCAGCCATGTTTAATTGATATTATGATTCCCGTATGAGCTGAGGCTGGTGTCTAAATATTATAAGGTTTTGTCCTTATAATATTTTAACTGGTTTATTTGCAAGGTCAAAGACCTGTGACATGGAAATTCAGTGATGCAACATTATATCTGCAACAAATAGGTCTCATCATGAAATAACTGAAATAATGATGAAAGTGGTGTTAAAACACAAACAAACAAACAAACAAACAAAATAATACACATAAAATGATGTCTTCATAATTTGAATTACAGTAAATTTATGTGTCAACAATATGCACAATTAACTTGTGTTCCACTACCATCATATTAAGGGTATTTATGGGTGTTGGTAGTAAGTGTCCTCTAGTGGCAGATTTTCTGAGGGAACTACTTTCTTTTTAAGCCAAAATAGAACGTTTTCAAAAAAGTATGGGAAACTGCTCAAATGTCAAAAAAGAGTTCCCTTATCATTAAAACATTCTCGTCATGAAATGACATTTTATGATATTTATTTCCTAATAAAACTATTGATTTGAAAACGACAGGGGAAATTTCTTTGATATAATGAAAGCTTCATATCTTTTTAACTCACAAAAAGTGGTGTAGTAATATATCACTGTTCCAAGCTTTCTTTTATTATTTCAAAATGTTAACCCCTGACGGACTAGGCTATCTAAATTTTGTTGATTGGCAGGATTAACCAATTTTTTCTGCAGTAGTGTATCTACATACTAAATCTATACAATTTATAACCATGGTTATTCAATATGTTTAATGAAGTGTTGGGGTCAAAAGTTCATGATCCAGTCAGTCTGACGTTATTATTATGATTACATTATAACAGTTGCAGCCCTTCAGAATGCTACAAATGACGTCATCAAGCCAGAACATTCATGAAATGAGGTTATCAATTACTTTTTCCTATGCTAGTATAAATGTTCATACCCCAAACATTGCGATTAAACGTTATTACCCATCATATTTCCCCTACATAGATTTCTGTGCCATTTGAAAGTGGATGAGTCTTTTGCTGAAATCAAGATCATCCATTGGACAGTTAGTCAACAATTTTGCAAACACCTGCTTAGTAAAGTATTGATAACAGTTGGACACCTTTAGATTGGGACAATGGATTGATTTGGCTTACAGAGTCCTGTTTGTCCATTAATGTTTGTGCAATGATACAGGTGTCACACCCTGACAAACCACAATAGATCACATGATTGTATACATGTGGCCACTTTCAGCAAAAGACAATAACCATGGTCTGTGCGTTTTGGTTGATTTTAGTAAGATACCTTGCTTGTATCACAGTTTAAGCATGTACCAATTTTCATTAAGTACATTATTTTGGTTATTTTCTCCTCTGCCACTAGGGGCACCCATTGAAAAAACCCATATATACCCTTTGACAGATCTTATGTATTAGAGTATTTTGCAATTAAACATTATCACAAATAAGCTATTAATTCCATCACCTTTAATTTGGGGTATGTCTCCTCTGGTGTCCAAGAGATTATTATATGCACATGATTACTAACATTTAAACATTCTAATGAATATATCTTTTTGAACATCCTGTTCAGTTTCTAGCATATTCATCTTGTTGTGACCTTAGATCCAGTGCATCCGTCTTGTTCGGATGTAGATTCCAGTGAAGACATCTTGTTCTGATATTAGTTCCAGTATAGTCATTTTGTCCAAATAATTCTAGTATGTCCATCGTGTTTTAATTTCCTACCCAGTACACCCATTCTTATTCACATTTTAGTTGTCGAAGAATCGTCTTTTTCTGAATCAGATATAAAATCCAATGGAGTCATCTTGTTAAACTAATATTTTTTTTCCAAAATCACATGGTTTTCTTCTCCCTCTTATTACATATACAATCGTACCAAGTGATTTAAGATCACCTTGTAAGTGATGAAAACACGGATGTCTGTCCTGTTGGTTGTCTATGATATACAACTCTACAATGTAAAGCAAAGCAATTATGTAACACGATAACACACTTATAGAGACCATCCCAAAATACAAGAGGTTGAGCGATGTAGCAGCTCGTCTCCTCGCCATACTGTTTTCACTTGAAAATCACTTCACAACCTGTTCAGTTCATACATTTGTGTGTGCGTATGTGTGTTGTGAGAGTGTGTGTGTGAGTGTATATGTGTGTGTGTGAGAGAATGCATAATAAAAAGATTTTACCAAACAAAATTGAAGCACTCCTACTTGGATTCAGCCTTTTTGCATATCTGGTGTATTTATGACCAATGTTAAACTGATAACGTTACAATATATTGTGTCCAGTAATGTATTCCGAGGAATAGAATTTCCATAGCGATCTACAAAAAGGAGATCCACTCTTATTTTAGTAAATATGTATTTTTTTCTCCGATGAAAAAGAAATCACTTCATAATTTAATGTCAAAAGTTTATCATAAGAATTTACATTTTTCAGTTTATTATGCCATCGTAATTATCAAAACTGATCAAAAACTAATAAAAAATAAAAACTAATAAAAAAAATCAATGCGATGCAATGCCAGCAATCCTCCTTAAATATCTCTTTTGTAACATATCTAATCTATCTAATATTTATAATAGCTATCATATATATTTGGCCAGCAATGTTTTCCCTCAGAGGACACGTTTTCAGAAAATAAATCACATTACAGCCGACGCCAACAGAGCAGTTCTGTTGTCCGCAGGTCAGTTGTCCTCAGCTGTATCAGGGGTGGGAGAGCTCTGAACCAATCTGGGCAGTAATCAAAACATCAGGGGTGGGAGAGCTCTGAACCAATCTGGGCAGTAATCGTAACATATCTGGGTGGTATGACGTCATACCATTGTTCTGAACTAACTCTGAACCAATCTGGATGATTCTGTCATATAACGATTTTTTGCGTTTCACAAAAGGCATCAAAATCGCATCAAAATCATAACAAAACTTAACAAATTTCATTAGAGTTGAGTGTATTACAGTGTGTTGAATATGATGGTGTAAATCTTGTAGTAAATCTTTAATGTTTGGAAGCTGAGGTGATATTTGTGCCCCCATGTTGGGAATTACTCCTCGTTATGCGATCTTAAATTGGGGCACATTCCTGTGTTAGAATTATGCAAAAATCTCGTTCAAAATAAATTTCAGATGATCATATACTTATATACAGTAGAGCCCGAAGAGTACGCAACATTATCTCGCGAGATTAGTGGCGATACATTGCGACATAACGGCAATAAAAATCCCATAAAACTGACAAGACTTTTCTGCCTTCTCTTAACACGTTACAATGGGGATACTGTTTCTTCATCAAACATAAATCTCAGTGGGCACCCACCTTTGACTGTGATGTGAATTGCATTTCCAGCTTTCTTTTTTTCTTTGGAAGGATGAAAATGCTATCTTTGCCTGGTATTCCAACATTTATTTCGAAATTAATTTCACTCTTTTTTATTTAATAATTATCTTGTGAAAATGTCATATTTTTCATTTTATTCTTATTTTCCTTTCAACATATTATGAGGGAAAATTTTCAATTAAAAAAAATATTTCACATGAAATTGACTATTTGTAAGGTTACTATATAAACTTTGTTTACTGTTATTTTTTTTAAATGAATATGCGTGTGTGAGTGGTCATGATATACAAGATAAAATCATAACATGCTTCCTGTTGAAACCCAAGCTTGTTTTCAGTCTAAGGTCTTGGTTTAAAATCAATATTGGTTTATTTTCAAGAAATCACTTAATAAATCCTGATTCCCAAAAGAATATGCCATAAAAGCTGTGTTACATAAAGTCATGAAAGGCATAAAGTATATCAGCATGAGGGTTAAGCAGTGAAAGATTAAAGTCATTGTCATTTCACACTGATGATGATGATGATGATGATGATGATGATGATGATGATGATGATATCAAGTCAAGTATCGTCTACTCTGCTCAGAGGATAACAATATCAAGTCAAGTATCGTCTGCTCTGCTCATAGAATACCAATATCAAGTCAAGTATCGTCTGCTCTGCTCATAGGATAACAATATCAAGTCAAGTATCGTCTGCTCTGCTCAGAGGATAACAATATCAAGTCAAGTATCGTCTGCTCTGCTCATAGAATACCAATATCAAGTCAAGTATCGTCTGCTCTGCTCATAGGATAACAATATCAAGTCAAGTATCGTCTGCTCTGCTCAGAGGATAACAATATCAAGTCAAGTATCGTCTACTCTGCTCAGAGGATAACAATATCAAGTCAAGTATCGTCTACTCTGCTCAGAGGATAACAATATCAAGTCAGGTATCGTCTACTCTGCTCAGAGGATAACAATATCAAGTCAAGTATCGTCTGCTCTGCTCAGAGGATAACAATATCAAGTCAAGTATCGTCTACTCTGCTCATAGGATAACAATATCAAGTCAAGTATCGTCTGCTCTGCTCATAGGATAACAATATCAAGTCAAGTATCGTCTGCTCTGCTCAGAGGATAACAATATCAAGTCAAGTATCGTCTACTCTGCTCAGAGGATAACAATATCAAGTCAAGTATCGTCTACTCTGCTCAGAGGATAACAATATCAAGTCAGGTATCGTCTACTCTGCTCAGAGGATAACAATATCAAGTCAAGTATCGTCTGCACTGCTCAGAGGATAACAATATCAAGTCAGGTATCGTCTACTCTGCTCAGAGGATAACAATATCAAGTCAAGTATCGTCTGCTCTGCTCAGAGGATAACAATATCAAGTCAAGTATCGTCTACTCTGCTCAGAGGATAACAATATCAAGTCAAGTATCGTCTACTCTGCTCAGAGGATAACAATATCAAGTCAAGTATCATCTGCTCTGCTCAGAGGATAACAATATCAAGTCAAGTATCGTCTGCTCTGCTCAGAGGATAACAATATCAAGTCAAGTATCGTCTGCTCTGCTCAGAGGATAACAATATCAAGTCAAGTATCGTCTACTCTGCTCAGAGGATAACAATATCAAGTCAAGTATCGTCTGCTCTGCTCATAGGATAACAATATCAAGTCAAGTATCCTCTGCTCTGCTCAGAGGATAACAATATCAAGTCAAGTATCGTCTGCTCTGCTCAGAGGATAACAATATCAAGTCAAGTATCGTCTACTCTGCTCAGAGGATAACAATATCAAGTCAAGTATCGTCTGCTCTGCTCAGAGGATAACAACTCAATCCACTCTTTTCATAAGATATTGCAATAGTTTTTCATTTGTCAAATAAAACCAAGGTGGCCAAATAGAGGTTGAAAATGTGCTGAAGATTTCTCTTGAGGGAATTACACATCATGGAACTGTTTCGTTCCAGGTTGGGCACAAACTGAGCCCTCAAAGTGAATTGAACCTTTTTTTCATTTAATGCAATATTCACCTCCAACGTATTAGTTTTGAACGGCCACCAGCTTGTTACTTAAATATATATCAATGCACTATTTGTTCATTTTGTCACTGTAAGACAATATAAGAATAATCTGTGTAGGTTTTGAGGCAATTTTCTTTTCTCCAGTTTACTTTTCTCCAGTTTCTCCAGCACCTCCAAAATCATGTCAGTATGTCTCATTCCCTTATGAGAGTTTCCATAAGCAGGGTTTGGCTACCACTGTCTCAAATGATTTGCTGTTAACAGAATACCTGTAAATGCACACCATTTTGCATACTAAAGACCTCTCTTTAGGGAATAACATCTCATGCATGTGTTCTCATTAATGGAAAAAAATATTCATGCTATGTTCTTTTATCAAATCTGTGTAACCTTGTGAATTTATTCTTTCCAGGGCAGAATATGGGCAAGGTGAGATCAACATAGCGTTTCTTTGTGAATATGATGCCTTGCCGGAAATAGGCCATGCCTGTGGCCATAATCTTATAGCTGAGCTTGGTCTGGGAGCTGCTCTGGCTGTCAAAGACATCCTAGAAACAAATGCTCAACATTTCAAGGTATGCAAATCAAATGTTTATTTGATTACATAATCTATACCATTTACAGGCGACAACAAAGCTGCGATGTAGTTTATCAAGCATTTGCTGGAGTTAATTACACCTTAAAATATGGCCTAGTTTCTCTAGCCAATCACATATCAGTTTTGCTGTACTTTATATCGCGCAATGCTTGCACAACACAATGGTTTATAGGTGGCCCATATAAACTCACTGAAGGTAGACAGTAATAACATGTCCATATATATGGACAGTAAACCAGCTCGCAGGTGCCCGTATGCCTTTGCCCGGAATTCCGGTCACACGTCACTGGAACTTGTGGTTGTTGTTTAGGGTTTCCCTGTTCTATATTTATGTCAACCAATCAGAGCAAACCCTCCATAATAGTGACATTATTTGCCCGCTGCACAAACCCATTGCAACGAGATGTCCTTGATAGTCCTATATATAGATTGGACTGCATAGTCTACACTGAAGGCATGAAATGAGACATGCCCATTATGCAACCCCTGGAGGCCAGCAATTCAAGATGTAGATTTCTATCATTTCTAAAGAAAATCTATGATAATATTAAATGAAAGACTGTGAGACAATAAATTACAGCTTTACAACAGAAATATCATGACTGCGATTCAAAATAGTAATTCTAGTTTGATTTGGTTACAAATGAAAGGAAATAAATAAACTCAAAACTAATTTTTAACAACTTGTGAATTGACAGTTGTCATCAACAAAGAAGCTTGAGCTTACCTGAAGAAATAAATTAAAGACAACAAATAAACCCAAAACTAATTTTGAAGACTTGATAATTGAAATTACATGTAGTCATTAACAAAAAGATCTGAGCTTACCTGACAATACAGATTAGTGTGACATATTTCAGTTTTGATACTGGTTTTGGTGATTCTTTTCTTATCCACCAGTATATGATGGTGACAATTGAAATCAAGGCTCGTTCATTTCTTATCCAAAGTGTGATAAAAAGGAAATGGCTTTGTTGTTCACTGTTGAAAAGAATGATTCTGAAATTTGGAGAAATTGAAATTGATTATACCATGTGATAGGCATGAAATATACATTCATTCACTGATATCAATATATTGAACTTCAGAATATGTACTTAAATCAGTTTCAGTGCTTTGTGAGTCCATATTTTAAAACAGATAAGGTATGGCCACTCTTTCATTACTTGTCTAATCGTCTCGTTTCACTCATTGATTATACTGCGTAATGATTATGTGACCATACCTTATCTTATATATATATATATACGACTTAGTAGCATGTGCATGTGCCAGACAACAAGACGAGAATAATTTTGTAAGAGCAGCTCTGTTGTTGTCCGCAACTCTGCTGTCATCGCCTGTAGTTCTGTTGAATATAAATTAAACATGGACAGTCCATCAATTAGTAAAAATTGGTCATATTTAAACTTGTACAATATTAGCATTTATATTATCTGTTGTCATTCCTCTCTTCTTCACAAGAATATAGACATCTGTGATTGACGGCTAAGAAAGGGTGCTATCAGTTATGTAGCTTGCTGATGTAACTGTCTCTCCCCAGTGGTGCAGCTATCTCTTATCGGTGCAGCTATCTCTCATTGGTATAGCTATCTCTCATTGGTGTAGCTATATCATTTATGCAGAAATCTCTGCATTGTAACTATCTCTCACTTATGCAGCTATTTCTCACTTATGAAACTATCTCTCACTGTTGTAGCTCTCTCTCTCACTTATGCAGCTATCCCATTATTGTAACTATCTCTCACTTATGCAGCTATTTCTCACTTAGCTAAACAAGTGAGACAGCTGTATAAGTGAAAGATTACGAGACAAACTAAAGATGGATACAAAAGTGATAGACAGCTGCCTAAGTAACAGATAGCTGCATATGTGACATATAGCTGCATATGTGACAGATAGCTGCATATGTGACAGATAGCTGCATATGTGACAGACAGCTGCATATGTTACAGATAGCTGCATATGTGACAGATAGCTGCATATGTGACAGATAGCTGCATATGTGATCACTAGAAATAGGAGACGTTGAACATGGCATAAGTAGTACAAAACATCCTATTGCAGTTTGCACAAGGCGTCACTTTTACCCAGCATAAATGGTGCCAAAATTAGAACACATTTTCATATCTTTATACATATTCAAGAACTAATTTTAGCAACTTTTTCTTGTTGAAGAAAAAAATAAGATATATGAATTCGAATACAACGAAACCAGATTTTCAATGATTTTCTATGTGGTATAGTATATACTTTCATAAATTAACCACCACTAAGTTATTATAGATATTGTTTCAAAATAACTCAGGATATTAAAATATGCTCTAATTTCCCTTGCAGATTGGTCCAAAATGAAAAATCGCTCTAATATTGTTAATTTTGAACAAATACTGATGAATAAAAACTATAAGCTCAGATTTGAATGATGCTGATGATTGAATATTGAAATTAATAGTAAAATCCAGAGAAATAAGAGTTCAAAGGTCACTTCAAGGTCACCGGCAATATTTTATAAAAATAGCCTACAAAGGTCTACATTCAGTCATGTATCATTTGTGGATGTGTCCAACACAGTAAAAATGTTATATGTCTATGTCTGTCATTTCTACTGATGGAGACCAAGCAGGATAAGTGAGAGAGAAAGCTACTCATTGACAACCCTTCCAGCTGAGGGTACTTGTTTAATACAAAAACAAGATTATGCTTTGGTGTTGACAAAAAAATCCATGATCTAATTTCCTTCTTCTGAAAAACAAAACAACACCAAAAACAAAAAACAAAAAAACAAACAAAAAATAGATAATGTATTTTTTGTTGTGAAGGTCTAAATCAGCTATTGGTTGATATGTTTACCCTAATCAATCATAATAGGTTACAGTGCTGGGGACCCCATCTGAGGAGATGCACGCCGGAAAGAAAATTCTCCTTAAACATGGCGCATTCGATGACGTCACACTCGCCATGATGGCTCACCCTTACCCCCTGACAACAGTCCACCTACCGGGAGTACTTGCCATTAATGGGTATGGACTATATATAAGTATAACTTTAACGGTTTTATTAATATTTTCTGTCCACTTTTGACAAAGAAACAGTGCATCATTGTCCTTGAGATTTGTTATCCTCCCGCATTAATCAGGCCTTTAAGAGATGTTGATGCAATATTCGGTCAACTTACAGCCACCTACACAGCTTTACTAGGCCTCTTCAATATATTCAGGGGCGGGGCTAATGGAACCGGCATATTTGAACATATCTCATCGCATAGTCGGAGAGGGTGCTATATACTGAGCCCGATGCAAAGGAGAGTAACAGCCGCCATGTTTTTAGTGATTTCACAGTTGGCCAACAATATTTTGTGTGAACGTCAGCCCTTCACGAGCTGATAAAAATCATAATAATGTTCCATCACAAGCTGAATTTGGTGCATTTACAATAAATCTCCATATTCAGTCATCTGCATTTTTAAATAGAGTTCAATAGAGTCCTTATTCATCACAATCCGTTATTAATTAACAATATTAGAGCAATTTACATATTTTTGATAAATTCTCAAGAGAAATTAGAGGTAAAAAAACGTGCTAAGCAAAGTTGAAATAATGTCTATAATAACAACTTATCCGTGATTGATTTATGAAAGTACATATTACACTGCACAAAACTTTATTAATGAACAAAAACTGAAAATAAAGTCTGTCAATTTATAAACAGATTTATAACAGACAAAATTTGATTAAAAAAGCCTGAATGTGGGAGGTGAACAAAGATGAAAATTGAAGTGAAAATAAATCATGTTCAGTTGACGATCACAGATCTGCTGACAATAGGGAAGTGGTTCCATTTTCAAAGTCTTTCAAAATATATCTAGTTCTTGTAAGATTCATATATAAGAACTTCAAATTGTGTGATAAACATCATCAATTAATTTATAAATTTAACCGCAGCTTTTTTTGTTTTTCGCACCATAGTTTTCCATCCCAGCTTGCAATGACATAAAACCATCACTTATTTGATTTGTTTGTATCAACGGCCTTTCCATTACTTTTCAGGCTATATCAGATCGGAATAAAGCCTGTCAACGGGACTCAGTGTCCTACTCTTTTCGATGAGTGATTGGGGTCTTTCTTTTGCATTATCACACAGACTTGATGACACAAACCACGACTTTTGATATTGCAAAAAGTACCTGTCACATGTGGGATACAATCTCCATGTCCGACACCCTCAATCCATTAACAACGTTGATGTCTGGCACTATTGAAATAATAATAAATAATTTTAGGGTTCGGGTGGTATTTGAGGGCGAGGCCAGCCATGCAGCAGTTTGTCCCTGGCAGGGCAGAAACGCTCTAGACGCAGCTGTGGCCGCCTACAACAACGTGTCCTGCCTCAGACAGCAGATGCCACCTACATATAGGGTGCACGGTAAGATGCTAAATGACACCTACATATAGGGTGCACGGTAAGATGCTAAATGACACCTACATATAGGGTGCACGGTAAGATGCTAAATGACACCTACATATAGGGTGCACAGTAAGATGCTAAGTGACACCTACATATAGGGTGCACGGTAATATGCTAAGTGACACCTACATATAGGGTGCACGGTAAGATGCTAAGTGACACCTACATATAGGGTGCACGGTAAGATGCTAAATGCCACCTACATATAGGGTGCACGGTAAGATGCTAAATGACACCTACATATAGGGTGCACGGTAAGATGCTAAATGACACCTACATATAGGGTGCACGGTAAGATGCTAAATGACACCTACATATAGGGTGCACGGTAAGATGCTAAATGACACCTACATATAGGGTGCACGGTAAGATGCTAAATGACACCTACATATAGGGTGCACGGTAAGATGCTAAATGCCACCTACATATAGAGTGCACGGTAAGATGCTAAATGACACCTACATATAGGGTGCACGGTAAGATGCTAAATGACACCTACATATAGGGTGCACGGTAAGATGCTAAATGACACCTACATATAGGGTGCACGGTAAGATGCTAAATGACACCTACATATAGGGTGCACGGTAAGATGCTAATTGACACCTACATATATGGTGCACGGTAAGATGCTAAATGCCACCTACATATAGGGTGCACGGTAAGATGCTAAATGCCACCTACATATAGGGTGCACGGTAAGATGCTAAATGCCACCTACATATAGGGTGCACGGTAAGATGCTAAATGACACCTACATATAGGGTGCACGGTAAGATGCTAAATGCCACCTACATATAGGGTGCACGGTAAGATGCTAAGTGCCACCTACATATAGGGTGCACGGTAAGATGCTAAGTGCCACCTACATATAGGGTACACGGTAAGATGCTAAGTGACACCTACATATAGGGTGCATGGTAAGATGCTAAGTGACACCTACATATAGAGTACACGGTAAGATGCTAAATGACACCTACATATAGGGTGCACGGTAAGATGCTAAATGACACCTACATATAGAGTGCACGGTAAGATGCTAAGTGACAAGTAAATGCGGTCCAAATATGTTATTTACACATTTATACTTTCATTAGTATTCTTCACATCAAAATTATTCAAATTATTTGATAACAATAAAAAGAAATTTAAATATCTTTAAAAACACTTATTAAAATAATCATTCTGAAAGATCGATATAGTACAGTATAAAAATGTTAATTCCAATATGCTCGAACACAAAAATAGAACTTAATGAAAGGAAAACTAGTGCATTGAATACATAAAATGGATGGAATTCATAGAATTAATTAATGGAAAGATAAGTCTGAGAATGAGAACCTATTAATACACTTATGGAATTGAATAAGCATCTATAAATTATATAAATCTATTGGTCATGTTCTACATCTTTACTCAAAGATTAGTGTACAAACTCGAAATAATATCCATTTTAGTTTATTGGTTTTGCACTGCCTTGGGACAAAATCATAAAGAGTGTTATGTTCTTCCTGCATTGTGGGAGGGGTATGATAGGCATAAACCTAGCTTGAGTTAGCCGAAATATAATCTTCACAATCATTTTAAGGTCACAGACCCAAATGCAGAAAGATTCTGTTCAATATGAAAATAAAAATTATTTCCATTGTTTCTACTCTTCAGGCTGTCTACATGTATATTCCAAAAAATATTTTAAGCATGTTATCACCTTTGTCAAATTTCATAATTATGTGCAGTTTGGTGGATAAATTTCAGGTGTCATAACCAAAGGGGGTAGTAGACCTGACATTATTCCCGAGCAGACAGAAATGGAATACTTTGTCAGAGCACCAACCGTCAAGGAACTGAACCCTCTGATGGAGAAAATTGATAAATGCTTTCAAGCTGCAGGGATGGCTACAAGTTGCCAGGTAAATCCTCCTATAGTTACATTACCTTATAATAATGACATTATTATTCGAATCCTTTTCATTTTATAAAAGTTGAAAACATCTGCCAGTTTGGGGTAATTATAATCACTCCAAGGTACAACAAAACTCTTGGACCAACCTTTAAAACAGAAATTCAAATTAGATGACGTGGCATGATACATATTTTGTATTTAAGGGTATCTACTCATGTTAAAAGACAGACCTAAATATCATTTACATAAACTTGCAAACTGGAATATCCGGACATCTTGATTTCTTAATTCTTTCTCTAAAACGGAGTTTGATAATTGCAACAATATTTGGCAGAATTATTTCAGATGAATATGAAAGGTTATAAAATAACAATATGTATGCACCAAAAAGATATAAATTCAAATATAAAAACATTTCAAAGGTTAGAACTGAATGGTATGGTGGTCCTCTTGACAGTATCTTGACCAATCAGATTCTTAGTAAGCTGTACAGGAAAAATGCAGCCCTCCTTGGAGTAGACTTTTGTGAAGATGAGGACAAATTACAAGAAGGGGGAGCTAGTACAGGTATGTTCTCTTCTATCAACTTATTAGTATTTACAGGCATCATGCTTTGCTATGAAATGGCAAAAGATTGTGTAAAATTAGTATTTTTATTATACATGTAATAGAGCCGATGTTTTAAGCCTTCCAACAATTATCAATGGTCGTGGTTTGCGTTATCTTTGAGTAATCATAATTACTCCAAGGTGTTATCATACTTTTATGATAATATAGTAGAAAAGAGTATAAAACTGAATCCGGTGACAGGCTATCTGAATTGATACCTATTAATTAAATTGTATATATTGTAAATACAAATCAATTTTTCAGCAACCTTAAATGATGCAGTGGTAGTTGTTTTATGTCTTGCAAATGTTTTCATGTTCGTGAATCATGTTTATATCTTGGATTAGGATGAATATTATCTGAAATATCAGACAACAAATGGAATGGACAAAACTAATCCCTCAAATAATCCCTAAAATAATCCCTCAAATAATCCCAGTATTCTCCTATATGTGGTCATCATTCTATCTGCATCACTGAAGAATACAAATCCCCGATCAAGGTGCATGTGTCTCGGTGGGATTTTGATAAATTGATAAATGCATCATATATTTCTTTTTGAGATATGGGAGACGTGACTCACAAGGTCCCTGGAATCCACCCCTGGTTTTATATTGGAACAGATGCTCCTATACACACCAAAATATTCAAATTGGCCACAGGTATTATACGATTTCTGTGCCATAATAATATTTCTTTTTCTCTTGGACAGGTAAGTAGCTGCAAAAAATAAACATATATCTTTATGCCACATTATTTCATGTTTGTGGGTGTATTTCACAGATATTCTATTTTTTAAAATTTCTGTGTGGTGCCAATGTTATCCTGTGTAATCAGAACAATCATTCATTTCCTGTTTCACATTGTTAGTTATGGTTCAATAGGTTGTCTGTCTGCCTGTCTGTGTGTGTGTGTGTGTGTATGTGTGTGTGTGTGTATGTATGTATGTATGTATGTATGTATGTATGTATGTATGTATGTATGTATGTATGTATGTATGTATGTATGTATGTATGTATGTATGTATGTATGTATGTATGTATGTATGTATGTATGTATGTATGTATGTATGTATGTATGTATGTATCTATTGATCTATCTATCTATTGATCTATCTATCTATTGATCTATCTATCTATCTATTGTGTGATTATGTTCCAGGTGTTGATACAGCCCAGTCGTATGTTCTGCAGCAAGCCAAGGCTCTGGCATGGACAGCTCTGGACGTTTACTTTGATCCAGATCTGATCACTCAAATCAAAAATGAGTTTGATAAAGCCATCTTATGAGAAATATAAAAAAGAAGAAAAAGAGAAAGGGTGTTATTAGAGTGTAAAATACTTAATTGTGAAGGTTTTTGTGTATGTAAGGTAAAACAGTCAAATCTTTTAAACCAAAGTATTTCATTTCATTATGCACTTGCATGTTACAAACTGTGGTATTCTTCGGCGAAATCATGAATTAAAAAAAAATTAGAAATTAAATTGGGAAATGTTTTTAGTTTGCATAAATTAACAACCAACGTTCTGACTCACCTGTATTTATATTTTAGCCATATCTTCGCAGGTTTTAAAGATGAAAAAGGTTCAGAATGACATATTTTCTTAGATTTCTCATCTTTCTGTTATTTACAAAAATGGTCTCCGTGCCAATTTCTTTGCTCTCCAAAGCTATTGGGCAGCTAAAGATAAAAAGCTTTTCAGAGCTATAAAAGGCAATATCCTTGTTAGTGAGAAGCCTGTCAATGGGACTCAATGCCCTACTCTTTATGAAGAGTAACCAGGGATCTTTATTTTGCATGATCACATAGATTTTCATACTAAAACATATTCAAGAATCAACTATGGGAGTGAGAAATAGTTTATGTTTTATAGCATGACAAGCTTTTACTTTTTATGGCATGTTAAATGTAAATGGAGGGGCCAAGGGGCCGTGGCGCAAATGGTTAGAAAGCTAGCTTATTAGCACAAGTCTCTCTGTGGTGATCCAAAGTTGTGAATTTGATTCCTGACCGTGCCAAGATTTAAATCATGATATAATTTCACATATGAGCTGAGGCCCATGCCTAAAGGGTTAACCAGTTGTCCTTGTAAATCTCTGACCGGGTGGGTTGGATGTCAAGGACCTGCGACATGACAATTCAGTGAGTCAGCACTATATCTGCTACAAGTAGGTCTCATCACGAAATGACTGAAATAATGTTGAAAGTGATGTAAAACCCCCAAACAAACAAACAAACAAACAAACAAACAAACAAACAAAACCATCCAACTCCATTTAGTGGCAGATAAATCTGTGCGATCCAGTAGAGCTGGTTGAGGTCAGCAGCCATTTTGTTCAATCTAACAGGAATTCCTGTTGGATTTAGTGTTCACCAATCGGCAAAGCATTGGCTGTACACGATTGGCACCCGCCGTCTAGCCGGCGGCGAGAGCGGCAGATTGCTGGATCCTCCATTTTGTCCAGCCGAATCGTGTACTATAACAACATACCGAGTCGGGGAAGCGTATTCTGTGAGTTGTAAACAAAGTGCACCTCATTTGACCCTGTCATGTGACCCGAAAATAGTGCGTACAGTCGGTCCGTACCATGAATTGTCGTCTGCTCAAACCAAAACAAAAAGATGTCAAGTTCCAATGACTTCTATGGAAACTGGGATATAAAGTTAGATGATTTGGACTTGGATGATGGTGTGTTTGGTATGTGTAATTTTAAAGCCTGAAATGTCTGCCAGTAATAAGTTTTCCCAATTTTATTCATCTTGCTTAATGTAACCAATGACAATATCTATTTTCTTTTCTGTCAATTCAGATTCAGAAGTCAGTGTCATTCACTGTGATTCTGCCAAACATCCCCATACTGATCATAACTACTGTCTGCCAATGGCAATGAATTTTGATGGGAATGAAAAAAAAGTTGAAAGGGAAAGCGATGCAGACCAGAGGGATGCCGACATGACTGACAGGCAGTTAGCACTATGCCAAGAGGGGGCAGAGCCGTCATGAGCAACACAGATGGATCATGCCTTAGCTGGAAATGACTTTCTCACAATGCAGGACGAAAATGACAATTACAATAAATCTCAGCTGAAAAAAAAAAACAATGAAAAAATGTCACCTTGGACACTTGACCAATACCTTGCCAGCTGGCTGTTGAGTTTGAAAAGAAATGATGGATCTGAGTACGAGCCAGACACCATGTCCGCAATATAAAGGGGGGTATCCAAGTACTTTGAAATGAACAATAGCCCGCAAAAAATTATACAAGACAAAGCCACATTTAATGTGGCACACAGTGTTCTTACTGCAAAGCGTAAGGAACTTTAAAAAATGGGAAAAGGCAACTGGCCCAACAAGTCCAATGTCTTATCAGATGCAGAAGAGGAACTATTGTGGGATTTTAACTGTTTGGGTGTGCAAGACCCACCATGTGGTTTCACACTACTAAATTGTTGGGTTTTAGGGGCAGTGATGAATCCAGGCAGCTTATTTGTTTGTTTGTTTGTTTGTTTGGGGTTTTACATCACTTTCAACATTATTTCAGTTATTTCGTGATGAGACCTACTTGTAGCAGATATAGTGCTGCCTCACTGAATTGTCATGTCGCAGGTCCTTGACATGACAACCCACCCGGTCACAGATTTACAAGGACAACGGGTTAACCCTTTAGGCACGGGCCTCAGCTCATGTGGGAAATTGTGTCATGAGTTCAATCTCGGCACGGCCGGGGTTCGAACCCACGACCTTTGGATCACCATAGAGGAACTGGTGCTAATAAGCTGGCGCCCTAACCAACTGCGCCACGGCCCGTGGCCTCCAGGCAGCTTAAGTGGGGGGATTTAACTGTCAAATATGATAATGAAGGAAATGTAGAATAAATTTCGTGGAATGAGAGAGGCACCAAAACCAGAACTGGTATGCTATCCCCCTCCTCCAGGGTATTTGTCCCTAAATTATTCCCCAATAAAGCCAAACCCTCCAGATGCCCAATTCAAGCTTTCGTAAAATTCCAGTCAAAGCGTCCACAGTGCATACTCCAACCTGAATCCCCTTTTTACCTGGCAATTAAGTACAACAGGAATTCTCCAGAGTCTCCATGGTTTAACGTTAGGGGGAACAGTGTCTTCTAAAGTTCTTTTTTCCCGCCAAAAAAAAGTCATTTGAACCACAAAAAATGACATGGTGCAAGATGATTGCTTTGTATGAAAATAACTACAAAATGGATTTCAGCCTTTAATGTATCAAATGCTTCGGGATTGATTTTTCTTTTGATTTGATTTTTAATTTATTTTTAAAACTTTATCATTTTTAATCATTTTAGATTTAAAGTTGAAGCAAAAATCAGAAAAAGATGTTTTTTTTGTAACAATTAAAGAAGGGATAGAGCTTACTTGAAAAACATTTTTGGGAATAACTACACTAACAATCTGCAGAACTAAGACATTGATCTTTAGCTAGAATGATGTTATTTAGTTTAAATAGACAGAATTTTAAAAGACGTCTTATAATTCAAGTAATTTGTGTTTTTGTAAATAAAATTATTCAAATAAATGTATATTTTTGACACCATTTGGTAATTTTTGACTTGAATTTGAAGAAAGTTAGATATCTCAAAATAAAGACCATTAATCAAAATTCCCTCTATTTAAACTAACTAGAATAACATTTGGAATACACCTGTTCTTAAAATTTGGTAATCAAAATTGCAAAACTTCTCAATTTTGTCATAAAAAGCGTGGGAAATTTTGAGAAATATGATATTTTGTAAACTTTCTTTTTTGTATCACTGGGCAGTGATGAGGTCGAATGCAGCAGCTACTGGCTATTGGATTAGTCATAAAAGATTACTAAATGATGTTTCCATATGTATATAAAAACATTGATCCTTTTTCAACAGAAATATTTTATGTATTTAGTTAGCTTTGATGGGTTATAATGGTGCACTATTTCATGTAGTTGAAGGAGCAATGACGTCATAATGGTGCTTTGGTTATTTATCAATGAAATAGTGACGTCTTACTTGTTGGTATCTTAGCAACCATCAAGAACACATTTCATACACCTGTGATCCTCTGCATGAAGTGTCCCTGTTCCCCCTAACGTTAAGAAATCCCCTATGGGCCATGACCGCATTGGCAAAATAATGTCAAAAATGGCTGTTAGGGCAGGTTTCCGTGGCAAATACACTAACCACAGTGTACGGCCTACTATGTGCACCAATCTATTCCAGGCTGGGGTCCCTCCCACACTAATTGCCCAACTAAGTGGCCACAAAAATGTTCAGTCCAAATTATGCTACTGCCAGTCTGGCTCAGCAGAGGGGCATGTAAGACATCTTACAAGGCAATGCCCCTTCAGCAGATTCCTGTGTCTCATCTGCAAGTAGACCACTGGCCCCACCCACTCCAGCACCAGCTTTGTCAGAAACACACAGCCAACACACCCAGTCACCAGTGCCATGAATTGTCTGTCATTATGTCAATCGTCCTCAACCAGCTCCAACAATACCACCCATTCACAATCACACATGGCCATGCAACGCCTTGTGGGTCAATTTGCTGGGTCTTCATTTTCAAATTGTACCATCAACTTGAGTCATAGCACTGGATAAACAGCTGATATTGTTTTATTTATGGTGTATTTATGCGTTTTGTTAAAAATAAAGTGATAAAACGTTTTTAATAACGTTTTCAATGATAAATATCTTGTTTCATGTGTCATTTAAAAAAAAATACAGTAGTTGTCTGAGGTATAAAAACAAAACATGCCTCGTCAGGTCAGCTGTGTGAGCGCATTCAGTTCGTTGGCGATGGCTGACGGATACCCTTCGCCTTCGGCTCAGGGTATCCTTCCGCCATCACCAACGAACTGAATCCGCTCACCCAGCTTCCCCGACTCGGTATGTTTTGTTATAGGATTCCACGATGTCATTTTTTCTAAACCTGACCTATTGAATTAATATTATTAATTTGAAATATTAATAAAAACTTAAATATTATGACAAAACACAAGTGGAGTTGGATGGCTATAGAGAATATGTCAGCATTCCTATATGTTATGGCATAGAGAGAAAATAGGCATACTTTCTCTATGGTTATGGGTATGAGAAGTTGTGCAATATTCCAATTAAAGATACATGGGGCACATATTACATTTTAAAAATTCTAACATCGTTGAATACTAGCAGTGATTGGTGGTTTAGATGTGTTCTGGCTTGCCAGATTGTTATTGCATCCATTGATAATAAGTTAAAGCATTCATGAAGATATTTTCAAGCACATTTTTCTTGCATAATATTAATTTATATACCATAAACTTTGCAAACAAATGTGATTACCCTTCATATTTCCCCAACATGTCTGTGCCATTTGAAAGTAAATGCTAAAATCAATCATCCATTGGACACCGTCAACAAACTTTATATAACTGACCAGTGATCTCGAGCAAAGTATTGCTAACAATGGGGCACCTTCAGATTGGGACATTGGAGTGATTTGGCTTGCTGGTCTGTTTGTCCATTTATATTTGTCTATTGTAACAGGCCTAACACCCTTACAGACCACAAGAGGTCACGTGTGACCACAAGAGTACAGTGCAACCAGTACTTGGCACTTTCAGTTAACAGAACTAACCATAGTAGGTGTATTGTTTGAATTCAGTGAGATATCTTGTTTGTATCGGTTTCATGGCCACATATCATTTAAACATACCCCAAAGCTCTGTATAATTGCCTGCGACCTCAGTTATTTCATGAAAGCTTTAAGGTAAGAAATCCACAGCCTGCAACTGCTTGTAATAATAAAGCCAAGTTGTCTTGAAAACAAGAGATCTTCCTTTTTTAAAAATATCTTATTAAAATGCTATCTCACTTCATCCTAAAATATAATGTAAAACTCCATTTTAAATATTTGTCAAATTTCCTAAAAGTACTAATAAGCAACCAAATAAGCCATTATAAAACAAAACTCAAACCAATCAATTATAATAGAATGTAAAGGTCACTTTATTGAAGCACCAAATACAAGACTTTAATGTACATTTCAATTTTTCACTTTATATATATATATGTGTGTAACATGATTAGCTTCATTCAATACATTCTGTGCTTACTGTGATCAGAAGTTTGGACAATACCAGCGCTTGGTTTTATTCTGTCCAATTGACATCCTTCTGCTCTCTGTTCTCTTTTACTCTTTCTCGCTCTCTTTCACAACCATTGCCTTGTTTGCTTACATTAAAACTATAAACATTTGATAATTTCTATACATTTCTAGCATTTCCTGTATTTCATTTGGCCTATCCTGAGATAGTACTGCTCATGCCAATGATACCATTTCATTATTATTTTCTGGACAAATTCTCTGACAATAGCTTTTACCTTTTGCTCTGCCTGAGTCAAGTCTGTATATACATGATTCTCGGTTAGGTTATGCTAAAACCAGGTTCTATTTCTTTTTGGTTGAATATAAAATACAGTTGATTGAAAAGACTTGTTCTTTCACGTGAATGTAAGTATATAATGTTTTCTGGTAGCAGTGAGACATTTCATAGGGATAAAATTTCAGGGTTTTCTTTAGATGTAAATTTTTTATATAAAATATTAGCTAGATTTTCCTCTAAAAATGCTAAAAATTGTTGTGCTATGATATGATGATTTTCAGCAGATGTGGTCACAAGAAATGTTTTCAGAAGAATGCAAAAGTAATTTTCGATGAGTTATAGGTCACATGGTGATCTAAATTTTTTACACAAGCATGTGGATCATGTTAAATTGTGGAAAAGTTATTAAACATCAAAAATGTTGATCAGAAACAAAGAGATTTTAAGCTTGACACTTATCTTCTAACATTAGAACCCTTAATTAATAAAACTATTTAACAATTCTTAAACAACAAATATTGTGCTGTCCAACATCAGCAGTATTTCTTGCTACAGTCTCTAAATTGGCCACTAGGTGGCACAATGTATGGTCACCAGGTGGCATCAGTGTCCATATGCATGGGCTGATTTGAATCTCACCAAAGTTTTCCTGCAGAAGATCATGCCAAATTTGAACCAAAATGACTCATGATAATAATAATTATAATAATAATAAAACATTGAAATCTAACATGAAACTCTTTAACACTAACCAATAAAGAACAATGAATTACCAATACAGATAAAAAGACAAAAATTAAAAGACCAAACATTGGACCCTGATGAAAGCATTGTTTCATCAACAAAATATTGAAAGATAATTTTTTTAAAGGTGAATAGTACTTCTTATAGAAATTCTTTGAATCAAGTTAAAGTTAACCAATTATGCCTCTGCCAGGCGTCCAATGTTTACTCCTTTGTGAACATTCCAAACCACAACCAGATTTAACAATCACACAGGTATAATCAAGCACATCATAAGAAATGCTGACATGTGGGATTATCTCCAGGTATAATCAAGCACATCATAAGAAATGCTTACATGTGGGATTATCTCCAGGTATAATCAAGCACATCATAAGAAATGCTTACATGTGGGATTATCTCCAGGTATAATCAACCACATCTTAAGAAATGCTTACATGTGGGATTATCTCCAGGTATAATCAACCACACCATAAGAAATGCTTACATGTGGGATTATCTCCAGGTATAATCAACCACATCATAAGAAATGCTTACATGTGGGATTATCTCCAGATAAAATCAGCTCAAATCTGAGAAATCAGCTTCATTTTTTTAAAGAATCCTATACAATTTCAGGCAACTTGGAATTTGATTAAGACAAACCCCTTTTCATAGAATAATTCTTCAGAATCCATGATTCAAATCTAGCATTGTGAGGCACTGCCAACTGCTAGTGCGATTCAATCTCCAAGTCCTCTTAATCACAACTCTTTATTAAACTAACAAAATACAGATGACTACCTGCAACTTCCAGCAGGGATATCCCCTCAAATAATGGGGGGGGGGGGGGGGGGGAAGAGTCCCATCATCACTTCATCAGAAATCCCCAGAAATCAGAATAAAAGATATAATTGGTATATTTTGAGCATTTAGATTGATCTAAATTGGTGATCTGAGAAGTGTGCAGAGAGTCCTCCTTCATAGGCAAGGTCACTCTTGATAGGTCACGGTCACACTTGACAGATCAAGTTCATTCTTGACAGGTCAATGTCATTCTTGATAGGTCAAGGTCATCCTTGATAGGTCAAGGTCACTCTCCCCCCTCACAATGGAACATTTACTGCCTCCAGTATCTCAGCCTTATTTTCTTTTGCAAAAAGTCTTGATCTGAATGTACACAGATTTGTAGTTTGTAAAGTGACACATTTTGACATTGTTTCACCCACCATCACGTGGTTCCGACACGGAGTGATGAAACGTTTAGAGAAGATATGAATGCCTATCATTTAAAAATCCATTTTTATCATTCACAGCAACTTTGGTCACTCCTAAATTGATTCAGTATTTCTTGCATTTCACTCCATTATCTGAATAATATTTTGTATATTTTGAAACTCACATATATAAATATCTGCCATATATCTAAATTTATCATATTTATATATATATATATACATACATATATTTATATATTGATATTTTGTGACACCTAAATTTTAAATGTAAATTTAAATGTTAAATAAATTTAACATTATACCCATAATCATAATATCATGTGGGTACACAGTAGCATCAACATTTCAATGTGTTGACATATATATTAAGTCACTAGGTCACATGGAGAACATTTCCATTAAAAAAAGGAAAATTTATGCACAATATTTTGGATGTTGATAAAGTGATATTCAGTGAATATATTCATAACAATATACTAAATGGAGTTACTACAATCTGGCAACATTTTTTCACATCATTACAAAGTCTGACTGAGCATGCTCACAAATTCACCACTTCCTGTTTTGATGACTTGATAATAAGATACTTATAAAGATATAGCATTTTTTCTAATTATAACCCTGCACCTTTAATACAATACTGGTGAGAATTACAAAACTCCAACATAGATATAACTCTTCTAGTTCTACAAGAAACAAGCAACTTATGTAATAATAACAAACACAAACTTGGTTAGATGTCATATTATGACCAAAACCTTGACTGGCTCCCCAATAATGCCGTACTTTGACGATCACCATATTCAACAATAACCAAGAGAACACCTTATGGACACTGGACTCTTTCCCCGATCAAAAATGGTATTTTTTTCACATAAATCTACAATATTGGTCCACATACAGGGTGATAACCACTTATTGAACTGAGAATAGGACTATGTTAAATATGGAATAGGATGGTCACAACTTGCAGGATTCATTTAAATCTGGTACATGTAGATTGTGACCTGCAGGATTCATTTAAATCTGGTACATGTAGATTGTGACCTGCATGATTCATTTAAATCTGGTGAATGTAGGTTGAGACCTGCATGATTAATTTGAATATGGTGAATGTAGGTTGTGACCTGCATGATTCATTTGAATATATGGTGAATGTAGGTTGTGACCTGCATGATTAATTTGAATATGGTGAATGTAGGTTGTGACCTGCATGGTTATTTTGAATATGGTAATGTCGGCCGTGACTTGCATATTGGGTTACTCTTGCACTTACGGCCTATATTAGATTCAATAACAAATTATAATTAGGAATATTAATATTAAAACAATACTATATTATAGAGCTAAATTATTTCAACTGCAGTGATATCATTCAACATCCACATGATATTCTGAGATTATGTTTCAGTGTCTGACTCGAGTAGTGAGATTCTAGTGATTTTCAGTGATGAAATCAAATTCATAAAAATATATAACATCATAAATGATGGAATAAATTCTGTGCCCAATGTGTACAATTAGAAATGATATTTACTGATTCCAACATTTAACCATTAAGACATATTCAAAGACTCAATATAAGAAACTATATATGTTTCTTTTGTCTCTTCACATCATATGTTTAAAAAAATATGATCAAAACACATCGCTGAGGACATATCTGTAAAAAAAATGGTTTTGTTTTGTTCCCTTTTCTTGAAGAGGATAAAATGCAATGTGTAAAATAAACTTGTCAGTGAAGACTAAAAATAAACTTTAAAACTCAAAAACTCCTTTTTTCCTATTGTTAAAAGCAATATTTTGTTTCCAGATCATAACAGGGTATACTGCGGATACCCTGCTAAGCATGATCTAACAAAGTAAAATAACTAAAGTGCTATCATTTCACATCAAATTATACTCTGTCAATTCTTTGACACTGTAAATATTTTTCTAATGCAAACCAGTACTAATGCAATTTGATAAAAAAAATAATATAATTTCACCTGACTCAAAGTTAGCCAACTGTCAAATTGTGACAATGCATCAAAAGGTCAGCTGCTGTGGCTGCAGCTGTGAAGCTTGCAAAATTTGGTATTTAATGTCTGGTTTCTCTAAGCCAGATGATGCTAAGTCATGCATTGAATACAAAAAAAAACATTCACTCGGCTAGGTAACATTAAAAAAATAGTTCTGCCGAATGATTTTTCTCTTGTATTCATTTGCAGTCAAATTACTCAGGATTAAATGGCCATGTTTTCATTTTGCCATAAACCATAAGCAAGTCATTCCTTTGCTGGCATTATAATATTTGGTTCCATATAGAGCCTCATTATATTTGCTATATGTTTGTGGGGCTCTTTACTGAGTATCATAATATTGTATAATTATGCTGTTAAGGCACTTAAGGGTGAGATGCATATATGTTGCAAAAACTTTGTCATAAATTTGACTGAACACAAAGAACAATCTCTTGCACACAAAATGTGGCAATTATTTTCAATCAAATAATTGCAACTATAACAATTTTTGTGTGTGTGATAATATTGGACTTGGTATCACTATATACAGACATTTTTTTCATTTTTAATATACCATATGATGTGAAATGTCTTTGAGAACACCTTATTTAACAGGCTGCCTTGACATATTTCCTTTCAGTGCCTCTCCCAACAGATCCTGAGAGAAAAGGGAGGCCCCATGCGGGTGTCAAGTGAGCATGTTTATAATAATAATATTAATATCAGAGGTGTGTACTTGATATGATAAGGCAACATTACAGACAATGACAGACACTCTTGGGTGCGTTTCTACAGAAAACTCACCACCAACTTTACTCTCTAATATCTATGTTAATTACATAACTAAGGTACATTTCAGCCAAGTATGGTAACATACGCAGATGTAAATTTGGTAACGTACAAGCATATATGGTACAAATAACTCTTACTCCGTTTTATCACAAATATATTGGCACATCTTCTCAACTCCATCCCATAGCATTTCATAGCTTCTGATAAAACTACACATAGATTTATATAAATATATAAATCTAAATCTAAATGCATATATTAGTGCATAATAAGTATGTCTGAAGGAATGACAAAACACTATTACCAGTAAATACATTATCTATGATTGGGGAAGGGGTGCCCTTCACATTACTCTGAACATCCAAACAAATATATCAAGATCATTTCTCTCTTTGATAAACACAAAACACCACAGAAATTGTTGGCCATGGTTTGAAATTTGTCGTGTGGACCACACACTCAACTACAGATTATGTTACACGAGAAAGATGGCATCATCCAAGTGTATGCTGAAGTAAGGGATGGCATCCTACAAGTGTACACATAAGATGGCATCCTACAGGTGAACACATAAGATGGCATCCTACAGGTGAACACATAAGATGGCATCCCACAGGTGAACACATAAGACGGCATCCCACAGGTGAACACATAAGATGGCAACCCACAGGTGAACACATAAGATGGCATCCCACAGGTGAGCACATAAGATGGCATCCCACAGGTGAACACATAAGATGGCATCCTACAGGTGAACACTTAAGACGGCATCCCACAGGTGAACACTTAAGACGGCATCCCACAGGTGAACACTTAAGATGGCATCCCACAGGTGAACACTTAAGACGGCAACCCACAGGTGAACACTTAAGATGGCATCCCACAGGTGAACACATAAGATGGCATCCCACAGGTGAACACTTAAGATGGCATCCCACAGGTGAACACATAAGATGGCCTCCCACAGGTGAACACTTAAGATGGCATCCCACAGGTGAACACTTAAGATGACATCCCACAGGTGAACACATAAGATGGCATCCCACAGGTGTACACTGAATTAAGATGTATACACCTATATATGAAAACACCATGCATGTTTTTTGCCTTGTGCCACACAATAAGGAAGTAGAAATCAATGCCCATTTTATGGAAACAAATGGTAGCCACAATTCAAAGGTTAAATTGATGTTAGATTACTTTAAAGGAAAATGTTTCTGACCAGGAGACGGAGATATATTCAACCCTGAACACAGCACACCTGTGCCAGGTAGATTTATCTATCTATCTATATATATATATATATATCTATATATATGTATATAATTATAATACATGAGAGTGACCACAGCTGAACATTGGATCCTTATTTGCTTTCATTCATTTAGAAAATACAGGCCAGCTGGTTTAGCAGGTTAATATATGACCTTTGTAACATGGTGAATTTAGTGTATAAGAGAAAAACATTTGCATTTGCCCATGAATATATTTGTGCATTGGGAACATTAACAACAATCAGAGTGATTACATTGTCACAACTACTTAAAAGGCAAGTCTGTTGAAAAGTGTTGCTTGGCCAACCAAGAGCTTGTAAATTAATTTGAAGGTTTTGACATGAATATTATACAAATCATTTAATTTTTACTTTAAACACAGATGCTAAACATAAATGACCACAAAGTAAACCTTTGTTTCAACAACTCTAGTTTTATTTATGTACACTGAAGTGAGATGACATCCCACAAACGTACACTTAAGTAAGACTACACAGAACTAGCTGGTCACCAGTGGCCTCATGATACAATGGTTTCCGTGGCACAATACAGAGGCCAAAGTTATGCTCTCTTATTATTCAGCCCACCAAACAAACCAACACAAGCCAAAATGATCACATCAACAGTTTTGCCTGGAATTCCATCACTTGACCAAGGAGGTATGAAATTGAGGTCTGATTATGCAATGTTAAGTCCAAAGTATACACTAATAGCTTGATATAACGAAGATATAATGTGCACCACTAGTCTCCGTGTCTAGGGGAGTAAAACAACAAGCAGTTTCCAATACAATATCAGCAGTACTTGTGCAAGACGTGTCAAAAAAGTGGACAGATTTCCTTCACATTATACTGTAAAATAAAATACAATTCTGTGTCATTTGAATCTAATTTTACATAAATTGCTGCTACCCCGTTCCAACATTTATTTGACAACCCTTGTACTTTTGAAAGTATAGAGCCGTGAACAAGCAGAGAGCAATTTATCTGTGTGGCAGAACAACATTTAAAATGCTGAGAGGCAGCAGAGCCCATCACAATTGAGCAGAAAGCAGAGACTATGCTGGCAGCTTGCATGAGAACTTGGTTTTGTTGAGTGCTGCCATCTATGAAGCAGGATAGGAGAATGGTGGTGGAGCAGCAGCAGCCCCTGGTGTCGGGGTTGGGTACTGGGAATACTGGATGGTTTGAGGCCCACTGTAAACCACTGTGGTTGGGGCTTGGCTGTGAGTGGCACCACCTTGTGGATATTGGACATACGTCTGGGCGCTGCCGTACGCCTGCGAGCTGTAATACACTGTGCCTGTAGGTGGCGGCACTTGTGGTGGTTGGGACGCAGCACTGGGACTGGGAGCTGACTGGCTGTACACATAACCTGCAGATGAAGTAGGAGCAGCTTTATTACAACCTTCACCACTAGAGGGCAGCAGAGGCGGGGTAGTAGCTACAGGGACGGGCACAGCTTGTGGGTAGGGCTGTTGTGGGGGAGGTTGGGGGAGGGTGATGGGGCCCACTGGGGGTCCTCCTGGAACAATATGAATAGTGTAACTGGGACCATTGTTTGGGATGAACACATGATTAAGGCCGTCGTTACTGTTGCCATGGCTACAGCAAGACTCTGCCGGGGTGTACGAGGATTGGGGATAGGAGGGCATAGCCGTGCCCACAAACTCGCCATTGAAACTGCTACAGTCAAAGGGCTGCGAGGGAATAAAGCATTCAGCATTTGGATTAAAACTAGTATTAGTGGTGGAGGAGCCGTTAGTATCCATCACCTCAGTGGGAGAACTTGATCCTACACTTGACCCAGGACTAGATCCATGACCCGACCCATGGAAGGACCCATGACCTTTACCTTTTCTGAGATCATTTGCTCGCATGAGTGGCTGACCTTCGAACTTGCTCTGTTTGATAGACGGATTGCTTGACAACATTTTTTGGAAACGAGGTGGGATGTCTTTGAGAGGACGCATAAGTTTGGTGTTTTTGTTGTTATATTTGACGTTGTTGTTGTGTTGCTGGTTTTTGGCGGCAATGTGAGCGGTCGGCCTGCTGTGGTCAGACCCTGAGCTGAGCGATGAGATGTGGGACAGGTTAGAAATAGAATGCTGGGAGGAGCTATCACTGTGCGCGTCGGAACTCTCCGATGGGAGCCTTGCCAGAGTCGACTCCATTGTCAGAGAATTCACGTCGGGCATGACGAGTACAAGGTCACCGGGACCACTCGACACGTCCGACACGCATCCACTGTCTCCTCCCCCTGTCATGTGATGATCACACATGGCAGGGAATTCAAGAGTCTGCTTGGTTGGAGATTTCTGAACATGGACGGTTTGGCGTTTATTGACGCCAAACTGTTGCCCCCTCTGTTGGCAGTTGATGTTAGTAGGGGTTTGAGGGAGGTCCTTACATTGACCAGCAGCGGAGCTGGGGTCAGCATGCGGAGGCAGGATAGGTCCCGGGTTCATCTCCGACGGTGTCCCAGCCATGGTATTCTGCATCATCATCTGACCGTTCATGTAGGCGGTGTACTGCTGCTGTTGCTGCTGCTGTTGCTGCTGCTGCTGCATCTGGACCAATGATGACAACCGGTAATACTGAAACAACATCAAAATTTATGTTTAGGCCTTTCAATCACAAGATTGAGGATTTACAAGGTAATATTGAAATCACATCAAAATTTATGTTCAGGCCTTTCAATCACAAGATTGAAGATTAACTTAAGTATCTTTGTAAAGAAAAGGTTGCTACAAGGTTGAGAATATTAGTATTTGATCCTCTCTCCTCTGATCAATAATGGACTGTTTAACCCCTTAAGGACGAGCCCATTAAAATGCTCTTGTTTGACGTCCTGTCAATGTTAACCCAACTAGTGTATCTGCATACTAAATTAATGCAATTAATAACCATGTTTATTTGATATTCTCAACCAAGTACTGGGTTCAAAAGTTTATAATACTACAAATGGCCTGATGTCATTATACTACTGGTAATTGTATTGTGACAAATTGCAGCCACAGAAAATATCACTAATGAAGCGGTGAACTTAGAACAATGGGGATGCTAGCATCCTTCTGGTTCATTAGGCACTGAGTAGAGTCAATCTTAAGCAAAGTGACAAACAAAGAACACTTCACGTATTAACTGTTATAGAATAAAAAATGTCACCCAGACAGAATACATACTCTTTCCTCAGTTACTTATTAAAACAGATGATTATACATTATGATTTGAAAATTCCTATCAAAACAATATTTCAATAATTGTTGGGTGCAAATAGCTTACCTCATGTCCCAGGTTAAAGAAGTATCTGAGAGTTGTTGGATCTGAAATCATTCAAACAAGAATGATCATCACCATGACAAATATCAACCAAATTAAACTTACAAAAGTGACCCTAAAATCTTGGTATTACCTAAGCAACCAAAAATAATTTGATTTTAAACAAGTTCATTCTTGATTTTGTGGTTATAAATTTCCAAGGATAAAAATAATTTTATACATTTCACCTTTGCTTAAATGGTTATAAATAAGCCACACAAAATTAAAATTGTCAGTGGTTTCAAAAGATCTTCTCAATCTCAGTAATTTAGGTTAGTAGGTCACATACCATCATGGGGTAAGTCTTTGCCACTGAGATTGCTAGAGGGCAGCACTGTGAAGTTGATGGGAGAAACTACATTCTCCATGTGCGGTGGCGTCACCATGAGCCACGGGTAGTATGGCAGGCTCATCACAGGTGGCGCTGGTGGTAAGGGTGCTGCCACCTGGGGGATTGTCACACTGCTGCTATGCTGTATTACCACATCACTACTGCCCTGAACACACGCCCTGGATATGTCATTGCCATGGGAACCGGGTTGGTTGCTAGGGTGGGGACTCTGGGGTAGCGGTTTCATTGGGGTTATTACTGGCGGGGGTGGTGGGGTAACAGAGAGTTGACTGGGTAAATTCTCTGCAAAACACAAATAAATAACAATTTGTTATCTACTGTACAGAGAATGTATAATGTGTGAAACACTTAAAATGACTTCAATGTTGACCTTTATGACCTCTCAAATTTTGACCTCTATGCATGCGAGATTGATCAAGGTTAACTTGAACTCAAAACGTCTTTCCAAGAATGGGCAAACAGGTGAGCTCAATGCATGAAGAACAGCAAACACATTTATCAAAAGAGTAATCGTTTCTTTTCATCAAAATGATGAAGGTGACATTTATACAGCACTGAAGGTGACATTTATATAGCACTGATTCAAAACAATGTCTGCTCATAGTACTTGAAAGTAACTGATCGGGATTCGAACTGGGAATCCCAGGGTTTCAAGGCAAATTGTCTACCAATTGAGCTATTCATTAATTAAATTAAATACTTAAATATATACTGACCTTCCTCATTATCATCATTGCAGACATTTCCTGAGAGACCATTGACAATATGGGATGTAGGTGTGGCAGCTGCCGTGCCACTGGTGACATCTGGTGGTGGAGGGCTGAACGTCGGAACAAACACCTCCGCATTGGGGTCCTCATCTCCCCAGAACGACTTGGGAGTCATCAGTGTTCCCTCCTCGGACTTCTGTCTCTGGATACATTAAGAGTAAAATAAATATATATCTAAATATTAAATTTATCTTGGAAACTAACATGATTTTTATTATTGCATTCAGTGCAAACCTAGGCCAATGGCCTTAGAGCTGCGCTGATCATTGCTTTTTTATAACGTTTGTGTACATTTACTGGAAATACCTGCAAAATGCTTCATAAATTATCTTTTGATTCCTATCCCAGAGCAGACATAAGCAGATGATAATTTAGACCAATCAAAAGGCATGTTACATATTAAACATATTAAGCCCCAAACGCTATCTCGATTCTCATTGGCTAATATTTGCCATGTTATTCAAAATGGCAATGCATGGGAAACTCCTGTTATTATAGTTGCATTCGGTACAGAAACCACTGCTCGCCCCAAACACATGCAAATCTGCTGAAGTAAAACAAGGGTTATGAGAAGGCGTTAAACAGGATGTCCAAATTGGTGACAAAATCCTTGTATGATACTAGAGAAATCTGCCAAGAAGTGAAAAAATCACGAATATATTCTCTTCATAGTACACACAGTCAGGAGAGACTGGCCTTGGTTGGCAACTGCATGAAATTGGATTTAAATTTGAATTTTGTTTTTGTTCTAACGGACAAGTCAATCTTTTAATTTATAAACTTTGTAAGAACAGTAATAAAATATTTCATTCTACACATAATACTTTGGTTAAAATAATCAGACCAGCAAGTTTGTTTTTTCTAAATAAACGAAATATAATCTTCCAAATATTGCCCAAAAATTATAAAATTCTTCGAAAACTTAATTCATTTGATAATATCGTAAAAAAATTCAATGTACCATCATTTAAATGTTTTGCTTTCTCACATTTTACTAAATATTTTTCAAGTGAAATAAGTGAAACAACACAATACCACTATCATGAGTAGAGCATGAAAAAGAATGGTGCCATCATATGGCCTAACATAGCCCTAACATGCAGCGAGCATCGTGCCAGGGCAGCTCGCATTTCATAGACAAATTCTCTCACTTTATTTGATTCTACCACCAGGTAACTTTAAAAGTATGCTTGGTGCAAGGTTCCCCGATCTCTTGAATCTTTCAGAACCCGACTCCCAGCTGAAGACAGGTGCAACCGTAAAACACGTGTCAAAATTCATGACTGGACATGGCACATTGCCTGAGAGGTTCAGCTACTGGACTTGTTCAGTGGCATGATAAAGTATCATGTTTAATTTAGCAATCTTGTAGTCTTTAATTATCTTTGCAATTCAGTTATCTCATATTGCAGCATATCAGGTACTTTCACATGATTATAAGCATGATCATTTGTTTAACTGATTACCATGTTAGCAATGACACAATAAGACTGACAATTCATATAGCAATGAGGCTGAGATTTCATATGGCAATGACACAATATGGCTGATGTTTTATATGACAATGACACAATATGGCTGATGTTTTAAATGACAATGACACAATATGGCTGATGTTTTATTTGGTAGTGACACAATATGGCTGATGTTTTATATGGCAATGACACAATATGGCTGATGTTTTATATGGCAATGACAATATGGCTGATGTTTTATATGACAATGACACAATATGGCTGATGTTTTATTTGGTAGTGACACAATATGGCTGATGTTTTATATGACAATGACACAATATGGCTGATGTTTTATATGGTAGTGACACAATATGGCTGATGTTTTATATGGTAGTGACACAATATGGCTGATGTTTTATTTGGTAGTGACACAATATGGCTGATGTTTTATATGGTAGTGACACAATATGGCTGATGTTTTATATGGTAGTGACACAATATGGCTGATGTTTGGTGCACTTTATGACTGCAGATTTATCTAGTTTTCATATTCTGTTTCGCTTCGAGGTATTGTGTTCTGTTTCAGATGAAGCAACAGGTGTGTTCATGTATCATTAAAAACTCTGCCTGAAACCATCAAATATAACAAATAAGCTGGATTCTCCTTATTATGTCCTCAAATCTGCCAA
Organism: Amphiduros pacificus; assembly: GCA_949316495.1. Classification (NCBI taxonomy): domain Eukaryota; kingdom Metazoa; phylum Annelida; class Polychaeta; order Phyllodocida; family Hesionidae; genus Amphiduros; species Amphiduros pacificus. Next base: position 43,063,025 of record OX439008.1, on the reverse strand, counting down.
ATAAATTTGATTAAAAGAAGCACCTGAAAAGCCTTGTGTGAATAAGAAAAAAAAAGGAAAATTCAAAAAGGAAAGAGCTGCCAATAGTGTATAGCCATCTTGCAAGTGAAAAAAAAATGTTCCTATGTTATTAAAAATGGCAGGCCATCTCAAAGTGATCAGGTTTAGGATTTATCAAAGTGATCAGGGCTAGAAGTTGTCTGGGAGTGATCAGGGTTATAGAGCTTGTCTGGAGTGATCAGGGCTAGAGGTTATCTGGGAGTGATCAGGGCTAGAGGTTGTCTGGGAGTGTCGTGCTAGAGGTTATCTGGAGTGATCAGGGCTAGAGGTTATCTAGGAGTGATGAGGACCAGAGGTTGTCTGGGAGTGTCAGGGCTAGAGGTTGTCTGGGAGTGATGAGGGCTACAGTTTGTCTAGGAGTGATGAGGGCTAGAGGTTGTCTGGGAGTGATGAGGGCTACAGTTTGTCTAGGAGTGATGAGGGCTAGAGGTTGTCTGGGAGTGATGAGGGCCAGAGGTTGTCTGGGAATGATGAGGGCCAGAGGTTGTCTGGGAGTGTCAGGGCTAGAGGTTGTCTGGGAGTGATGAGGGCTACAGTTTGTCTAGGTATGATGAGGGCTAGAGGTTGTCTGGGAGTGATGAGGGCTACAGTTTGTCTAGGAGTGATGAGGGCTAGAGGTTGTCTGGGAGTGATGAGGGCCAGAGGTTGTCTGGGAGTGTCGGGCTAGAGATTATCTGGAGTGATGAGGGCTAGAGGTTGTCTGGGAGTGATGAGGGCAGAGGTTGTCTGGAGTGATCAGGGCTAGAGGTTGTCTGGAGTGATCAGGGCTAGAGGTTGTCTGGGAGTGATGAGGGCTAGAGGTTGTCTGGAGTGATGAGGGCTAGAGGTTGTTTGGAGTGATGAGGGCTAGAGGTTGTCTGGGAGTGATGAGGGCAGAGGTTGTCTGGAGTGATGAGGGCTAGAGGTTGTCTGGAGTGATGAGGGCTAGAGGTTGTCTGGAGTGATGAGGGCTAGAGGTTGTCTGGAGTGATGAGGGCTAGAGGTTGTCTGGGAGTGATGAGGGCTAGAGGTTGTCTGGAGTGATGAGGGCTAGAGGTTGTCTGGAGTGATGAGGGCTAGAGGTTGTCTGGGAGTGATGAGGGCTAGAGGTTGTCTGGAGTGATGAGGGCTAGAGGTTGTGTGGGAGTGATGAGGGCTATAGAGGTTGTCTGGAGTGATGAGGGCTAGAGGTTGTCTGGGAGTGATGAGGGCAGAGGTTGTCTGGCAGTGATCAGGGCTAGAGGTTGTCTGGGAGTGATGAGGGCTATAGAGGTTGTCTGGAGTGATGAGGGCTAGAGGTTGTCTGGGAGTGATGAGGGCAGAGGTTGTCTGGCAGTGATCAGGGCTAGAGGTTGTCTGGGAGTGATGAGGGCTATAGAGGTTGTCTGGAGTGATGAGGGCTAGAGGTTGTCTGGCAGTGATGAGGGCAGAGGTTGTCTGGCAGTGATGAGGGCTAGAGGTTGTCTGGGAGTGATGAGGGCTATAGAGGTTGTCTGGAGTGATGAGGGCTAGAGGTTGTCTGGAGTGATGAGGGCTAGAGGTTGTCAGGGAGAGATAGTAGTTGGTAGGATATGACAAGGCTCCTATCCCATGTTTTAATGTACCATATGTCACCCCTATGTAAAACATACATTGAGAAATAAAAGCGCTTGAGAAATAAAAGCCATGTCCAAAGACTCAAATAAATCCAAACTGTAAAATGTCACAAAAGTATGCAAAAGAAATTTGACAAAGATTCACAAATAACAGTGTACAGTACACTACGTTTATGTTGAGTACTTTATGAGCATTTATGAGCAAACATAGTTTGGTATGAGGAATATATATATATATATATATAACCTTATGATATTTTACTGTGACATTTTACATATACAAAAACACCCGATGCACATTATAATTTGCTGTCAAAATGTGTATACCTTACTGTGAATACCTTTTTATAAAAACCTTTTTGAATTTCATAATATTAATATTTCAAAATTTCTGCCATTATAAACATTTACATTTCCTAAAAGATAAACAGATCTGACAGCATATTACATTGGGCATAACATGTTAGTTCCACTTCTTCCTGAGAAGTAGCGCATTTTCCCAAACACACACCGTGAATGCTTGCTGGTAGCTGATTGGTGGAGGAGGAGGAGGAGGCGGGGCATGGTTGCCATGGTTACTCACAGGCAATGCAGGGAAAGCATTTGTATCACGTTCCTGAAGTTCAAACAACACCATGGACTCCTGGATGAATCGACGCTCTGACTCCTCAGCCTCTGGACTGTCTCCATGACAACCATTGTCTACATGAGAACCACTGTTAAAAATAAAAAAATAAAAAATAAAAAATTAATGAGACATACAAATAAGTGCGACATGAGTATGAGACATACAAATAAGTGCGACATACACTTGAAAATTATTGTGAGCATTTATATTTTCAAATATTTTCCCATTAATTCAAATCTAAATCTAAATCAATATTTTTTTGTTTTAGAAATACCAAACCCATTATTTAAGCTCATATTCTTAAGGTGATAGTAAAAAGATCAATGAGATGTATCTCAGAGAAAGCTGGATTACAAAACAAAAATCACAGTCTTATAACAGCAGTTAATATAACTTGGTCTTAACAAATAAAAACAAATCATTAATGTGAGAAGATGTCACAGAATTAAAATTCCTATAAAAAGGCAGATGCTATAATGTGGGCCGGGACACCCCTGATTGGTTTCCATATCTGAACCTACCACAAACTATTGTGCACGGATAAGTTCCCATCTTGCTACCTGGCTTGCCTGTTTTAACAATAATATTTATATTGAACTTAGAGGCATGCTACAAGCCAGGAAACCCAGCTAAATGTCATGTTTGCATGCAGCAACCTCCATGTATAGAGAAGCATTTACTTTGGTGAGCAAATAGAGTGGAATGGTCTCAAACATACTTAGCCGCTTTCCCTCTTCTGTTCACTACATTACTCAAGGTTTGATCTAGGCCATGCAATATGTGTAATAAATATGCTGTCAATCACATATATCCATTGATCTGAACAATGAGATGATATCTCTCACGTCTCGAAGTGATTGTTCTGACCTTTATGTTACTATGTAAAGTGTGATACAAGTCATTGATCTGTGTAACTTCAGGTGCATGTACTTTACTGGGTATGATAGCTCTCCGTAATCTGTGAGTACTACTATGGTGGATGTGATAGCTCTCCGTAATCTCATGTCCTACTATGCTGGGTATGACAGCTGTCCATAACATATTAATAAATCTGGCCTTCATAGAAAAATGTAAGTTGTGATAGCTGTCAGTACTGTGTGTGTGACCTGCGATGCTAGGTGTGATAGCTGTCAGTACTGTGTGTGTGACCTGCGATGCTAGGTGTGATAGCTGTCAGTACTGTGTGTGTGTGACCTGCGATGCTAGGTGTGATAGCTGTCAGTACTGTGTGTGTGACCTGCGATGCTAGGTGTGATAGCTGTCAGTGCTGTTTGTGTGACCTGCGATGCTAGGTGTGATAGCTGTCAGTACTGTGTGTATGTGACCTGCGATGCTAGGTGTGATAGCTGTATGTACTGTGTGTGTGTGACCTGCGATGCTAGGTGTGATAGCTGTCAGTACTGTGTGTGTGTGACCTGCGATGCTAGGTGTGATAGATGTCAGTACTGTGTGTGTGACCTGCGATGCTAGGTGTGATAGCTGTCAGTAATGTGTGTGTGTGACCTGCGATGCTAGGTGTGATAGATGTCAATAATCTGTCTGACCTACATACAACTACATAAGGCCTAATAGCTGTCAATAAGTGTGTTTTCTTCCATATAATAACTGCCAGGATGTCAATCATCACAAGAAATACGTTAGACAATATCATGATTGACAAATTATAAAATTAAATAGTGTTAGATGTGAGTGTTAATTTCAAAATTGTTACATTTTCCAACTTAAAAATACGAGAAAAATTATTAAAAATAATTAGAGAAACTAAATGATGAACTATTAAAATTCACATAATCATTAAGCCATTCATCACAGGATGACACATTTGTGTTAAATCTAATCAAACCCAAGAAATAATAGCAGTCATTTGAATCAAATCAAATTCCTGTTTCCTTTATTTAAGTGCTTCTATTTATGCTCAAATAATATAGAATTATTTTTTCTCTGCAGCATACTAATAATTTTGAAAAAAAATCATTTATCAAAATTCCCTTTACAGAAGTTTGTGGGATGGATAGGGCAAAGATATATCATTGATATTAAAAATCTTAAACTAGGCAATACTTATTTCTAGTGTTATTGCACAACTTACTCCAGTCGCCAGGGTAAACATTGTTACCATGGCAACCTCATCACTATGAATACCTGTTTTGGTACATGCCACTGCCATCCATGTAAGGAGGCAGATAGTCACTGCAGTAAGGTCTGAAGGGCGGGAATCTGGGGCGCGCATGCGCCCAATGGAACTGCGGCATATTACTGGCGAGCAAATAGCAACACAGCTCTCAATATCTTTACAAACTCTCATCTCTTGCTTCTACACAAATTAATCTGATAAGATAGTACTTTTTCTTCTTTAAATCTTCGATTAATATTTGGAAATAAATCAATCAAAAAAATAATTCAATTGCATGAATGGAGAATTAAATTTTTTTCATTATGTGATTCCAGCTTTTTAAAATTGGATTTATATCTTTACTTCTGAATATCTTGAGAATTGGATTTGTTTATATTAAATGTGGATCACTGAATCTCACTTTTGGTTATGATACCAGCGGGGCCTATAGCCGGGATTGAGGGGTCGCACATCTGATGGTGCTGGGTATCTCCCACCTCTACCACCAGAGGGCAGCAGTGACATGTGGCTTGATCCACGGTACCTGGCCACAACACAAAACACAATGCACATAGACTACACCAAAACATCACACTCCAAACAAGGTCGGGCAAATTCAATTACCACATATAAGTATGTCTACTGGACACCAGATGGTACTGTTATCTGCCAAGATTTTGCTATGGCAACAAAAAAACCTGATAATGCACTCACTAACTTTTTTCTTTCAATAATTAATTTGTTCCCTTATTTCTTATAGTTTACCTATCATGTGCCTTGAGTCATATATTACATTTATGGCGATGACATGCAGAGATGGTGTATATATTTACCCATCATTATTTATTGAACCGACAAGCTGCAAAGTGAAACGGACAGTGGTGTGGCTCCCACAAAAAAAAAAAAAAAAAATTACCCATCATGTTCTTAGTAATACAATGTCATACACCACATATCTTATTACTTCTACGCAAGGCACACACTTAGCCTAGAAACAGCAAAGTCATAAGAGTACATTACCCTGCTAGAAAGGCAACAAAAATACAAGCTCAATTAAGCATGTTATAAAACAATAATGTCATAATATTTACAGCACAAAGCCAGGAAATATAGTCAAGCGGTTTTTATTTTATCCTAAATTTCAAAGAAGAGGAAAGGAGAGGAGGAGGAGGAGGGTTTGCCTCCCACAGCTGGCAGTGTCTCTCTCACAATGTTTAAAAGGCTTGAATGTCAACCTGATATGGCCATTGTTGCTTAAAGGGTCGTTAAAACACCATTCATTCATTCATTCATTCATTCATTCATTCATTCATTCATTCATTCATTCATTCATTCATTCATTCATTCATTCATTCATTCATTCATTCATTCATTCATTCATTCATTCATTCATTCATTCATTCATTCATTCATTCATTCATTCATTCATTCATTCATTCATTCATTCATTCATTCATTCATTCATTCATTCATTCATTCATTCATTCATTCATTCATTCATTCATTCATTCATTCATTCATTCATTCATTCATTCATTCATTCATTCATTCATTCATTCATTCATTCATTCATTCATTCATTCATTCATTCATTCATTCATTCATTCATTCATTCATTCATTCATTCATTCATTCATTCATTCATTCATTCATTCATTCATTCATTCATTCATTCATTCATTCATTCATTCATTCATTCATTCATTCATTCATTCATTCATTCATTCATTCATTCATTCATTCATTCATTCATTCATTCATTCATTCATTTGTTTCCAGGCGTCTTCTCTGGCTTGACAATGCTTCCACAAAACAAAAGAAAAATGTGCAATCATGTAATCATATTTGGCATAAATGTGTCAGCCAGGGGAGAAACGATCAGAGTACAAAATCGTGATTTGAGAACAGATTTAAGATTTTTAAAAATATAGGCATCAGAGATGCATATTCACTCAGCCCTCATCTTTACAAGCAATGTGCCGAGCATTTTCCAACTTGACCTACTTTTTAAGGTCAAAAAGGTCACAGAGGGTAAATGGTTAAACTTGTTCAAGACATTTTTCTAAAGAGTTCACATAACATGTTTGAAAGGAACCCAAGTTGTCTTGGCAAGGCGATTGCGCTTTCAAAAATGACATCCACACATACAGACATATGGATGAATAAGGGTCAAGAGTAAAAATAAAAAACTTGAATATAAAATAATAATTTATTTTTGGTTTAAGTGTCAACTGAAAGTTCTCTCCCATATTTCTGTTCTGCACACCTATACCACACAATACAACATAGTCATGCTTGGTGCAGTTGTATATCACAGTTGAGGCCTATTTTGTACTCACCCTCTTCCTACTCCACGCTCCCCCTTTCCGTCTCCCTGACCTTGATTCATGAGTCTAGGGGGGAGGCCTTGACCCCGACCAAAGGGGATTATAATGGGGGTTTCCTGAATAATAAAAAAATGCCCTGTAGTCTTGAAAATTCAAAGATTAGTCAAAAGCTGATTTATGCATTATTTTAGAATCTATAATTTACACATTAAACCAGGCCCTATATAATTTAACAAAAACAAAAATAAAATCCTATCTCTTAAAAAAGGCCATAGTTAATTATTAAAACTTATGTATGATTGTTTTACAAGTTTTGCACTTACTTTGCGCTTCCTAAATTTGCGCGAGTTTCTGCTCGCATTAGGATCCGTTGTGTCCTGTGCCTTGTGATAGTACCCGGACAGATTCTTGTAGTGCCGACCTCCGCTTCCCACAAATGTCCAACCTAGGCACACCAAAAAACAGTATGTTGTGTAAAAACATCTTGACTGACAAAACCTATTCTGATTTATGCGAAGGAAGGAAATCCAGCTATCATGATCCATTACAGTTATTAACCAAACAACTCTCTGAACTTGTCAAGTGACTGTAAAGAACAGCTACTAAATGACAGTTATAAACCACGATTTAAATTCAAAGAAGCTCTGGTTGGGCTTACCTGAAGGTTGTGGATGAGGATGAGCTTTTAGACTAGAAAATGGAACGGTGTGCCTGCAATGCATCATCCATACATATTATTAATACACAAAACAAGCATCCAAAACAAACAAACAAACATCGGACAACTAAGTGCCACAACAGTGTCTGCAGCAGGGCCTTGTTAAGACACAAGCTCCATAAAAATATGATTCTCCTAAACTGTATGCGGCAGAGAGCGTGACAATTTTGCCATAATCTATTATTATTGATTTCATACATATATTATTCATCGTTTTGATTAAACAGCTCTCCTCATGAATATTCATATTAAACTTGTACAGTGGCTGTGAAGAATAAATACATACACCATAAAAATTATAAATGATAAACTTTGTAAAATAAATGTTAGAATTTTAAACACTCAAATTTAATTAAGGTGTCTTGCATTTGTACCCAATATTATCAGTCTGTGTAAACCATTTATAATTCATTGCATATGGATTGAGCCTTTTCAAACCAAATGTGCCATATCACGTGTATGCAGTCTTCAAAATGTATATACTTATATAGCATACAACCACAGGATTCATGCAATCATAGGATTGGCTGATCATAAGGAAAATGTCTTGTATACATAAAACAAATGGAACTTAATAGATTTTGTGTCATACATTTTTTGTCTTAATAGATTTTTTGTCATAAAATTTTTTTTATGAATCATACAAATAAATTGATATAAAAATTGCACCCATTGACCCCGATTTTGTCACAATGTGCGCGTGTGTACATGTAAGTACCAGTTTGTTACAAAAATATATAATTTGCCCCTGCTCTGTAAATTCTTGGTCGATTTACATCATTGACAACTATTTATATACATATATATATATATATATATATATATATATATATATATATATATATAAATATTTATTTCATAATCTTTCTTCATTAATGAAACATTATTACCGGTATGTAAAATTGAATAATTTACAAACATGATTCCAAGAACAAGCCATGCACCATCACTTAGTGCACACATTGGGTTCGTCAAATTTGTCAATAATTTTGATTACACAACCCGTTATGTCCACGTGATGGCTGGATGACAGATAGAGATCAACATTATTTTTCCTTTTCTTTTTTTCTTCTTCACTTATATTACAAAAGTCTGGCAGACTTCATGCCTAGAACTGGCCTTTTGATTTTCCTTGCAATACTATAATTAGTTTTATTTGCATTTGAGAATCTGTTGCATAGATCTGTCATGAGGTATTGATCTGTTCTGGTTGGCTCATGGTGTTCGACTGGTATTGATAAGCAGTGAATGACAGATTTTTGGCTCTACATGAGTTTTCTGCCGAAATTGATCAAAATCTTTTATTCACATAATTTTGGCTGCTGTTGCTTATATGCACTTCATATAAGCAATATGAAATATGAGCAATATGCAGTTATGACAATTTCATTTTGATAAGTTATTTATATTTCGGCTTGGTCAAGTTCAGTTTGAATATAAAATAAATTTCTTTGTGTAGCTCATACCTGCACAAGGTAATAAAGAAAGTTTTGTACATTGAAAATACGGCTTTAAAACAAAAGGTAGTCATCCTCAGCAACAAGCCCTGTGGCCGTGTACTAAATGACGGTTATCACCTATACAATGAATCTTAATTCCAGAATAATCATAAACTTAATTTTATATTTCCTTGAATTGTTTGAGTGAATGCAGCGTGAAGTTCACAATGTAAGTTAAATTGTATCGACACATAACAAATTATGTTGTGGCATTTTAAGTATTGCAGTTACTGTCATAAATTCACATATCATACGAATTCAAATGTCATTATCTACTATTTGCAGCATTTTATCAAATCTGCTTGGGGTGTTAATTTCACAGAATCACACTATTTGCTTTCATTACTGTATTATAATGTTTTTTTCTAAAATAGTTTTGAGGGAGTTAACCTCTCACAAACCATATTCATAAACTAAAACATATTAACCCATAGCATGCTCACAGTGAGAACAGATGCAACTATTGAAATGGCTTGAAATAAATGCTTACTTAAATGGCTTGAAATAAATGCTCACTTAAATGGCTTGAAATAAATGCTCACTTAAATGCTCACTTAAATGGCTTGAAATAAATGCTCACTTAAATGGCTTGAAATAAATGCTCACTTAAATGGCTTGAAATAAATGCTCACTTTAATGGCTTGAAATAAATGCTCACTTTAATGGCTTGAAATAAATGCTCACTTTAATGGCTTGAAATAAATGCTCACTTAAATGGCTTGAAATAAATGCTCACTTAAATGGCTTGAAATAAATGCTCACTTTAATGGCTTGAAATAAATGCTCACTTAAATGGCTGGAAATAAATGCTCACTTAACGTTAGGGGGAACAGTGTCTTCTAAAGTTCTTTTTTCCCGCCAAAAAATTTATTTGAACCCCCAAAAATTACATGATGCAAGATAATTGCTTTGTATGAAAATAACTACAAAACGGATTTCATTCTTAAATGTATCAAATTCTCAGGGATGGATTTTTCTTTTGATTAGATTTTTAATTCGTTTTTTAAATTTTCTCATTTTTAATCATTTTAGATTCAAAGTTGAAGCAAAAATCAGAAAAAGATGTTTTTTTTGGTAACAATTAAAGAAAGGATAGAGCTTACTTGAAAAACATTTTTGGGCATAACTACACTAGCAATCTGCATAACCAAGGCATTAATCTTTAGCTAGAATGATGTTATTTAGTTTAAATAGACAGAATTTTAAAAGATGTCTTATAACTCAAGTAATTTGTGTTTTTGTAAATAAAATGATTCAAATAAATGTAAATTTTGGACTCCATTTGGTAATTTTCTACTTGAATTTGAAGAAAGTTAGATATCTCAAAATATAGACCATTAATCAAAATTCCCTCTATTTAAACTAAATAGAATAATATTTGGAGTAAAACTGTTCTTAAATTTTGGTAATAAAACTTGCAAAACTTCTCAATTTTGTCATAAAAAGCGTGGGAAATTTTGAGAAATATGATGTTTAATTTACTTCTAATTTTGTATCACTGGGCAGTGATGAGGTCTAATGCAGCAACTACTGGCTAATGGATTAGTCATAAAAGATCAATACATGATGTTTTCATGTGTATTAATAAGCATTGATCCCATCTGAACCGATATATGGTATTTATTTAGTTGGTTTTGGTGGGTTATAATGGTGCACTATTTCATGCAGTTGAAGGATCAATGACGTCATAATGGTGGTGTGGCTATTTATCAATGAGATAGTGGCGTCATGCATTTTTGGTATCTTAGCAACAGTCAACAACACATTTCATACAGTTGTGATCCTCTGTATGAAGTGTCCCTGTTCCCCCTAACGTTAAATGGCTGGAAAGAAATGTAAACTTAAATGGCTTGAAATAAATGCTCACTTAAATGGCTTGAAATAAATGCTCACTTAAATGGCTTGAAATAAATGCTCACTTAAATGGCTTGAAAAAATGCTCACTTAAATGGCTTGAAATAAATGCTCACTTAAATGGCTTGAAATAAATGCTCACTTAAATGTAAACTTAAATGGCTTGAAATAAATGTAAATTTGAAATGGCTTGAAATGCATGAAATAAATGCATACTTGAAATGGTTTGAAATAAAAGTGCACTTGAAATGGCTTGAGATGCACTCTTGAAATGGCTTGAAATAAATGCACACTTAAGATGGTTTGAAATGGCTTGAAATAAATGCACACTTGAAATGGCTGAAATAAATGCACTTACTTTTCGGCCAGCTTCTCCACATAGACTGTGACAGGACCTTTGTCTGCAGAGATTTCTTGTATATGAGCATCAAACTCTTCATCACCGTGACCTTCCAAAGTCACCTGAAACCAAAGGTCAAGGTCATTACAATTCAGCTCCGCGAAGATATTGATGTTACCCAGGGTAGGTGACCTACACTCTGTTAATATGTCACATAAATCCTCAAACATTCTCAAAAATATTGGCACGTGTTGTTTAAATGCATTGAATAGTTTGTGTATCGTATCACAGAAACATCAATTTTGTTTGTAATATCTTGTGGCATCTGTATTTGTCAATGGAAAAAAATCATTACCACATGTACACCGACACTTGTGATCTGTTGCCGGTCTTCATCAACAATCTATTGTCAAAACTGCACCGCTAATCATATCTACAGCTGTGCATGAGAATCTTACCCAATAGGCTCCCTCTAGTGACAAATATTTATCATACAAACAACATCTCCTCATCATACCAGGTCTGGAGCCAAATGATAAATGACGCTTTATTCTGAACTTGTTGATTTTAAGTTCCACCAGATTTGGTCTCATTCTGACATATTACCCTCCCCCTAAATCTCAGCTTTTGATTGGCTGCAGCCTAGCAACCACATGACCACGGACTGATCATTGAGCATGCCTCGGGTCACATGACCCTGCGGCCATATTGGCAATGAGGGGCCCCAGATCTGGCATAATCACCATATTTCTCTCCATTCCTACCATTGTCTGTGCTCTTATATGATAAAACTTCACACCAATAAATAGCTCCAAGGTAGAGTGAAAATTAACAAGTAGAAACCCAATATCCAATATATAGAGAAATCCAGAGAAACAATAATAATAAAAAATGTCCGAGAACAAAATGTGTTTGGTACACAGCATGTAATTCTGAATTTAAGTTACTCTTGATATTAAATTTGTGTTTTACTCTCAAACTGTTGGATATGACAGTTCCTATCAATGGCTATAATAACAGCTTTTATGTTCAGTGACACTCAGCATCTTGACAGGCTTAATCATAGGGTTCATGATGTGCACCTATATATCCTCACTGCTGCAGCTTCTGCCACCAACAGTCCAGCTTGACTGTGATTGAAGTGTATTTCTCAGTAAATGATCAATCACACTCCGATTACCTAGCAAACATATTATATTGGTAACACTCTACTTAATCCAAATTGTATCATATTTATATCCGATTAGTTTTTTTTCCCTGAAGGACATGAAATTGGCCTATCGGTTAGTCAATTGAAACTGACAATAAAAAATGGATTGACAGTGAACATATTATGTGAAACTGACTGCACTTAATTGACACCCACAGGTCCTGGTGAGTAGTGAAATAGACACAACAAAATGAGACCTTTAGCTATCTGCCGTTGACACAGCAATTTCTCTCATTAAAGTTGCAACCTATTGCACAATAAGGCTGTTTTCTTTTGATGGCATATATCAAATCTGACTTCAAAAGCTTGGTAGGATTGTATATCTTCTGGGCCCACTTCAAGCAAGAAAATGTAAGCAAGAACTTGAAATCTGATATTTACTTATGTAAACTTCAAATCTGAGATCATCTGATTTTCTTAAACAAGCTTGGGACTGATCTTACGTAAGCACAAATCAGCACTTCTCATCCTGAACCGCATCAGTTTTGTTTTGTTGAATTTTTTTACACATATATTTTAATTAAGTCCGTGTCATGTTCCAATATGAAAACTATTATTTCTTGTCAAAAATGCCATCATATTCTGGGCAAATCACTAAAAGTAACCAGTTTTAAAACATTACCTCTGATATTTGACACTTCTGACCTTGTTGCAATGGGGGTCTGACAGGATTTACATTGTAACGTCATGAGGCCATACAGGACAGTTTGTAACCTTTTTTCCAGTGTTCTGGGTGCTTCTGTGACTTCATGGTGCAATAATGTTACATTTTAACCCATTTTAAGCTCCACGAAATTCTTGCTTGAAAATGTTTCAAAAAACAGATTTGAGCATGACTTGAGATGTAAGTACAGACTTGAAATGTACGCACAAATTTCTTGCTTGAGATTATTTCAAAAAGTGGGCCCTGGAATCTGATGTCAAAAATCAAGGTGGGAATCGTACATCTTCTGGAATCTGATGTCACAGAGCAATGCCGAGCCGTGTCTCGTAAAGAAATGTCAGAAACCATGGAATATATCGTGATAGAGCAAATCTCCACCAAAATTTGCACGGAATGTGATTTGAAGCAAGCTGCAAGGGATCTCATGTGAATGAGCAAAATTGCATCTGAGATTGCAGTGGATGTAAAAGAGTAAAATTGCATCAAAGAGTAAAATTGCACCTTGAGTCATATTGAATATGAGGGGAACAGTAGTACTGCACTAAAGACTGCATGGTATCTTACATGAATGCTTCTCAACCAATCAAACACCTCTATACCCACTGCGTAATGAATAAATGTTAAGAATTATTCCCATATTTACATCCTTCTCATCATAATATATTTCTGTAGATTTCTCTGCTGTTATCGCAGCATGTTTTGGGGAAGTTGACATTGATGAAATAGTGTACACAGGACACTGGTGAAATGTGCTGTGAACATGACAAGTAACACGTGTGTGGTCATTTTAGACTATGTACATATACAGAGCAGTGCTTGTAGTTATTGACAGGTTGACAATGCTCACTGCTTCTCTGCTACCGCTTCAAGGCATTGCCATATATGGACCAGGGCCAATGTTCTCGGGCACTTAGTTCTCACTCCAACCCCCAGAGGGCACTGAGCATATCATCAGCACCACCACGTCCATTCCATGACACTTTGATCAAATTTATTGTCATATCACACCCATATCAAGTCAATTTTGAGTTAATTTCCATATGAATGCTTGATATTAGTTCCAACAAATTTAGGATGCCTTAAGGCACAATGATGGAATCAGCTGTGCACCAAAAAGGAATATATCATAACAAATAGTTGAAGTGCACTTGACAAACAACCAGCGTGTACAGAACACCCGAGTCAAAGCTCTATCACGATACATACCAGACATGTCAATATCATGGTACATACCAGACATGTCAATATCATGGTACATACCAGACATGTCAATATCATGGTACATACCAGACATGTCAATATCATGATACATACCAGACATGTCAATATCATGGTACATACCAGACATGTCAATATCATGGTACATACCAGACATGTCAATATCATGGTACATACCAGACATGTCAATATCATGATACATACCAGACATGTCAATATCATGGTACATACCAGACATGTCAATATCAAGGTACATACCAGACATGTCGATATCATGGTACATACCAGACATGTCGATATCATGGTACATACCAGACATGTCAATGTCAATATCATGGTACATACCAGACATGTCAATATCACGATACATACCAGACATGTCAATATCACGATACATACCAGACATGTCAATATCATGGTACATACCAGACATGTCAATATCACGATACATACCAGACATGTCAATATCATTATACATACCAGACATGTCAATATCACGGTACATACCAGACATGTCAATATCATGGTACATACCAGACATGTCAATATCACGATACATACCAGACATGTCAATATCACGATACATACCAGACATGTCAATATCACTATACATACCAGACATGTCAATATCACGGTACATACCAGACATGTCAATATCACGGTACATACCAGACATGTCAATATCACGGTACATACCAGACATGTCAATATCATGGCGCACGTTAAATATTGAACTAAATTGCAGACCAAGCAAGTCAAAATTTAATGTTAAACAATAACATGTGAATGTTATCTATGGCATATGTTGCCTGTTATACACCATTCATAAGCCCTGAGGTTATACCAATGGTAACTCTACTGGCCCCTCCTAGGAGGCAGATTTGTTCATTGACATATAGCAAATGAGGCACATGGCAAACATATCAATGGCATAATGCATTTAACAAAATGCTGTCAATGTCAGTCACATACTAAACATGCCACGTTCAGGAAATATGAATGCAATGGTACCCACCCAACATATCACTTTATGGTAATATAATAATTGGTATGTACCAAACACTTCAATATCAAGGAACTAAATATATCAACTTCAATGTACATGTTAAGAATTTTATTTTTAATAGCATATTCTCTGCAAAATATTTGTATAAAAAATATAACATTTATATAGTGCTTATTCCAGACAAATGAGCTGCTCATAGTGCTTCAAAGTAACTGGCCGGGAATTTGAACTGGGAATCCCTGTGTCTCAAGGCAAATACTCTATTTCAGTCTGCATTATGCAGTGCTGCCCCTATGGTTGTGGAGGAAAATCAGGGCCTCTGCATGTACTGGCCTCTCGATTGCATGTGAAGAACCTGAGTTAGAGTATAGACAACACCATATTTATTAGGTTGTCCAGACCTTTCTTGTTTGCTGTTCACAATAGCACACATTCTCTCCGTTTCTTTTTCTCATTATCCAGCAGATCGTAATATAATGAGATGTTTGCTTTTTGCCAATGTAAAGAGCTCATGAATGCTAACAGTGCTTCGAGTTTTTCTCAAATCAACAAAAGTATGACTGTCATTATGATATTGAGCCAATCAAAAGATGCCAATCAGTACATATTATTGTTTCAAAATAGCACAGCATCAGGTTAATGTTTTATGCGTGACCAAATAGATGTTTGGCTCCAACTGGTATTCACTGAATGTATTTATGAACAGAGACCTAATGACTGCTGTTACATTAAGTCACATATGAAAGGGAATGTCCCTGTCTTCCTATAGGTCGATTAAGCTGTGACTGAGGTCTGGGCTCTACCTGGGGAAATTAAACAAAATAATAGCGGACAGCTGCACACGTACTCCACCCATGTGTTGGAAACTAAATCTACGCATGTAGAATGGCTCAAAACTCATAAAATCTCCTCTGAGGAAGCCATGTGACCCTAAAGAAATCACTAACACTTGACACTAATCTTAGTCCAAGTTCTCATGAGACAGTTGATCCTAAAGACATTTACTAACACTTTTAACTAATCTCAGTCCAAGTTTTCATCAGATAGTTGAGTAATTAAATATATTCATTAACACAGTCTGAGGATGTAAAGTGGCTGTTAGCTCCCTCCACTTATATTTCCGGAGATGTAAAAAGGTAGATTTCTATGAGAGACATTTATTTTCTAATGGCTAATCATAAATTGTCTCTGTTTTCTGCCTTTTTTGTGAACACTGTGGTAAAGTTGACATTTACTCACCTGACATTTGTCACCTGGAGCAAACTGTATATCCAGAGCCAGCTCGTGGTCCTTCTCAAGTTGCTCTGCAAAAGTTAACAATATTATACACTTAAAACATCCACCTGATGTGCTGCCATATTAAGATAAGCACAACATTATTAGGTAAAAACATCACAATTCATTTTATCAAGTGCTTTAATCTCTTCAATTTGAACGTTTGCAATAAAAACAATATTTTGATGAATAATTTTACATTTGGTAATTCAGCATAGTTTTTTTCTTGTTTTTCTAGTTTTGTTTTGTTTTTTGTTTTGTTTTATTATTATTTTTTTTTACAACTATTGTCAATTAATAGTAGAATATATCTTGGCCACATGATGTGATACAAGGTGTTATTATGCCAACTTGTTTATTAACCAATGTACATAACTGCTGCCAAGAATAACAACTGAATTACAGAGAGAAAGGCTTGAAGCGTCTCGACAGAATAACGGTACTGCCAGAACAGAACATTGCCCATGGTTGTTAGCGTAAAAAAACTTAACACAATCTGTGAGATGAGATCCAAACGAAAACAAAATTTAGTAAATCACAACTTCATTTATAAATCATTCAGTTAAAACCCAAAAAATGTCCATCCAGCAGATGTTACTCGGGTTAAATCTCAACATAGAAAATTAGAAAGCCAACAAGATTGGATGTCATTACACAGCTAGTTGACGAATGTTATTGAGATCAGTTGACCTTGCTCTGCAATCACCTCCATTACATTCACTGCCTCTGCTATCATTGCCCTGTCTTAGAGGGTATATGTATTTCCCACTGCCTCTGTTATCATTGCCCTGTCTTAGAGGGTATATGTATTTCCCACTGCCTCTGTTATCATTGCCCTGTCTTAGAGGGTATATGTATTTCTCACTGCCTCTGTTATCATTGCCCTGTCTTAGAGGGTATATGTATTTCCCACTGCCTCTGTTATCATTGCCCTGTCTTAGAGGGTATATGTATTTCCCACTGCCTCTGCTATCATTGCCCTGTCTTAGAGGGTATATGTATTTCTCACTGCCTCTGCTATCATTGCCCTGTTTTAGAGGGTATATGTATTTCTCACTGCCTCTGCTATCATTGCCCTGTCTAAGAGGGTATATGTATTTCCCACTGCCTCTGTTATCATTGCCCTGTCTTAGAGGGTATATGTATTTCTCACTGCCTCTGCTATCATTGCCCTGTCTTAGAGGGTATATGTATTTCCCACTGCCTCTGCTACCATTGCCCTGTCTTAGAGGGTATATGCAATGAGCTTTTTGAGATCTTAATGTGAGCACGGATAGGTTGTTTATAGCATAGTATTATTGCTTTCCTTTGCATCATGTTTATGTCCAGTGTAATGCAATATTTTCAAGTGATATATAGAAAAGTCTCCATTTAACTTCACTCATGGCAAGATTGCTCACTCAATACAAGCAAATCATCCATTCTGAACACATACCTGTAAACATTACAGGTTCCACTATGCAGTCTCATTATATTATTGGTCCAAAACAATATTCTTTTCACATTTTTAAAGTTATGATACCTTGGTGGGCATATCGAAAATGAGGTCAACATCAGCAAGTCATGTGTCAACTGGCTGTGCCATAAAGCATGAAATTTAACTTCAAATATGACACCTGTCAATCATAATTGATTTGAAAATGGCAAAGCCACTCAGAAAACACACCAAAATCAGGGTTAAAAATGTGAAAGTTACCTCTTTCAAATGTGACACCTGTTAATCACAATAAATTTCAAAATTGCAAATCCAATCAGAAGGTAAACAAGAATTGTAATATTGACAGGAAATCTATTCCAAAGTGACAGCTGTCTCTCTTTTCAGATTTCAAGCTGAAGATACTGACACCTGCGAAAAAAATCAAACAGATATCTCGACCAAATAAAGCTTTTGTTTAATGTTAATAGTTGAGTAAAGACTTTACCTTTTTTGGAGTCCACCCATGTG
Organism: Amphiduros pacificus; assembly: GCA_949316495.1. Lineage (NCBI taxonomy): Eukaryota > Metazoa > Annelida > Polychaeta > Phyllodocida > Hesionidae > Amphiduros > Amphiduros pacificus. The sequence goes on along the minus strand of OX439008.1, from coordinate 43,044,594 downwards.
TCAAACTCGGTATTTCTATAGGTATTTGGGTCAAGAGACCGAGCTACTCTTGAGCAGAACCCTCGAATTTCACTTTTACCATTCTCTACCTGCAAAAAAACAAGAAAATAACATATTATTTTCATATAATTTTGTTTTCTATTCCAATCTGTCTCATGCTGGATCATACAAAAGTCACCTACAACAGGATTGGTCCCTCCTTGTATGAAGTTGTGTGGTTTCAGGACAATACGTCCTTGACCCTGCTTTCAATGGATATTTTGTAGACAGAAATTAATAAATTCATGTTAAATATGATTATGGTCAATTCCTTGAATGTGTATATTGCCAAAGTATTATTCTTTAGATAACTACTATATTCAAATAAGGCAGCGTCAATGAATATCTATTTGATATAAAATATGTCATGATAAAAATGTGATAAAAAAAAGTCTCTGGCAAAAAACAAATCAGGTGTGTTTATACTTTGAATGGATTTTAATTGGCTTACTCCTATTTCAGTGTAGCATCATAAAAACCACATAAAACGTCAATGACAAAAACATAAGCATCAGACTAACATATGCACTTTAATATTAAGAGTTTGTAGATAATTCTATACGCTCAAAAAATCTACTCCCAGAAAGCCATTTGACCCGAAATATATTCATGTGACCCTAAAATGACAATTTGGTATTTTTTGCCAATGTTTGTGGGGCGCCATGGCACTGTACTCTCAAAACGGGAGAAAGCCATATTAACTAGTATGATCAGTTCCAACTGCATCCTGTCATATCATCTTGAGTTATATATCGCTAATTGTAATGAAAAACATGATCATAGTTCAGTGTTGCCATGACTTGGCAAGAAACATTATGTGTCTAAACTATCGAAAGATAAACATCCGTAGAGATATTCTAAACCAAACTTACAAACTGCTTACACTAGCTGAGTGACCATCAGATTCTTGTAATGATGGGGATGAATATCAACACATTAAAGGTTGTTTTGAGTGGTTTTATTGGTCACCAATCTTAGACTGAGACAATGAGAACAAACTTTTTGCACCTGATTTATCTGGGCTATATATATACAATAGATTTTGGTTGTGCAATGGACCAAATCTATTGTAGATTTTTAACCCTTTTATTCAAGATGGAGAGAAGCCTAAACACCAGAGTGCAGTTTATTGCCAAGCTAAGTAGTGAATCTGCAAAAAGCATCTGTGGGGGTAACCTCAGGGTTATTGCCAATAGATTGAGTGCTGATATTGTCACAATACGCAGTGAAGGTCAAAGGAGACTGAAAAGTGCATATATCTCTGAAAGCTCTGAACAGGATCACATAGCTGTCAGTCTTATACTAGAAATGAAAGGTTTCCTGACAGGTGAAGCTGTGATAAATGGTTTTGGTGTTGAGGAGGTGAAAGATATTTTATATGATGTTTGTGTGAACTAAATTGCGATTTTAATTCTAGTCAATTTATATATTTTTTTTTGTTTGTAATTGTGTTTGTGCTATTATGATGTAAACCTCTATTCCATTATGTTAATATGATGTGAATGAATAAAATGATTTATGATTTATGATGATGACATGTCTATCTTGGATAATGTGCCTTAATGCATTTTACCTGTGCCTTTAATTCAGGGCGTGTTTCCTATTTTCCAACTTTCTGGATCAAGTTGATCTTTCATAAGGAGTTACTTTTACACACAGTGTCTCCTTCTCATGTGTTCTTGTCTTTGTTTTGGATGATTACCAAGACATCAGCATGGTAAGAGACAATATTACTAGGATTTAAGGCCTGAAGCTTTAGCACCAAATAAATACAAGCACAGACTTATATACATAGCAACATGTGATTGTATTGGCTAGCACTGCCACAGCATACAAGCACATAGCCTTATACACAACTAATATCAATAACAATGCACAAATTGTCAAACTCATACCTCACATAGATTAACTTGATCTTGATAAAAAACAAAAAAACCCCAAAAAAACAGGATAATCCTAATGTATAGTAAAATAATTTATTTTTAAATAAGCGAACTCTGTGTGAAGAGTAACCCATCCAGGGCCATCCTACCGACTGCATCATTAATCCATACTCATAAGCTGTGGTACTGGAATGGGCTGCAGAGATGAGTAGGTCAACTATAGGTTACATACACGTACTAGGTTATCTACATAGGTTGGTTATGTGACATACATGTACTAGGTTATCTACATAGGTTGGTTATGTGACATACACGTACTAGGTTATCTACATAGGTTGGTTACGTGACATACATGTACTAGGTTATCTACATAGGTTGGTTACGTGACATACACGTACTAGGTTATCTACATAGGTTGGTTACGTGACATACACGTACTAGGTTATCTACATAGGTTGGTTATGTGACATACGTACTGGTGCAAGATGGCACTGGCACTTGAGTGTTTTGGAAATGTGATGCGATATTACAATAAAAGTCCAAATAACAATATAATTCAATATATAGCTAACTTGGAAAATATAAATATATAGTTTTTGCCTTTCCTTGTAATTTTCACAATTTAAATTGATTGTCTTGATCAACTTAAGAAACGAACATATTTCCTTTTTTTATGGAGAGACCACAATGATTGCACGTCTATAACAATGAAGAAAACAATAACTCCTGTACATTATAAATGTATAAGGTTATACGGTCAATGCTTACTTGCATCGAATAATATCACAAAGCCAAAATGAAAATATCATCTCAAATTTTGTGCATCTGAAATAGTATCACTGATATGATATCAATCTTCAAGACTGAAGAAAAAAACTTTTTTTTTTCAGAGTTACTTATGTCTCCTTCAAACAATACAGGTACACATATCAAACATATGCTGTAATACATGTACCGGTAGGGGACTTCCTGCTGTGTTCTTACAATGCTATAAGTAAATCACGGAAGATTAATAACATCAACATAATAATAACAAGTATCAGAATCATTAGGGAGAGAGAATGTGTTATTCACACCTCATGCGCACCCTCCTGTTGCTAATCAGTAGCTCTGATGTTGCACAATCACATTATTAACAATGCATTTGTAACACATTACTTCATTTAATGTGAGATTCATCTTATTCATCAGACTACAAAGTAATATCACATATCGTCATAATCTCGATCTACCTGATGACTTCCTGAACATATAATATGCAAGCATAGTTAACACTTATAATAATAATAGATGACTTGTATATAGCGCTATATCAGACTAGGTCTGCTCATAGTTAACACTAATAATAATAATAGATGACATGTATATAGCGCTATATCAGACTAGGTCTGCTCATAGTTAACACTTATAATAATAATAGATGACTTGTATAGCTCTATATCAGACTAGGTCTGCTCATAGTTAACACTAATAATAATAATAGATGACATGTATATAGCGCTATATCAGACTAGGTCTGCTCATAGTTAACACTTATCAAGGCATTCACGTACAACATTACCAGCAAAGTCATTGGTTGAGCTTAAATGGTTCTTGCAAAAAAAGAAAATTGATTATATGTTACTATTATCACAATTAGATAAAAACATTGGAACTATTACAATTTCAAGGCAAAATCATATTCGAAACATATCTGAGGCCATCTTTCCATAAGCATCGCAATATTCTCCTCACTTTAAGACGGATGCCATGATTTTACTCATGTCTCCTTGTCCATTTATTGCTTCACTAGATTTGAAAAAAACCTCATAATTGCCCCTAAGAATAGTTCTTAATAAAGCATTCTGAGTTATTATAGAAAGGATAAATGCCATCCGGCCTGGTCATCCAGGAAGTAATACATAGCTTCAGTAACCATTCTATGTCGCTATATATTCATGTATATCCATATGTCTCGTATATTATATTAACTATTAAAGAGTAATATAATCTATATAATAAACAAAAGATCAGTGTGACCTATCTGAACTTGATCTTATTGGCTATATCATCTCTCTGTTTGTCAAACTAAAAGCTGTTATTTTGTGTTGGTTTATCATAAAGTCACCCAGCAGGTGCAATGTAAATATGTTGCTGATTGTGTACTTATCATATTATATTTCCCAGGTTTATTTCTCCAGTCAGCTGTACGTGTGTGTGCAAAATGTTTGAGTATGTCCTACACTATTGTTTGGGTCAATATACACATCTGTTCATCCCATAATTAGCATTAAGTCAAGATGACCTTATTGTGTGACGTCTGAGTAAACCCATTTTGCATGAATCCCAAATGGACCCTTTCCTTATTTTTCACAGCATTTATGATGAAGGTAAGGATACAAGGAATATATATATTGTGGTCTTTATGTTATGTTATATTACTTGCACAATAATAAATAAACTCAATTTCTGTCAACAAACACCCTTTTGAAATAACATAACTGACAAGAAAAAGAGGTGGTTCAAAAAGGTTTCTTGTGCTAAAAAATACATCCACCCTAGTTTAGCCTCAGACTGCAGTATTTCCTCTTACATTCACTAGGAAGCCCAATATACAATGCACACAGTACTCTGTAAACTCACTTAAATGGCAACTAGCCTCACATAAGGAAGAGATTCTACAAGTTTGCAAGTTTTCCAATCTGCAAATTATGCGCATTTTCCCAGGAGTTACATGCAGTGATAACTTTGATTAAAATCAACTCATCTTGTACTAATCCTAGTAAAACCAGCTTTCTAAGAACACTCATGTTCTCCACTGATATGACGAGAATAACAATATGATTGACAGTAATAATATTGGCAGATTTACAGTAAGAATGACAAACTCTACAATAATATGAAAATGAGCTTACAGTAATAATATTGTCAGGTCTACAGTAATAATGACAAACTCTACAGTAATACGAAAATGAGCTTACAGTAATAATATTGTCAGGTCTATAGTAATAATGACAGTCTCTACAGTAATATGAGAATGAGCTTACAGTAATAATATTGTCAGGTCTACAGTAATAATGACAAACTCTACAGTAATATGAGAATGAGCTTACAGTAATAATATTGTCAGGTCTATAGTAAGAATGACAAACTCTACAGTAATATGAGAATGAACTTACAGTAATAATATTGTCAGGTCTACAGTAATAATGACAAACTCTACAGTAATATGAAAATGAGCTTACAGTAATAATATTGTCAGGTCTATAGTAATAATGACAGTCTCTACAGTAATATGAGAATGAGCTTACAGTAATAATATTGTCAGGTCTACAGTAATAATGACAAACTCTACAGTAATATGAGAATGAGCTCTACAGTAATAATATTGTCAGGTCTATAGTAAGAATGACAAACCCTACAGTAATATGGAAATGAGCTTACAGTAATAATATTGTCAGGTCTACAGTAAGAATGACAAACTCTACAGTAATATGAAAATGAGCTTAACGTAATAATATTGTCAGGTCTATAGTAATAATGACAAACCCTACAGTAATATGAAAATGAGCTTACAGTTATAATATTGTCAGGTCTATAGTAAGAATGACAAACTCTACAGTAATATGAAAATGAGCTTACAGTAATAATATTGTCAGGTCTATAGTAAGAATGACAAACTCTACAGTAATATGAAAATGAGCTTACAGTAATAATATTGTCAGGTCTATAGTAAGAATGACAAACTCTACAGTAATATGAAAATGAGCTTACAGTAATAATATTGTCAGGTCTACAGTAAGAATGACAAACTCTACAGTAATATGAGAATGAGCTTACAGTAATAATATTGTCAGGTCTATAGTAAGAATGACAAACTCTACAGTAATATGAAAATGAGCTTACAGTAATAATATTGTCAGGTCTATAGTAAGAATGACAAACTCTACAGTAATATGAGAATGAGCTTACAGTAATAATATTGGCAGATTTACAGTAAGAATGACAAACTCTACAGTAATATAAAAATGAGCTTACAGTAATAATATTGTCAGGTCTACAGTAAGAATGACAAACTCTACAGTAATATGAAAATGAGCTTACAGTAATAATATTGTCAGGTCTATAGTAAGAATGACAAACTCTACAGTAATATGAAAATGAGCTTACAGTAATAATATTGTCAGGTCTACAGTAAGAATGACAAACTCTACAGTAATATGAAAATGAGCTCTACAGTAATAATATTGTCAGATCTACAGTAATAATGACAAACTCTACAGTAATATGAAAATAAGCTCTACAGTAATAATATTGTCAGGTCTACAGTAAGAATGACAAACTCTACAGTAATATGAAAATGAGCTTACAGTAATAATATTGTCAGGTCTATAGTAAGAATGACAAACTCTACAGTAATATGAAAATGAGCTTACAGTAATAATATTGTCAGGTCTATAGTAAGAATGACAAACTCTACAGTAATATGAGAATGAGCTTACAGTAATAATATTGTCAGGTCTATAGTAAGAATGACAAACTCTACAGTAATATGAGAATGAGCTTACAGTAATAATATTGTCAGGTCTACAGTAATAATGACAAACTCTACAGTAATATGAAAATGAGCTTACGGTAATAATATTGTCAGGTCTATAGTAAGAATGACAAACTCTACAGTAATATGAGAATGAGCTCTACAGTAATAATATTGTCAGGTCTACAGTAATAATGACAAACTCTACAGTAATATGAAAATAAGCTCTACAGTAATAATATTGTCAGGTCTATAGTAAGAATGACAAACTGTACAGTAATATGAGAATGAGCTTACAGTAATAATTTTGTCAGGTCTACAGTAATAATGACAAACTCTACAGTAATATGAAAATGAGCTTACAGTAATAATATTGCCTGGTCTACAGTAAGAATGACAAACTCTACAGTAATATGAGAATGAGCTTACAGTAATAATATTGTCAGGTCTACAGTAAGAATGACAAACTCTACAGTAATATGAGAATGAGCTTACAGTAATAATATTGCCTGGTCTACAGTAATAATGACAAACTCTACAGTAATATGAGAATGAGCTCTACAGTAATAATATTGTCAGGTCTATAGTAATAATGACAAACTCTACAGTAATATGAGAATGAGCTCTACAGTAATAATATTACCTGGTCTAAGGTACAATGATGATCTATATTAATAAAAGCTCTGCAATAATCAGGAAATGAGCTCTACAGTAATAATATGACTATATGGCTATATGGTCAGAAATATTCTACAGTAATAAGGGTTCATTTTCATTAACACGCCCAACTCATCCACTAAATACTTCACCATCTCTGCAGTAATAATACACCCAGTTCTGCGTGAGACATTATGACCTCATAGCATAAGTACATGTAGGCATGAGGCCACTTCAGGTACATCATCAGGCAATTATCTGGTATACAATTCTCATACACAGTCCAAATTTTTCACGAGAGTGAGAGAGCATTAACTTTACTGAGTCCACGCATAGCAGAGTGTTAATAAATGACCATTTCTGCCAATAATATTCCCAGCTATTCAGTAATTTGACCAATTTTGCTGTGATAATATGACTAACTCTGCAAGAAAATGACGGTCACCCTTTGATAATAATATAAGGAGCTTTACATTAATGATCATCTCTATTATAAAATGACCCTCCCTTAAGTATTAAGGCTACCTCTAGAGTAACAAACTTGGTTCCAGTAATATGACAACAGGTAGAGGAATAGATGGAAAACTCTCAGAAATATAGGCCCCATTTATCGTGCATTTAATGCCTGCATTAGAGTAGACAAAATGGAGATGATAAATAGCAGAGTTAAACTTGATAGAAGGAAGTGATTAAATTATATAAGCTTCACCTGAAAATCGCAGAGTTCATCACATTTCATGCTCCTTTCATCCGCTTCATTGATTTCCTTGCAGATTTCTACCTGCACCATGGCAATTGACAATAAACTAGTCCATAGAACCACAATAATAATTTCCTCTTGTCACACCACCATCAAAATCCAAGTAAAAAAAACACACTTCACTGGATGCTGAATTCGAACTGGTTTTGGTTAACTGCAGGCACCTTTGTTGCGGTAGCAGAAATGTTATTGAGAAGGAGACGCACAACTCAAGTTGCACTGTGAAAACTCGTTATGTGTCAACTTGCACCTGTAAGTTGTGTGATGCACGTCCCCGGGCTATGTATTTAAATTTCCAGCTTTTACACCTCTGTTTTTTCTTGGGAAACGCATTAATGGTCCTTCTATGAAAGCCAATTACCATCTGGCGGCCAGGTAGTGAATGTCACTTACAAGCCGTCTCCACTAATTAGTGAGTCTCTTATCTGCATAGGAACACATCCCCCATCAGGTGTATGGCAGTGTGCATCAGCCTCCCCTGCATCAGCAGCTAAATGTCTTTTCTACCTGACTCTAACATGCAGGTAGATCCAGGTAACTCCTAACATCACCATCCAGTTCACTGCTCATCCTTGTGCATGTAGACATATACATGTACTACTGCTTTTTCACATGCAGTTATACATTGCTTTTTTTAATATTTGAATTTCTCTTTTCATCTAAAAGATAGTCTATTGTGAAAAAAAATCTGGTTCGTTTCTTCTAAAAATGATTGAAACGACTGCTTTGTAATAGCTATCTATAAATGTGACTGCTTTGTAATAGCTATCAATAAATGTGATTGCTTTGTAATAGCTATCTATAAATGTGATTGCTTTGTAATAGCTATCTATAAATGTGATTGCTTTGTAATAGCTATCTATAAATGTGCTTGATTTGTAATAGCTATCTATAAATGTGATTGCTTTGTAATAGCTATCTATAAATGTGATTGCTTTGTAATAGCTATCTATAAATGTGCTTGCTTTGTAATAGCTATCTATAAATGTGATTGCTTTGTAATAGCTATCTATAAATGTGATTGCTTTGTAATAGCTATCTATAAATGTGATTGCTTTGTAATAGCTATCTATAAATGTGATTGCTTTGTAATAGCTATCTATAAATGTACAGCACACTCCTTTTATAAAAAGGATTAATCATAATTGGTACAATAATTTTTATTCTCATTGGAGACAACCAATAACAAATTTCAGGTATCCACTTGAATGCATCTCTGCCTGGCAAAACTCAGTTTGGTCCCAGAGGCAATCGGCAGCCTCACTTTGAACCCTGAGGGATTCCCTCCAGAGGGCAGCACCAAACTCAGGTGGAGCCAAAGGTTGTGTCCCGCAGGCATGGAGTCTGCAGGGCATTTAAATGTCAGACGAACCGAATATATATATATATATATATATATATATATATGGTCTCAGTGTGTTAAATTCATGGGGTCTACTCATAAACAATGAACAATATGCACTCATATTTGGATTGAGAACGGGCATTTTTGGCTTATCTTTGGCACATTTTCAGCATAAATGCAGCAATCTCACATAACGCATCCAAATTTAGCCAATCACACACAGACAGATCTACTACACACCACAGATTGAATCCATTTGCATATTAATTTCCAGATGAAACACATAATTTTACATTCAATGATATATGTGGTAATCCTATATCTTAGATATAACAGATTGATTCTGCTGATTGATTCTGCCAATTTGCTTATCAACATATCTTCTATAACATACTCATTATCCTATATTAACACATATGTCAATCAAACCAAACAGGTCTTACAGTGAGCTATTACTTTATTAACTTGGCTGTCCTTATAATATCAACATTGATAAGTGCTTCTGGGGGGATCATTAATGCTGACATTACTAAGGGGTTCTTCATTATGAAGATTGTATTACTGTGAGGTCCTATTTTAGCAGGAGATTGCGGACAGTTCTAAGTACATTGACATCACTCTGAGGCTGAGAGGAATATTATCAATACTTACATTTTGTTTCTCTCTAGATTCTGGGGATGATAAATCACTTGTCTCTCCAGCATCTTCTAAAGTTGGACTAAAACAAATAAAATTCTGATCAATTTTTCTTTAAAACTTTGGTACTTTATTGTTTGTGAATAGACATAATACTAAAAGGTTTAATTGGTTTGGTAGTTTAAAAGGTTTAAAGGTTGGAATAATTACATTATTTCTCAATTTTTGATAGATTTGCTTAATAATAAACATTGGAAGCAAAAATTATCATGTCAGTTGTAATAACAAGGCAACTAACTAACAGGACCCAGATGCTACTGCCAGTTGTTTGTCAAAATGGTAAGATATATTGAAATGTCAAATTGTTGGCCACATTTTGAAAAAAACAATGTCAAAAACTTTATTAAGAGTAAAACATAGGCATTAGAGACACATCAACCCTCAGCCCTGCTAACTTACTGTGCAACATTTGCTCCGTACAATATCCGTGAACAAAACGTAACTGCACCAAGGCAAATTGATGCAGGGGTAAAATAAACACAAAAAGGTGCATATCTATTTCCTTTGATAGCTTATGTGTGTCAAGTATCATGAAAGTGTCATCATTAAACTCTAGAATCATTGAGATTATGGGCCTGTGACCTTGAACAGCATCAGGGGCTGAGGGTAAAAAGGAGACACAAAAGTAGGTGTTTTTTCTGCAGATAAACCTTTGACCTTGAAAAACAAGTCAAAGCTTTTCCTCAGAAAAGCAGCAGCATTTTCAAATATTTACCTGTCTGCCTTATCTGAGTTCTTGGAGGAGCTCTCCTTGCGTGGTGAGGTGGGTGTGAATGTCATGTTGCTGTCACTGGTTGAGTGTGATGAAATCAAGTTAGTGGTGCCCTCTAGTGGAGATATGTCTAGTCCCAGGACATTTTTGTACAGCAGTTCATACAGGATTGCTGAAATGAAAAATGCCAATAAACATAAAATTTACTGCCACCCAAGATATATCTGGATAAAATGTGATTATTTAAAGTGTTATTCAGATGAGTAGATGATGACAATAACATGGAAGTGTGACATCAAATATCAGTTTGTGACATCGAATATCAGCTTGTGACATCAAATATCAGCTTGCGACATCAAATATCAGCTTGTAACCCCAAACATTTATTGAACCTAAGTTGAGAAAATTATCTCAAATATAATAATAGATGCTTATAAATAACTGTGTTATGCACTTCAAATGTGAAGATGGAAAATCAATCATTTGTAACGATCCATGTTCAATACATATTTTTTGCATGAAATAAAATGTAACGATATGCATTTATGTTGCTAATCTAAGAATTATTTCACTTCACATTGCAGATATAAATCAATTGTTATCAAATTATTTTATCTTCCTATCAAGCTATGAAAAGCATTCAACTGTACACATTCAATGAAAATTAAAACATTGTAAGATATAACCCAATGAGCGATCATATCAAGTCCAAGATCTCACCCATATATTATATGAAACACCCAAGTGCCTTTATGGTGTAAACAGGTATGCCTATTTCTCCCACTGACTGCAATATTTCTCCCATTAGCTGCAATAATTCTCCCGTTGACTGCAATGTTTCTCCAAATAGCTGCAATAATTCTCCCATTGACTGCAATGTTTCTCCCAATAGCTGCAATATTTCTCCCATCAGCTGCAATAATTCTCCCATTGACTGCAATAATTCTCCCATTTGCTGCAATATTTCTCCCATTGACTGCAATATTTCTCCCATTGACTGCAACATTTCTCCCATTGACTGCAACATTTCTCCCATAAGCTGCACTATTTCACCCTATGGCTGCAATATTTCACCCAATGGCTGCATTATTTCTAACACACAAGTCTCAAGGACTTCTAGGAACATGATGGTTGCTTGTTGCACTTTTCACTCATCTGAAAATATCTGTTAAGACTGGGTGGGAATCAAGGTTAATTTTTGCAACCAGATTACCTCACATTTTTGTGTGCAACACATAAAAAATGTTGGAAGTAAGAGCACAGAAAAGAGTTCATGTGAAGAGTCTTTGTGGATACTATTCTCATAATGGCTAAATTACAGTTGCACCTGTCAGAGATCTCCAATGTTCAATACAAAACATCGCCTTTATGCATTAGGCATGTATATTTCTGTAGCTAGGGAAACTGAAAGTAATCAACCAGTGCAGTGTGCAAGGGTGCTGGATGGAAATGCTGCAAGGGTGCTGGATGGAAATGCTGAGGTTGTGTAAGAATTATACCACTGGAAACCCTCAAATATACCACTGGAAACTGTCACATATACCACTGGTAACCGTCACATATACCACTGGTAACCGTCACATATGCCACTGGTAACCGTCACATATGCCACTGGAAACCGTCACATATGCCACTGGAAACCGTCACATATACCACTGGTAACCGTCACATATACCACTGGTAACCGTCACATATACCACTGGTAACCGTCACATATACCACTGGTAACCGTCACATATACCACTGGTAACCGTCACATATGCCACTGGTAACCGTCACATATACCACTGGTAACCGTCACATATGCCACTGGTAACCGTCATATATACCACTGGAAACCGTCACATATGCCACTGGTAACCGTCACATATGCCACTGGAAACTGTCACATATGCCACTGGAAACCGTCACATATACCACTGGTAACCGTCATATATACCACTGGTAACCATCACATATGCCACTGGAAACCGTCACATATGCCACTGGAAACCGTCACATATGCCACTGGTAACCGTCACATATGCCACTGGTAACCGTCACATATGCCACTGGTAACCGTCACATATGCCACTGGAAACTGTCACATATGCCACTGGTAACCGTCACATATGCCACTGGAAACCGTCACATATGCCACTGGTAACCGTCATATATGCCACTGGTCACCATCATATACCACTGGTAACCGTCACATATGCCACTGGTAACCGTCACATATGCCACTGGTAACCCTCACATATGCCACTGGAAACCGTCACATATGCCACTGGTAACCGTCATATATGCCACTGGTCACCATCATATACCACTGGTAACCGTCACATATGCCACTGGTAACCGTCACATATACCATTGGTAACCGTCACATATACCATTGGAAACCGTCACATATGCCACTGGTAACTGTCACATATGCCACTGGTAACCGTCACATATACCACTGGAAACCGTCATATATGCCACTGGAAACCGTCACATATACCACTGGTAACCGTCACATATGCCACTGGAAACCGTCACATATGCCACTGGTAACCGTCACATATGCCACTGGTAACCATCATATACCACTGGTAACCGTCACATATACCACTGGTAACCGTCACATATGCCACTGGTAACCCTCACATATACCACTGGTAACCGTCACATATGCCACTGGAAACCGTCACATATGCCACTGGAAACCGTCACATATGCCACTGGTAACGGTCATATATACCACTGGTAACCGTCACATATGCCACTGGAAACCGTCACATATACCACTGGTAACCGTCACATATTCCACTGGAAACCACTGCATATACCACTGGAAACCACTGCATATACCACTACCAAATCACGGGTACCTAAACTACCCAACATACCAAGGGTACCTAAACTACACAACATACCTAAACTATTCAACATACCGCGGGTACCTTGACTACCCAATATACCACGGGTACCTAAACTACAAAATATACCACTGTTATATACACTATTCAATATAACCACTGGAACCTAAACTCCTAAATATTCCATTCAAACTTAATAATAAATTGGCTGCCTCCCCCGAATCCTAGTTCTCTCACATAATTACCTCAATCTGAACTCAGAGAAGTGAAGTTAGCACAATTTTTCTCCCCTGTCTAGTTGTAGAATGTGAGCATGTTTGTGTGCTGTCTAGAGACACTCTGAGACGTGACAGCCGCCTCTACCTCACAGAGGCATCATGTCAATGTCCTCGCCTGCTCTGCGTGCTGCAAACACACCCTGAACAATCCAGGCAATGTTATATACGGAGTACACCCCAAAACCCTTTCAAGATGCCAATCAACAATAAAAACCCTGTAATGTCAATATTATTCTATCAACATTACTGTATAATATATATATATATATATATATATATATATATATATATATTTAAGATAATGGTCTAGTACACATTTACACATTTAAATGCAGAAAAAATATATAAAAAAACACAATGTACAGCATTCCTTTGGTTTTTATGACCAAAAACATCTATTTGAATCATCAATAATTTCAACGCCTACTTCAAAGTTTTCAGTTTGAATCATCAATAATATTAACGCCTACCTCAAAGTTTTCGGATTAAAAAAAAAAGAAACCCATTATATTGTCACATGAAATCTTTGCTTTCATAGCATTGCTGCAATGATTCACATTCACCGACAAAGGCTGTGCGACTTTGGGAGTGGTTGCCCGCTTATGTCACTCAGATTTTTGTTACTGAAATGGTAGAATGCCCTATAATACCGAAAGGGTAGACTGCCTCAAATCCTGAAAAGGTAGACTGCCTCAAATCCTGAAAAGGTAGACTGCCTCAAATCCTGAAAAGGTAGACTGCCTCAAATCCTGAAAAGGTAGACTGCCTCAAATCCTGAAAAGGTAGACTGCCTCAAATCCTGAAAAGGTAGACTGCCTCAAATCCTGAAAAGGTAGACTGCCCTCAAATCCTGAAAAGGTAGACTGCCCTCAAATCCTGAAAAGGTAGACTGCCCTCAAATCCTGAAAAGGTAGACTGCCTCAAATCCTGAAAAGGTAGACTGCCCTCAAATCCTGAAAAGGTAGACTGCCCTCAAATCCTGAAAAGGTAGACTGCCTCAAATCCTGAAAAGGTAGACTGCCTAAGAGGGATATGTCAGCAAAAAAAAATTTAAAAATAAATAACAAAATAACAAAATTTTATTTTAAAAATAAGGAAGCAAAAGAAGACATTTTATAACCACTCCCACATAGTGGCACATTGTGGCTATGAAGCCTGGCCTTCAGGGCCACAGGGCCAGTGTTAATGTCAAGCCCTGCATGCCATTCTTATCATCACTGTTGTCTGTCTTCATTAGTCGCCAACAGATCAGTGATATGTGAATATTAATGTCCCCCATAAAAGTTCAATTTGGGACAAAATCTTCACTGAATGCAAGCCTTAGGATAGACAAGGATAAAAAAAGGTTACTAACGAAAAAAATAATAAACCAATAATAAATAAAAAAAAGTAACTAACTAACAAAAAAAAAGATAAATCACTCAAATTTCTACACATAATAAAAAGGTATCAACATTTGTAGCAGTTTTCTGTGAGACAGAAGTGACTGGGTTTACCGGAGAATACTATGACAGATCACCGATAGTTCCATCACTGACAATATCATGTGACATATGTCACTTGACATTAGAGATATATAATGACCACTCCCCAGCCAGATCACTATCTTAGGCTCTATCTCTGTCAAAAGAGCTGCCTCCGTAGCATTTATCGCACTCACAAAGATGGATCCTCTAAGCCAAGCAGTGTACTTCCTCTATGCTTCTGACTTTTCAGATTTTTACCTCAAAAGAATACAGTTTTTCTTCCTAAAATTTTAATATTTTAGAGCGTTTCTTAATATTTATAAGACCTTATCAGATATAAGACAATTCAGCAGTGACCTCATAATAAAGAAAATATCTTGATTTTCCTTTTTTTTACCATTATATATTCCTTATTTCAGCACCTTGCCACAAAACTCTTTCATTTTGCTGTGAAATAATCCTATAATTGATAATGCTTCTTACATTAAGAACAATAACTTGCCAAGAGAGAACTCCTTTTCAGAAGATCGTTGTTTGAACATGTGCACTCAGCTCCACATAGAATTCTGCTATAAAAGAAGCACTTCCTTCTGTGTTAAATACTACAATACTCCTATTGGATATAAGGATATAAATATGCACCTTCCAATCATACTTTAGGCTGTCCTATTAAGCAATATATTTTAACCTTTACCAATATTCATATACTAATTAAGGTATATTCATTATTCAAACATTTTGACCATTTTATTGTTGATTATATGATGCACTGCAATTAATATTCTGGTGTTTGCATTCATGAATATATATCAACCAGGTGGCACCATGCATCTATGCAGTCACGCATGAACATGCCATTGTGTGACCATATAGTGCCACGCATATGGCATACGTGACCTTATAATGCCACACAACAACTGTGCATGACAAGATTATGTCATGTGATAGTCACGCGTGACCACATTTTGTCACATTCTTGTGACCTAATATATGTTTGCCTCTAACTGTTAATATAATCATAATATCAAATCTTGACCGTTCAAGTGGCCCGGCCCTTGGCACTTCCTCTGTCAGGGCCCAGAAGGAACTAACCACAATCACAACACTGCACAACTGCCTTCTGCCATCCAACATCACTGTTATATGCACAAGCCGAATATTATACAATTTTCACGTTATTGGGAAATAAAAGGAATAATTACCTAATCTTCATCTAATCTGACAGGAGTCATGTCTGATCATTGTCTCGCCAGAAGTTGTAAAATGAGGAATATGTACATATATATATATAAAATAAAATCATTCAGCGATTCGATATGGGAAGAGATAAGATACAAATTCTTGATGACAATCTATCTGACATCTGATCTTTAATTGGCCATTTTTGTTGGGCAGGGTGTCTCTGATGATGAAAATCTGTACCAGAACCAAACCAACCTGCCCCCTAGTGGCAATAAGTGTGTTCATTTCTCACGCACTTCATCTTTTAGTTGTGTCATATTTTTCAGTTTACAAAAAGTAAGATCTTGACCAAAGTTGACTCAAATGTCATGAAAGTTTATCAAGCCTCACAAAGAAAAAAATTGGCAATTGGACCAAAAACATAAGAAAGCATTTCACAACTGTGGTGTACTGAGTGAGACCAAACAATGGCTGAACCAGATTGTCAAAGAAACAGACAAGTTGTGCTGAGGTCAAAGAAACGGTCAAGAGTTGAGAATGAGGTCAAATGCATTGTCCACGATTTCAAGTTGTGAAAAAAAATCAGTGAACCGGAAAATGAGTCAACTGTCAATACGAATTATAACAATTCCTTATATTCTAAATAAACCTAAAACCACAGAACTTCACATTTACATGATCTTAACAACTCTCTTCAAAAGAATACTTCAACCAACAATCCTGACAAAGCTGACACCTGTTTTGCAGATCAAAGTTGGGTGTGGCCATACCGCATTGCATCTAGCAACAATCTTTTTTCTTCTTGGATACATTGTGTATATAACAACCAAGATAAAGGGATATATGCTGTATTTATCCGACGCACTGACGGTGCAAGTAGTTAATTGTGATGCTGGGGATTCTGGGATATACCTGGTGCAGATACTCAGTACACCTGCTGTATTTGTATGGCGTTCATGTTTACCCAGGATCGTGGCGTCACCAGTGTTCGGGGCACATACAACTCCCACCTTTCTCATATAGGTCATGGGAACATTAAAGACAAGGTCATGATGACCTCCATTACCAACTTTGGGATTTACCCAAATCTTATTATGATTTCAACTGTAAAATATTTTCCAATTTTTATTAGTCCTCTTAAATTTTGTGGAATTTGTGGAAATTTTCAAAGAAACATTAAATTTAAATTATATGGCCTCGAAATGATGAAATAGCAAAAAGAGAGAAAAAAAGACCTCAATGTGTCTATTGACCATTTTGAAATGACAAAGAGCACAGTTCTCTATCTGCACTGCAGAAGGTCTTCTCAAAGTCTAACTCATAAAAGTGGTACGTCAACTGATGACAAGCTCAAAGTAGAATATGCAATTACCAAGTCAAAGATTCTTTAACCATGTTCCAGGTCCTGCATTTAATATCTATCTATCAGAACTGAGAATACCTAATACTTGTATGATATGGCTTAATTTCTTCCCCCCTTTACCCCCACCCCTTACAATCCTACTTATTGCAACCCCAGCCCCCCCCCCCCCCCCCCCCTCCCCCCCTTGACACGCAACCACACTAAATGATGGATTGTAAAATACAGTCATCCGAACAAATACAAGAGAGTGATCACCGTTTTCCTGATCAAACATATATACCATATATACATGTACAGGTGTCTCTGTTCCTCTAGATGCAGGTAACAAACAATGCAACACAATGCAACAATATTTTATGCTTCTACAAGTTATTATTTTTTAGAAATTACTACTAAGAAATGACTAATATTTAATCGATTGTGACCTGAAATGCAGAGAAAATACCTGACTGGTTGTGACATCATTAAGTGACATCATTAAGTGATTTGGTTTTCAATAGCAAGGTATGATATGGTGCCAACAAACTTAAGAATCAAGCTCAGAGTCTGTCTGGATTGCAAATAGTGGGAAAAAAGTACTAACAGTGAAGGGTCTCTGTATTAGCTGTTTGCACACAATAAAATGTCCCCCTACTGTTAGGACACAATAGAATAAAGAGAGGTAGTCACAGCTCACAAGGTGTGAGGCAAAAGTGACCTTTCTCTAAGAACATAAGTGAGAGAGTGCTTCAAATAAAATTAGCAATTTAATGATAAGCTTAGAGATTGTGTAATTTCTAATCGCTGACCAAGCAGATTAACTTTATATTGTCATCAGGTTTCATAAGACAGAACAAAATATACGCTGAATCTAAATGAGAATGATAAAGAATTCTTACAAATCACTCATATTACTCACAAAAGAACGAAATAGTGGGGCTGGTAAGCGGAGATTGGCACGAGCCTGAATCAAAATGAACTAGCCCGGACAAGTACTGTACTTTGTTAGGCAATTCATATTTAGTAAGATTAAATGAATGGCAAAAGGACATTTTTAACAATACTTGAAAAATCATGATTAGCAACAGGATAGAACGGCTAGCATCAGGGGAACGTGTACGAGCCCGACAGTGTTTGTACTCGTCTGGGACTACGGGCTAGTGTTAAAATCCCAGTGCTAAAATTAAGCTTGCAATGTTCACAAAATAAATCAATATATATTTCTGAAACAAAACAGCCACCAAAACCAACAATCTATTATCCTGTTAATGAACTTTGGTAGTTTAATCATTGAAAAATCTTCTACATACAACATAGATGCCAAGAAATACAGCCACTATCAAAACAAATATTCCTTTCTCTCTCAAATTTGCCTGTCCTTAAAAATTAATACCCCACACAAAGGTCTCACTGTGATGCAGGGAATCACCTCGAGCAATGTTTTTCCAAATAAATCTATTTATTCATTTTACAATTCATTAGTCTCTGTCGCAATCATTTTGGCCTCAGGGCATGTCAACAAAAAATTCACATTAATTATCTAAAGAATCAAGGCATTATCCTGAGAACTAATCTTCATACTTATTGAGTTATTATCTTACCAACTATCAATATTGTATAGTTGATATAGATATGCTCATCTTTTTGAAGAGCAAGTCTTGTTTATTACATTTTTCTATCGCATGTTCAGACGATGTTAGCACCTGTTTGATGAGACATAATTATGGAATCAAAACTAGATTAAAGTTGAAAAAAAGAGCAATTTTCTTCAGACTTCAAATTTCATTGCACTAAGTATTTACAACATGTGGCCTGCCGTTGAGTCGCCCTCTAGTGGCACAACCTTAAACCACAGTGACAAACCATTCAGCAAAAAGCTATCTGTGAGAAACACACTGTAGAACTTCATAAAATGGCACTGTCGTACCGAATGCAGTTATAAATAGCTGTCATTTGTGAATTATTTCTTATTCTACTTTCTAAAGAAATGTCTCTTGCACGCATGACAATGTTAGTGCATGCTGCAGTGACACACTGTGGGGGAAACATTTCCTATATTTTAGACTATGAATACCTTATCCCTGGACGACATACATATACTTGCAAGCATCTAGGTAAAACTTATCATAAATAAAACAAAATAAAATAGCTTGGCCCCTGGTTGGGAATTCATATTAATATTAAGTGCAGATCCACATTTTAAGATAAACTCCCAAGTAGCTGTCATGTGACACACAATGAAATGATAGCATGTTATTCTCTCAAATATGCAAGTACAGAAAGTCTTTGATGGTTTGCAGAGGAGACACACCCAAATTGCCTCCCACAGTTCCCCATCTCTGACTGCCATCACTAAATGCCTTAAGTTAACTGCAGCAGCTTCTGTGGCTGCAGCAGCTGAAACTGGTATCAAACTTTGCCAACTACTTCCAGATGAACTGACAACAGAAACATTCTTACAATGTAATCAATGTAATGAAAATGTTATTAAAATAACAAGCACTTACATATGAACTAACAAAAAAATAAATAAATAAAATAACTGTTATTAAGAATTTCAGAAAAATAAATATGGGAAAATCTGGGGCACAGTGTACTGATTGATTGATATTCTTTATTATACTGATATATACATCGACGTATATATATCATTTGAGGCTGACAAAATAACTTAATGACACTGCAAAGAGTTTCCCCTTTTACCGCAGATTACGTCAACAATAACATAGATGGGTTCTTGCTATTGATGTGGCCTTTGTGAGATTTGGAAACATGTTTTGGCAACATTCTGTGGAGGTAATTGTGTGTTGGGTGGCTTTGAGGGCCACTAGACCATCCACCCCAGTCTGGGCATATAAGCAGTGGGGGACAGCCACCAATAACCTTCCACCAAAACACCATTCATAAACCACACTTCACAAGAATATTACATTATGATTCACTCACTCATAATAAACATCTTATTGGTGTCAACACAACCAAAGTGACCCTCCCTTTTATACTGGTATCCCCACCTTCACTGCTGTAACTTAGCCCTGTGCTATTCCTGAAGTGAAGGGGTCTGGCTTTACACATTATGCCCTGTGCTATTCCTGAAGTGAAGGGGTCTGGCTTTACACATTATGCCCTGTGCTATTCCTGAAGTGAAGGGGTCTGGCTTTACACATTATGCCCTGTGCTATTCCTGAAGTGAAGGGGTCTGGCTTTACACATTATGCTCTGTGCTATTCCTGAAGTGAAGGGGTCTGGCTTTACACATTATGCCCTGTGCTATTCCTGAAGTGAAGGGGTCTGGCTTTACACATTATGCCCTGTGCTATTCCTGAAGTGAAGGGGTCTGGCTTTACACATTATGCCCTGTGCTATTCCTGAAGTGAAGGGGTCTGGCTTTACACATTATGCCCTGTGCTATTCCTGAAGTGAAGGGGGTCTGGCTTTACACATTATGCCAAATAGCATCTATTCAACACATTTTGGGGGGCATTTTTCCAAATGCTATTTTTTTTTGGCAATTTCTCAAACACTTTCAAGTACCAAGCATTAAATATAATTTAATCATTCTATGGTATACTTCTACGACTGTTAACGAGTCTGAGTGTATGTGTTCATAAATCTATTCCCTGTTATCTCAAGCAGTATCTTCTATACATATCTTTGACTGGCAATATATGCACAATTTATCAATAATCAACCAAGTTCTCTTGACTTGACCTTGCCATGACCTTGTTTACTTGCTGAACCCACTGATCTACCAAGCTGATAAAGAATAATATATTAGCACAATCTGAATAAAATCCCCAGAGAACTCTACACATAAGATAGGAAAATGGACCAATTTGGACTGTATTTCAGATAGAATCTATCATATTTTCATAATTTGACTTTGAGCCATAGTGATTGGCCTTAATTTGGTCTTTTGATCAGAAAACCCATTTCAGTGAATCTATTGTGACTAGGCCACCAGGGGACACTACTGCAGTAACTCAATGAGGCTACAAGTCAAATAAAGGTCAAATATATATATATATATATATATATATATATATATATATATATATATATATATATATATATATATATATATATATATATATATATATATATATATATATATATATATATATATATAAAAAATAGTACATAAATTATAGTTACACCAGATACAGAGACACTCCCATCATACATGTGGTTAGACTCCTCTTCACTTGGCACATAAGCTACATGTAGTATATTCTATTAACAGGTCCAGTTAAAGGACAGCTTTTATACTTTTGCTGATTTTATCATCTTTTTTGAAGTAAGCTAATTTATGATATTTTAAAATAATTTTGTGCCAAGAATATATATTCTACTGGGGGTGATCAGTCCTGTCTGATCTTGTACCACTTTAACAATGTCAACGCTCAATTAAGAGCAATTTGCAAAGTAATTATGGATGTCAATCACACCTGCTTTGAGACGGCACTGATGTTTTGATCCAATCTGAGCAACTTCCTCTTAAAAAAGGAAGATAACAGGTGTTTTAACTGCCCCAGAAAATCATGTGAGACGTTTTTATATTTCATCCCGCAAATATAGAGTCTAAATATGTAAAGATTACATGGGATAACTTGATTCTAGATAATAAACTTTTAGTATTTAACCTGCACTAAAACTGCATAAACCACTGAATATACAGCACCCAGCCTACATAACCAACCCCTGAATATACGGCACCCAGCCTACATAACCAATACATCACCTATACACAACCATCTGAAACAATATACGGCACCCAGCCTACATAACCAACCCCTGAATATACGGCACCCAGCCTACATAACCAACCACTGAATATACGGCACCCAGCCTACATAACCAATACATCACCTATACACAACCATCTGAAACAATATACGGCACCCAGCCTACATAACCAACCACTGAATATACGGCACCCAGCCTACATAACCAACCACTGAATATACGGCACCCAGCCTACATAACCAACCCCTGAATATACGGCACCCAGCCTACATAACCAACCCCTGAATATACGGCACCCATCCTACATAACCAACCCCCTGAATATACGGCACCCAGCCTACATAACCAACCCCTGAATATACGGCACCCAGCCTACATAACCAACCCTGAATATACGGCACCCAGCCTACATAACCAACCCCTGAATATACGGCACCCATCCTACATAACCAACCCCTGAATATACGGCACCCAGCCTACATAACCAACCCCTGAATATACGGCACCCAGCCTACATAACCAACCACTGAATATACGGCACCCAGCCTACATAACCAACCCCTGAATATACGGCACCCAGCCTACATAACCAACCCCTAAATATACGGCACCCAGCCTATATAACCAACCCCTGAATATACGGCACCCAGCCTACATAACCAACCCCTGAATAAACGGCACCCAGCCTACATAACCAACCCCTGAATATACGGCACCCAGCCTACATAACCAACCCCTGAATATACGGCACCCAGCCTACATAACCAACCACTGAATATACGGCACCCAGCCTACATAACCAACCCCTGAATATACGGCACCCAGCCTACATAACCAACCACTGAATATACGGCACCCAGCCTACATAACCAACCACTGAATATACGGCACCCAGCCTACATAACCAACCCCTGAATATACGGCACCCAGCCTACATAACCAACCACTGAATATACGGCACCCAGCCTACATAACCAACCACTGAATATACGGCACCCAGCCTACATAACCAACCCCTGAATATACGGCACCCAGCCTACATAACCAACCACTGAATATACTGCACCCAGCCTACATAACCAACCACTGAATATACGGCACCCAGCCTACATAACCAACCCCTTGAACACATCACCTATACACAACCATCTGAAACAATTATTATATATAGTTACCTGTACTAATTCCCACCCACTGGATATTACACATGCATTTTTCAGCACAAAATCATTTTATCTTTTTATGTCATGACATATGCCTTTGAATGGTTGACTCAAAAACTGTCACTACAAACCCGCAGTTGACACCATCCTGGCTGGAGCATAATCACTGTCAAACATATCACACTCTGCTAATTTCCATTCATATCCATTTCCTGTGGCCATTGTCGGCCGAAAAAAAAAACATCTAATCAAAATGACTTCTTAAATATTTCAAATCACTACTATATGTAGCAGTATGCACAATTTTCTCCTGAAGAAGCTTATGTCAAGCTAGCACACTGATGTTTAACCCCTAACGGACGGGAAGGACGGCAACGTCCACCACCGGTAACGGAAGGAAGTTGACGTCCCCATTATTCTGGCTTGATGACGTCATTTGTAACATTCTGAAGGACTGCCACTTAATACAATGTAATCATGATAAAGAAGTCAGACTGCCTTTAATCATGTACTTTTGACCCCAGCATTTCATTAAGCATATTGAATTATAAATTTTATTAATTAAGTATGTAGATACACTAATCCAGACAAAAATTGGTTAGCCCTGCCAACCAACAAAATTTAGATAACCTAGTCCCTTAGGGGTTAAACTCTCTCAGACTCAACACTCAGCATAATAGCAAACAGGCCCTCTTCACTGCACTTGATAAAGAGAAAATGACTAAATAGCTCACAAGGTAAAACTGAAAAATGTGATTCTTCATATTTATGCAAACAATAGTAAACATTTGAAGGGAGACAGTGTATGGGGAACTCCCACTACTGTTAGAGGGACAAGTAGTATGGTCACGCCCAAAACATCACGATCCACATTCGTGATTTCTCATCTGTCTAAAACACACAGACACCTTAATTTAAAACCAAGACTTAATCATGTTAAGTTTTGTTTATTTAAAAATATATCAAGAAATGGTTACAGTGTGGAAAAGTACTGTTTTGTTGGTTACAGATATTGGATGGCAAGGACCTCTAAATTATATAGCTCTTTTCACCTAATCACAGGGGACGACATTGGGGTAGTACCACAAAAATGCAATTCTTTAGTTTAGAAATGGAAGAACTTTTTTTTTTTAGACTGGAGTAAATGTGCATGTATGCTGTTTCATTTTACTGCTGAAAATTCTCTGCATCATAAAATAACAAATTTATGCAACTCTCACTGTGAGCTTATTTGAAGCCATATACTCATTTATGACAAGAATATATAATGCAAAAACACTGAGTATTGCCAAAATGTTATTTGGGTATTTTTCTTACACTTGTTTCTATGGCAACCTATTAGATTTGTGTGGCATATGAATATGAACCAATAAGGCAATAGGATTTTTGCATGTTTCAGCACATTTAACGGCCCCATTGAAGTCAGTCTGTGGCTGTGGAATATATACCCTGTGAACAGGTCTCTGTGGAGTGAGAGGATGACTGCCCTATTAGACACACAACACTGGATCCTATATCAACATTGTCACACCTATAATGTTCCAAACAATCATTCTACTTTTTTGGGGGGTTTGTTTGTGATATACAAACACCTTGTACTCGTCCCATGTGCAAACAGTTTGCATCGAGTTCATATTCATAAACTTGTCCATTGTGAGCATTTTGGTTCACCCTATCACCATGTGAACTGATAGGCTCACGCTTTTATAACTTTTTCATTTTTGAAGACCCTTTATTCCACTTGTCATTAATGCAAACAGTTTATTAATAAACATTTTGGTTGATGTCCCTCATAACATTTAAAAGCAGACCATACATAATATATAAAACATAAAAATTAACCATATTGAGAGGAGATATTATAAACCTTAAAAATGAGCTTCACATTGAGTGTGGCAAGCTTCACATTGAAAGTATGGAGCTTCACATTGAGAGTATGGAGCTTCACATTGAGAGTATGGAGCTTCACATTGAGAGTATGGAGCTTCACATTGAGAGTATGGAGCTTCACATGGAGAGTATGGAGTTTCACACTGAGTGTGGCAAGCTTCACATTGAGTGTGGCAAGCTTCACATTGAGTGTGGCAAGCTTCACATTGAGTGTGGCAAGCTTCACATTGAGAGTATGGAGCTTCACATTGAGAGTATGGAGCTTCACATTGAGAGTATGGAGCTTCACATTGAGAGTATGGAGCTTCACATTGAGAGTATGGAGCTTCACATTGAGAGTGGCAAGCTTCACATTGAGTGTGGCAAGCTTCACATTGAGTGTGGCAAGCTTCACATTGAGTGTGGCAAGCTTCACATTGAGTGTGGCAAGCTTCACATTGAGTGTGGCAAGCTTCACATTGAGAGTATGGAGCTTCACATTGAGAGTATGGAGCTTCACATTGAGAGTATGGAGCTTCACATTGAGAGTATGGAGCTTCACATTGAGAGTATGGAGTTTCACACTGAGTGTGGCAAGCTTCACATTGAGTGTGGCAAGCTTCACATTGAGTGTGGCAAGCTTCACATTGAGTGTGGCAAGCTTCACATTGAGTGTGGCAAGCTTCACATTGAGTGTGGCAAGCTTCACATTGAGTGTGGCAAGCTTCACATTGAAAGTAATGAGCTTCACATTGAGGGTAAATACCACTAACATTGTGCCCATTTCATATCACATCCAGGGTGTATTTTAGGAAACTGTGTGTCTGGGTTTCAGATATATAAATAAAATAATTGCCATTGAGTGAATACATAGTATTGGAGTCTTTGGCACAGTCCAAATGTCAAGCCAACGGAAAAGGTTAGGGATAAAAGTTCACACAAATATACAAAGTGATTTTTTTTTCAACAATGTTCAGTGTGCAATTTTATTTGCATCATGGCTATGATATTGCAGAAAAAAGAAAAATATATGTATATTTGACAAAATAGTATTACTATTATAATATTAAAGTTATATTTTAGGTTGCTAAGGGCAATAAGCTATGATAATTCACAGTCTTATGTTAGGTTTCCTCTCACTCAATTTGGCTAAGAATCATCAAAGGATTTTGAATAGTTTGACAAATCAGAGCCAGTGCCTGTACACACCATGATATAACTGTGGGGGGGGGGGGGGGGGGGGGGGGGGGGGAGCTGGTAACTGGTAACAGTCTATACACAATTATGTTATATACCATGATAGTGCCATCACTATAAAGCAATATGATAACTATACATACCTCAACTCAAAGTGGACATACTACATTGGCCTTAACACAAGTCAGTCAAGGTCAAACACAAAGAAAAAAAGTTTCACTTCAAATTTGGTTCAGATAAGCTTTTTTGTTATTGAAATCGGCTTCACCCAAGCAGAGAGCTAGTCAAGACATGATCGATGTCAAAACTTAGTGCAAAAAGGGGCGAGGGGTGAAACTCAAAGAGAGGCTGGAATAATGCCATTATGAAACTCAGGCTGAAAAGAGTTGAAGGTCATTAACTCAATATATTAAAAAAAAACCACATCATTATCAGATAGGAATATATGACATTTGCAATGAAAACCAATATAAATGTAAAAAAAACATGACTATAACCGGTAAAACGCGACATGGAACATGAATGTTGATCAGGCACCACACAGAATTACCAGCCACCTGTAAATGACTAATTCAGTGATAATCTTATTACAGGTGGGTGTGTCTGCAGTGTTTGTGGCAGCATGCTGAAGTTATTGAGTTCCACATGTACCTGGACAAGGCATGCTATGACAAGGCATGCCATGACAACTCATGTCATAGTTGTCGTTCAGTAACGAGCACTGGGCGAGAGTGTGGTTACAGTGGTTTGCCTCGTTAGCGTCTTCTCCTGGCATCTCATGTTCAACACTCAGCAAGCATCACACACAGCCGACCAAAGCCCATAAACACCACAGAATCCATAGTCATCCAAAACCTCAAGTCACACAGTTTGAAATATGTTATAAACAGATTTCTTCACAATTACTCCAAGATATGTACCATCCGTAATTGGTATATTTGTTGAAATGAAACCTTGTGCTTACTTTGCAATTATTTTTCTTCTATATCATCTATTTATTATTCATTTTTTTCAATATTTATCATCAATAATTCACACATATTTGCTTTGCAGGCTGGTGTAAGCTATCATTATCTTTTATGGTCAATAACCTACTTATCATTATTAGTAACTTATGATCATATCATAACCCCCAAAATATTTATTTTATCTTAATCAAATTACTTATATATTTTGTCAGTTGTTAAGTTAAGCAAGGAGTTCTAGGTGGCTCCCATGCCAGTGACCTTTCTGTCCTAATGCGAGTCTCCCAAGCAATGATCAGTACGCTATTTGTGGAAATAAAAGCTCCATGCTGAATATAATCATTGGATTGCCGTGGTGATCCCAAAAAATGACAAACCTTTTTATGTATTGAAATCACTGAAAGGTTCAAGTTAATGAGTGCTCACCCTTATGGTGAATAGGCATTATGCAAGAATAAAATAATCTAAATCCACAGAATTCCACAGAATCTTGGAATCAAAGATGCAGACAAACTGCAACTTGACAAATATGTAATACTAATCAATAATATATAAATCATAAATCTCATTTTGGCAAAAAAGGGGACAAAATATGAAAAACTGAATGAATCTGGTTTTTTTAACAATACTTTCTTAGACTCACCTGGTGAAGAGTAGAGATACTTTCTGACGACTGTAGAGATATGAACTTTCCCACTGGGTTCACCCCTACTGCTTATATCTACCGGTATGTAAATATGAACTCCAATTCTACAAAGTCATCAATGGAGTTCCACCTCTTGCATGAAAACACGTTTCCGAGAGAGAAAAAAAAACCCAAAAAAACAAAACAACTCGAAAATGCATGTTATTCAAAAGCATACATGTTATATGCATATATATGTCCGTTTAGCTTGATATTTTCTTCAGTTCAAGTGTAATATGGTAGTAGTATGATATTAATACAGAATCAGCTGTGAGGCAAACTGAATCCCACATTGGGCTCGACCACAGCGGACACGCATGGTGATCAGCGTCTCCACGGACCGTGACGGTGGCGATAGGCAAGGGTGATCACACAGCGGGCTGCACTAACATGTTGAACTATTTTGAAGCCACATCTCCCACACCCAGGTCATAGTGCAGCCAGTGACAGCCTGGTCTGAGGCATATTTGCTATCTATGAATAGGCTATGAGAACAACAAATAGTACCACACCCACATTTTATACTACAACATAAAGCTCGCATGAGCTTTCCCTGACCTTATCTTTACTCCATCTTTATTTATGTCTGTGTGAAAGTGAAATAAGTTACCTAAAAATCTCATGAACAGAAGAAACAAAAATATTTATGTCTATAATTTTAAAAAGTGAAATAAACAACTAAAGAACCTCATGAAAACAGATCAAAGCCTCTTCATATTAATATCCAGAAAGAGTGAGATGCACATATTTTAAGTAAAAAGTAAATTATATTCTCATCTATTTTTAGTAATTACAAAGATTAAAGTACATTTATAATGTTAGTGCATTTTTTGCAACAATTTGGTTTACTTTTGTGATGTTTTCTGACATAATACTGAGAGGTACCGTCAACTGATTTAGTAGATCAACATTTTGGTGACAAATTAGCTTAAACTGGTCATTCAACAATACTAAAATTAAACTGCCTGGTGAGAATCAAATAAGATTGAAAAACTGTTTAAACTAGATACTTTGTGATGAATGTAACAACCGGTACTGTAATAATCTGTGCTGTCCTAATGGTGTAGATCTTTTTCTCTGTGCTACAGGCTGTTAAGTGCACTTACACTCATGCTTTCTTATCTAATCCATAGATCCAGATAAATACCAAGACCCCTGAATACAGATAACAACATAATCTACCGTATGCCTTGTATATCACCACATGGATGGTTATTGGCTTCAGTGTACACCATGGAGGGGGACACACTGTGAGCTGCCTTTACTTTATACTACAGTCAATACCAGAAGCAGCTAAGTCAGTCCTACTTAGTCACAATTGTCAGCAAGCCAACTGATCAAATCACGATCCTGATGTTACATAAAGTTATGTAACCAGGGACCAAAGATCAAAGGATCATTAACGCCTCCCAGCCAGAAGATCAAAGAATAATGCCCCCTGATGTTCCAACCCCCCCCCCCCAATGTTACAACTAGGGACCAATGATCAAAGGTTCCCCTAGATATTATTAACCTTATGTAACTTTCAAGGGACAAACGCACATAGAAAATAGAGGAAAAATAGGTGACAAACACACACACACACACACCCAGGACAGACACAGGACGGAGTAGTTTTTCAGAGGTACTGGAAGCTAGCTCTCGCCTTGCCTATATCCCATGTATACCTTGAGAATACACGTGGCCCCCATTGACAGCACTTTTTCATGCCTTCTTAAAGTCTGATACTTTGCCTTTCTGTTGAAAAGTGATAGAGAAATATTGTGTTTTTAGGTAGATTTTGCATAGATAAAATGTAGATAATCTTTTTATTTTTCAACCGAGTATGCCCCAAACGGCTCAAAAAGCTAAGGTCGTCTCCCACATTTCTGTAGTAGCCTGAACTCAACCAAAATATCATACAATCAGACTGACCAATCTCAGGTCATGACCTGTAATCGGTTGGCTGACCAAGATGCTGACCAATAATAACCTGTATGAAGTCATTTATTCTGTCACCAATCAGTTTTCAGCCAGATTTTTATGCAAAGCCTGGACTTCATGTTGATCCTGTATGCACCTTTTTATTGTAGGTGGCAGTGACTGATACGAGAGAGAAGTTGCTTTGGAGGGCAGAACTCAAGTGAATGACACTGATTTTTTGACAAGAAATCTGCAAAACAATTATGGTTTCTGCAATGATGACAGCCGTGACAGCTAAAACATACTAATCACATAATTTTTTTAATTTGCCACTGTGCTCTGGTTATATTTTATTCATGAAGGTTTATGTGTTAACATATTTGTATTGCAAAAAACTGTCAATGTTAAACACTCATATTACAAGGCAAAAATGAATGGAAATTTCCTTCTTAACTACTGCACACAGCCTATTCTATATATCAAGAAATGAAACATAGTTCAGACACACCAAGCCAAATGGCATGCACAGACCAGAACTACTTCAAATGTTTGCATTTCTTAGAAATCTATTTCTGGAAAATTATCGCGATATACTTTTATTCTGCAAGTTACTAACATATATGTGAGACAAAAAGGTTCTGAGAATTACATTAGCAAGTTTCCAGTGCTATGGGTCCCCTGGCGTGGCTAATTTATGGCCATAGCAAACAAGTCTAACCTGGAAAGTTGATGATAATGACCTGATATTAAAGGCGAACAGTTAATGTTAAAGCCAATCAAAGTTTGAAAAGTATGATGACAGTTAAGGATCGAGGTATATTTTATCAAGAGGAATATATCTTTAAAGTTTTGTGACACTGCAGGCAGAGTTGGGTATGTAAATCGGTATTTATATAATAATGCCAATTATGGCTCCCATTTGAGATCAGACAATGCTACAATGCACAAAGTCAAAAAGTCCTAATGCTATCCTCAGTGATCGAGAGTGTCCTACAACTGTCTGAGGGTTCTTACGGATTGGGAACGGTCCAGAGAACTCGGCACAGCAATCCTAACAGTAAGATATTTCCCAGAAAGTTTGCGAATCGCTTTTGGGGGTAAATAGCAACACTCTTGTGACAGACTTGGTCATTTTTTAAAACCCAAATTCGGGACATTTTCTGAACAATATCTGATTGATCTTGTGAATTTTGATAAATTTTAAAAAGAGAATCATCCAATGAAGGATGGCAATGAAAATCCTGAAAGAATGACTAAGTGAACCTACATAATGCATTGCTAGACATTTATGAGAAGGTTGTATCTGAACTGTCTGCAGCTTGTATCATGGCATTTTTTGAGCAAGTTAGAGCACTTGCAAAATAACTAGACATTGACCTCGTCAGAAACATCACCACGGTCAAAAAAGGTCAAAGTTGAAAATGTCATTTTAACAATAACAAAAACAACAACAAAATAAAAAATAAATAAATAAATAAATAATTATATGTACATTTTAGTGGCAATCTACGCAATATATAGCAACTAAGAGTATCCTCAAGGCATTTAGACCTTGATCAAATTGCAAAGGAAATATTCAACAGAAAGGTCAAGTTAAAACTCATATCCAATTTATATTGTCATGAAGCATGCATTTAATTGGTGTTCATTCAGGTATTTTGAGGCAAATTATACTCTGACAGGAGTTTGACCCTAAATATTAAATATTGCAGAATTAGAATAAAGGGAAGCTTTTACAAAAGGTAAGACACTGCCAATTTTATTTAATGACCTGCAAGATGACAATCAGTGAGAAGTTTGTTTATACGTCCTGAAAGGGCCACCCACTGGCCGTGCCCTGATTGAATTCATGGTACAATTTCCCATATGAGTTGAGGCCTGTGCCAAAACGGTAACAGTGTTGTCCTTGTAAATCATGACAATCAAATGATATGGAGTCAAGTAAAATCCAAAACTTCCTCAAGATCCTATCTCCTGCTTAAGGCTGCTGGCGATTCATTCTGCTTACGGTCAGGGGACCTGCCACACTGGCCTTACTTTGCATGCTGGTTTCTCTCATGAGATTTATAAGGATGATTTTGTTGAAAACTGCATCAATATTCTTCCAGTTTGGAGAGATTTACAATGACGATTTTGTTCAAAATTAACTCAGTATTTTTCCAGTTAGCAGAGATGCTTCACAAGGGTTGTGGGTAGCAAGCATCCTTCTATATTTTCTACATATGGTTTTGCAAACTTGACACTTGTGTACACTTCATTGTGACCAGTGACCTGTCATAGCATGACCACAATGACCAGTCATAGCATGACCACAATGACCAGTCATAGCATGACCACAATGACCAGTCATAGCATGACCACAGTGACCAGTCATAGCATGACCACAATGACCAGTCATAGCATGACCACAGTGACCAGTCATAGCATGGCCAGTGACCTAACAGTCAAATTATGACCAGTGACTTAACAATCAAACCATGACCAGTGACCAGTCATTGCATGACAATTGGCCTAACAGTCAAATCAGGACCACAGTAACCAGTAATAGTGACTATACAAACCACAGTAACCATGACTACAGTGACCAGTCATAACATGACCATTGAACATATATACCATGACCAGTGACCATACATATTATGACCACAGTGACCATACATATTATGACCACAGTGACCATACATATTATGACCACAGTGACCATGCATATTATGACCTCAGTGACCATGCATATTATGACCTCAGGGACCATGCATATTATGACCACAGTGACCATACATATTATGACCACAGTGACCATACATATTATGACCACAGTGACCATGCATATTATGACCACAGTGACCATGCATATTATGACCACAGTGACCATGCATATTATGACCTCAGTGACCATACATATTATGACCACAGTGACCATGCATATTATGACCTCAGTGACCATGACTACAGTGACCAGTCATAACATGACCAATGACCATATGCAGTCATTGCATGAGTAAGGTTAATAATTTCAAGCACAAAAAAACTTTTTTTTATGGAGTAATTTGTTGGAATAGACCAACATCATCTGACCATGAACCCTCTCCGTCAAATATGAGAATATTCTTGGAAATGTTTACTCAAGTGCGTTCTCAAATTGCTGTGCAATGGGAAACTTGTTTATATAATGGCAAAGAAGAAACTTTCGCATATTACCAGTAAATGTTGACCCTAACCAAATACAACTCTTTATCATACATGGAGAAATGAACTGTTGAGGCATATTACTAATTATAACATGGTGCTATCACACTTTTGCTAAAGAAATCAGGAAATTTGATTATACTTTCTTTGTTGATTTTATAACAAAGAGAAAGCAAATATGCCACGCCCAAATATTTTGCATTAATTTCTCATTATAAGTGCTTTACATCTTTTTCACTAAACTACGCATTCAGTCGTCATTTCATATGTTTCTTAAGCCTTCCGTTTAGGATAATCATGATTACTATTGCGAGGAATATTATCTCAAAGATTTTCTCAGCTGAGAACAATTACCACAGGAATATTAGCATTTGGAGCAGAACATCTCTTTGGTCACATATTAACGTGATCAAATGAGTTCACACCTTTCCACTTCGTGACCATATTGTGTCATGCATGAGATCATATGCATGAAAAAATACTACCAAGCAAAAAACCATGTGATCAAACCATATTCGGTTACATTTATGTGTGGCCCAAGAGATATCAGCACCATTAACAAACTCGTCTGGTATCAGCGCTATGAAAACTTCATCATCATCATCATTTCTTTACTCCAACTGATAAATGCATTTGATTTCTTTCTCAATAAGGTGACAGTTTTAAGTCCTCTACTATTGGTGTGTTTACTGGTATTATAACCACTATCAGTCATAGAAAACACCTTGAATCCAGACAAACCTCATCATCTCTCACTGTGATTCACTTTACCCACTTCTTTTTTTATCTCTCCCTATGAAACCTTTAAATGAACTGAGCTCGCTTGCTTTGGAGATATTAAAGTCAATCATTTGCAGGAAGCAGTGCCATCTATTGTGTAATCATGATAAGCAGGAGATCTTGGAAATCTTTATTGGAAGGATATTCTCTGTCTCTTGTGAATTTAAGATAAAAAAAAACCTTCATGATCTTAAAAACAAATTCTGATAGAATTTACCTGGTTGAGGAGCGCACTAGAAATGTGTGAGATTAAGTTGGAATTTTTTTTTCACAACCAGAGGTGGCAATTGTTAACTGAAAGAATTTTGCATGCCAGGCCGAATTTGGAAAGAAGTCGACACAAAAACATGGGACCCACATTCAAGATGTAAAATTCATAAACATACCTATTATCTCTCAAATTCATAGTTGAAAAGCCTGTCAAAAAAAAAAGAAAAAAGAAAAAAAAAAAAATGCCAGCAATCATTGCATGCAGTACTTACAATTTAATGATATGTTATAAAAGCAGCCCCTCCCTGGAATTTATTGTGATCTCAGCATGCCAACACCCACCCCGTGAAAATTGACATTATTATATGTGTATTAGTATGTATATATTATATATAGACAGTACCTTCCAACATGATGTTTAAAATCAGTTAAAACATGCTGCAAAGTATCTCAACAACATGGACCACAGGTTTCATATTACCAGAATATCAGCATTCACAAATTGATTTAGCATTATCTAAAGACTGATGAGACCTTCTAGGAAAAATAACAGTTGCAAAAAACTGTGAGATTATTTTTGGAAGCTAGTATGCCTGGATCTGCTTCAGGTATGTATAGGGCAAGTAACACATATCCTGTGCATACAGTCAAAATCTAGTGGCATGAAAAATCTACAAGCTCTTTGCTTATTCACAATATAATGATATTCATACTTCATGCAGTCTCTGAAGGAATGTGGGAGGCCTGGGCTACCCTCCATCACAGGACTTCTCTCCCATACCAGTCCCTGCCTACCCTCCCTTACAGGACTTCTCTCCCATATCAGTCCCTGCCTACCCTCCCTTACAGGATTTCTCCCTCATATCAGTCCCTGCCTACCCTCCCTTACAGGACTTCTCTCCCATATCAGTCCCTGCCTACCCTCCATCACAGGACTTCTCCCTCATACCAGTCCCTGCCTACCCTCCCTTACAGGACTTCTCTCCCATATCAGTCCCTGCCTACCCTCCCTTACAGGACTTCTCTCCCATATCAGTCCCTGCCTACCAAAGAGAACCGCATCAGTTTTTTCTCACTGCACGTGCTGGTCAGTGACGTCATGTCAATGGTTGGCACGTGCACGAGGCGATTACGTAACGCAAATATGATGTACTTCAAGAGATGAAACAAGTTTGTCAGGAATTTCTCATCGTAGAGCATACAGAGCATTATGAACGGTGTGCTTTGGACAGCAGATGCAGAATACAAAGACAAAACAATTCCAGAGAAAAATATTCCAAAAAATTAAATATATTCCATGTTTTTGCCAACTTTCTTGGCTGCAGAAAATTCAGATCACTTTTGTGCCCGGAAGTCAGTCTTCTCACGTGCATGCTAAAACTTGATTGGCGAGTTGAAAATATTTGAATGTTGTGGGTATTGTTTTGATTGACCTCACGTGAAAATGTATTGTGACGCTATATAACTCCTTCAGCTACCAATTACTTCCGGGCACCAAAGTGATCTGAATTTTTTTTGATGCCATACCTCTGACTTTGGAACAATATAAAGTGACATTCCTGATATATTTTTGGAATATTAAAATCACAGACCACAAGCTAATTCATTTTAGAAGATGGCTAGATACACATTTGGAGGGAAAGTAATCGTTTGCACAGTTTACAACATCATCTGCCTCGGAAGGTCAGGAAATGCATAGATTTTTGTTTCCTCTCTAGATATATCATCATATTTGCGTACGCATCGATATCCCTGCACGTGCAGTGGTCCACGTGCTGTGAGAGCTGGCTGGAAGCTAATGCGGTTCTCTTTGCTGCCTACCCTCCATCACAGGACTTCTCCCTCATACCAGTCCCTGCCTACCCTCCCTTACAGGACTTCTCTCCCATATCAGCCCCTGCCTACCCTCCCTTACAGGACTTCTCTCCCATATCAGTCCCTGCCTACCCTCCCTTACAGGACTTCTCTCCCATATCAGCCCCTGCCTACCCTCCCTTACAGGACTTCTCTCCCATATCAGTCCCTGCCTACCCTCCATAGCAGGCCTTCTCTCTCATATCAGTCCCTGCCTACCCTCCCTTACAGGACTTCTCTCTCATATCAGCCCCTGCCTACCCTCCAAAACAGGACTTCTCTCTCATATCAGTCCTTGCCTACCCTCCCTTACAGGATTTCTCTCTCATATCAGTACCTACCTACCCTCCAAAACAGGACTTCTCTCTCATATCAGTCCTTGCCTACCCTCCCTTACAGGATTTCTCTCTCATATCAGTCCCTGCCTACCCTCCCTTACAGGACTTCTCTCTCATATCAGTACCTACCTACCCTCCAAAACAGGACTTCTCTCTCATATCAGTCCTTGCCTACCCTCCCTTACAGGATTTCTCTCTCATATCAGTCCCTGCCTACCCTCCCTTACAGGACTTCTCTCTCATATCAGTCCCTGCCTACCCTCCATCACAGGACTTCTCTCTCATATCAGTCCCTGCCTACCCTCCCTTACAGGACTTCTCCCTCATATCAGCCCCTGCCTACCCTCCATAACAGGACTTCTCTCCCATATCAGTCCCTGCCAACCCTCCCCTACAGGACTTCTCTCCCATACCCGTCCCTGTCTCCCCTCCATTACAGGTACGTAGAAGACATGAACGAGGAACGAAGAAGGAAGAAGGAACGAAGTTGGTCAGAAAAAGATGCGAACAGAAGACCAGCGTCCATAATGGTCAGCTTCTCATTTGTGTTCCGTCTGCAATATACATCCGTCTTATCCATGTATATCCGTATTTGGATGCTTTCTGTGCACGTTTTCTCCTGAATATTTTTATTCTATATCAGAGTTCATCCACGTTGTTGGCTTTGATCTTGTCCGCTTGTTTTTTTTTACTTGTGCGAAACTCATTTGTTCCTTCAAAGCGACCAAAACGAACAGAAGCGGACAAAAGTGAACATGCAAGATATTTTCAACTCCGCAACTCGTCCACTTGGCCTGTTCTCCATAGTGAGACCAAGCCCATAGACTCGCAGTGCTTATGACTCAATAATATAAAACGCATTCATCACAGCTGTAATAGTAAAACACGGCATGTTATACTACTGGCTCATGTCACATTTCTCGCCCAAAGCACTGAACATCAAACATTAAATACTTTAAAAAAAAAATATAAAACTACACTTTAGAAGATAACAATCCTGTCTGATCCGTGATAGAGATCAGACTAAGATGGAATGGTAAGCTTATATATCAAGGTTCTATGAGTGTGACAGGGAATAGCACTGGGCGACAGCTCTCAGCACTGGGTGACAGCTCTCAGCACTGGGCGACAGCTCTCAGCACTGGGTGACAGCTCTCAGCACTGGGCGACAGCTCTCAGCACTGGGCGACAGCTCTCAGCACTGGGCGACAGCTCTCAGCACTGGGCGACAGCTCTCAGCACTGGGCGACAGCTCTCAGCACTGGGCGACAGCTCTCAGCACTGGGCGACAGCTCTCAGCACTGGGCGACAGCTCTCAGCACTGGGCGACAGCTCTCAGCACTGGGCGACAGCTCTCAGCACTGGGCGACAGCTCTCAGCACTGGGTGACAGCTCTCAGCACTGGGCGACAGCTCTCAGCACTGGGTGACAGCTCTCAGCACTGGGCGACAGCTCTCAGCACTGGGCGACAGCTCTCAGCACTGGGTGACAGCTCTCAGCACTGAGGAGAACTGTAGCAGCATGAATCCAATTATATCTAGATTTCAGTAAACTCCATAAAAACTAAAGATGCGGATGAACAATGCTGGGCACTACTTTCATTTCCAGATATGTACCAATGATGCATTTTGATATTAAAATATTGATCTTACATATCATGTATTTATTATAAATCCATCCACAATAAGACGTCAACTGTGTTGAAAAAAATCCCTTATAAGGTCGAGCATGTCAGTTACATATATAATAATCCTGCTCCACCTTTCCTTTAAGATTAAAATACACATATTGAGCTTGATACTGGAATTGCTAGCATGGAAAAAATGTACATAAAAATATATAATTCTTATAAAATAGAAATGTGAATGAGAGAAATCATGACGCAAAAATACCATTCCAGATAAAATATCATAAATTTGAGACAAAATTTACAAATGACATAACATTTATTGAAAATTGTATTTAGATAGAATCTTTTAACCCCTAAGGGACTAGGCTATCTTAATTTTGTTGACTGGCAGGACTAACTAATTTTTTTCTGGACTAGTGTATCTACATACTAAATTAATAAAATTTATAACAATGGTTATTCAATATGCTTAATAAAGTGCTGGGGTCAAAAGGTCATGATTAAGGCAGTCTGACTTCATTATCATGATTACATTTGTACATCATGGGACGTCCACGTCCCTCCCGTCCGTTACCGGTGGTGGACGTTGCCGTCCTTCCCGTCCGCTAGGGGTTAATTAATATGTCTCAAATCTGTTTAGTTTTTCATTGCACCAGTTTTTCAAAGAATTGAATTTTTTTGTCCGTTCTTTAGAATTACATCACTATCCAATGCAGAAAACATCCTGTAAACAAGATAAATCTGATTCGGGATAATACCTCCTAGCTTCTGCCAGACTTAAAAAAAAATAATAATAATAATATAAGTGATTTCTTTTTTGCACCTAAATTTATAGTAAAACATCTCCAATTTTGTATGCAAAGATTTGGCATTATTTCTGTTGGCATTGCTCGGGTATATGTGACTGGCAGTAGATACGTATACAGTACACGTATGTAGTAAACACAATATATGTATTAATCCAATATTATCATAAAAAAGAGGTACTCTGATTTCATCTTAATAGTGAATTGCAACCAGTTGGTTGAATGAATACATATAAAATATAATAATTACGTTTTGTCACAAAATGACATACAATGTAAAAATACTTTGGAAAATTGAAATAAAAACTATAGCAAAGACGATCACTAGAGCACCAACTTTAAGTTAATTGTCAAAATAATAATGACCCTAGAGAAAGCCTCCACATTCCACCTGCACTTTATTCTATCTGCGTTTTAATGTTATGAACCACCACAACTATTTGTACCAAATAACTGATAATAACTGACTGGTAATCGGGATTGTTGTTATCGTGATAATCAGTCAACCAGGTTTAAACTGAAAAGCCAAACTAAAATAAAGTGTACTGTTATTTATTCATGTCGATAAAAACTCAGAGAGTCTCTTTGACCTTGCCTATACACCGAGATGACAAGGTCAATCTGTGGCTGACTTCAGACGTACTTCACATTGACATTCCTGGTGTGTGCTATGTGGAAATAACACTTCTCTCGAAAAAAAAAGATGACAATTATTTACAGATTTGAATACTGATAAGATGCTCAAGTCATTTAGATGCAGGAGACGAGTCATAATTCAAAAGAGCCCTGCTCGCCAAACTGTAAATTGCCCTGAATTTCTTTTGTCTTTAAGGTTTTTAGTTTTATCAGAAATTATTCTGCCGTGCATAAAGTAACTGTTGTATGTGTGATATATTCTTTGTGTAGAATCGAACTGTTCAGAAAAAAAAAAAAAAAAAACTTTTAACATCCCAAAAAGATCTCCACTTTGTACACAATTCGCATTTGTGCATCTCATCTCAATTGTATTTGACGAGGTAAGTTATGAGCTTAGCTACAATGCTACTTTGGCCTTACTTTTGTCAGTGAAAGGCTTGTGAGGGATTGAATTGAATTGTTATGCTTGATGACTCCCAAAAGACATGTATATTATGAATGGGCAGACAATCGGAACTTGATACTGCTGTGATCAGTCGGGACTAAATGGGTATTTGATCACGCATAAAAATATGACATGCATGCAGAGAGACTTTATACTGGGAAGTTTGGCAACTTTATTGCTTTAACCTTGTACAAGGCTATGGGCTGTGGTGCAGTTGGGGAGAGTGCAAGCTTATTTTACACCAGTTCATGCAGTTTTTCTGTAATGTTCCAAAGGTTGTGGGTTCGATTCCCGGTCATGCTGAGATTGCATTCATATCCCAATGTTTCATATGAGCAGAGACTTGTGCCTGAAGGGTTAACCTGTTAAATCTGTGCCTAGGTGGGTTGTCAAGGACCTGCGACATCAAATAATGTAGAAAGTCACGTTAAACCCCAGACAACAAACACCCAGTAAAGCCTAACTCCCACTTAAGGATGCTAGCAACTGTTTTAGGTCAGGGTGACCCATGAGCTTGGCCATACTTTGCATGTTGATTTCTTCTGTGAAATTTACAACGAAGATTTTGTTGAAAACTGTCTCTGAACCTGTGTATTAACCTGCATCTAATTATCACACTTTTATTAGATACCAAAAGCATAAAAAATATGCCTTTGTTTATATATAAAATTTGGAACGTCATTATTATGGTTTTTGGTGCCATAGAGCAAACGATTTTCTGGGTTTCTTTCCAAGAAAAACAACAGAAGTATATCTTTGCACAATGATAAAATATTTTCACATTATTGCATGCCAATATAGATGTCTGGCATTGACTGAATGGTAAAATCCAGATACCTGTTTTGTTATTATTTGCCATCAATCAAAATATATACATATAATTTTGTTTTCACGAGTTTGGTCACCCACCAGCCTGCTTTCCTCTTGGGCAAGAATATAAATTGTGGCTCTCCACAAAGGATTAACTAACCCATGTTCTAACACGCAATTAACTTGCTGCTTTGTATCTCATAACCGTGAGATCTACTCAAGTTCAAATCCCAAACAGGTTGGCTTCGGGAAGGGCTCACAACTGAGTAGACACAGTCCTGTTTTTGATGAAGTCCTGTTTTGACCAAGTCCTGTTTTTCTTTTCTACAGACTAAGAAAACTCATGTGAAGATCACAATAAGCCCTCATGAGCTGTGATTTTTGTCGAGCAACAAAGCGTCACCTAGGTAATCATCTACAATGAAATCACATTTCTTGATGAAACAAACAGATCTGTTTGAGTTAAACTTTCAAACATTTACAT
The DNA here is from genome assembly GCA_949316495.1 of Amphiduros pacificus. Taxonomy (NCBI): domain Eukaryota; kingdom Metazoa; phylum Annelida; class Polychaeta; order Phyllodocida; family Hesionidae; genus Amphiduros; species Amphiduros pacificus. The sequence continues at coordinate 43,003,169 of OX439008.1, read as the reverse complement.
TCCATGAGAGACAGGTAAAGAAAATTATGCATCTAAACCTTAAGTTGAATTCAAAATTTTAATCCCTGGTGAGGCCTCAGTAGAGGCTGAAACGTGGAGGACACGCTCCTATTTCAAGTCTACTTTGAAAAAATGTACCTTACCTTCTGATTCTAGTTATCCTGGTTTTGTATTGTTACATATGGATTGTGCCTATGGGGACATGTATGGGGAATATCAATAAAATGTGAACTTAAAGCTCAGGTTGCTTTTGAGTTAAGTTTTTCAGTGAATAATTCTTGAAGTGCAACCAAGGTACACAATTGCAGTGTATGGTAGGGATTCATTTCTGAATGGTAAAAACATGCCATTTGCAGTCAAAACAATCTATAATGGCAGCTTTCTCTCCAAAACTGATTTCCAGAAAAGTATTCTTGATCAGAGTGAAGAATAAAGTGACAATACAAAGCACACAAGTTCAATAAATGGAAGGATTTGTCGAGATGTGCATGCTTGACATTGAATAGAAAGATTCCTACATCCCAAAATAGATTCAATACAGTTTATGGCTCTATTTGCAAAACTGATATGTGATATGATACTCAAATGCTTCAAACAGAACACTATTTACGAGTTTATTAGTGAACATTTTCACGCCTGAGTAATATTTCATTGTCCATAGAGACTTGTATGTCAGCAGACACGGTAATTGCTACCTCACGGTCATCAATCACTGACTGACTTCAAGATGTTTTTTCATATGATCAGATATAGAGTAGGGTCTCGCCTGTCACCTCATTTTACTGGTATTCAACAGAGTAATGATCAATTTTCTTTCAACAACTTCTATTTGTCAGTTTAAGAAATATGAGGTTATTACCCTGGAAAAAGTCCTTTCTAAGTCAGGTGTAAGTTTTTACTAAAATAAAAAGTTTGTCCCTGATACCTATACCATTCATCAAAGTGATTCTTTTATCAACTCGTCATCAAGATTCATAATAGTCTAACCAATAATATCCTCTGTTTGGGCCAGTGAATGCTCTGTTGTAGTGGCCCATATATGTTTGGTCTCTTAGAAGCCCAGACTATCTTGATTTTATTCTAATACTTGATAGATATTTGTCTCATATTACCATCAATGGAACTCCCACTAAAACACTTGTCACTATACATGTAGTCTTACATACAATGCTGTTTATTGCATCACATACCCTAATATCCTTAGAAACTTCGGGCCACCAAATCTCATGCCCTGGTGGTCCAACTGGGCAACCAACATTTTTCTCTTTATGTCAAGAGGCCTGCAATGCCATATATTAATTGCTAAGTCCTACCAAAACTGTCTGCAGCAAGTATCAAAGGTCATCACTGATATTAATATTTTATTTTATTTCACTGACATTCGTCTGCACTATTCACCATACTCATTGCGTGGAATTATGCATTGTCACTGTTGTTTTTTACATGCTCACTGGGGCATGCCTGGTCACTGGGGCATGCCTGGTCGCTGGGGCGTGCCTGGTCCCTGAGGCATGCAGTTAATCACTGATACCAGTACTGCTCATCACGAGGCATAATCCCTCCATCATGCACACTGAGATCAAAGACATGTTGAAGCTTTCTTCTGCAAAATGTTGAACTGCTCTGCTTACTGAAGTGTGACTGTTCACTGCTGCAAGACTTTCATCTGGGTAGCTACCGGTATTACTACTCTTCAAGATGTATCATCCAAACAATAATGACAGCTGTATCTATAATAACAACTGAATATGGCTCATGGCTCGAAATGTTGACAGATGACTGACATCTTAGTCTGGATAACGGCTGTGGCAGGCAAGACAAAAATGGTATTTTTTTTTCAATATAGAACGGTCATGATGACAATGTTGTTTCCATGAATACATATCCCTTTTTTAAAATTCTGATACGTGCCATTCTGAACTAGGGTTCTGGTCTGATTGAAATTGACTGCTGAAGGATGACGCGTTGTGAAAAAACTAATGTCCGATATTGAACAGTCATGATGAAAATGTGGTTTACACAAATACATATCCTTTTTTATTCTGATACATGCCATTCTGAACTAAGGATCTGGTCTGATTAATGGTGAAGTAAACGATTGTTAAAAAAACTCTTTATTCTTGCATATCCCCTGGGGTTGACTGTTACCATACCTTATGAACCTTTTCATGCTGTGAGGGTCCATACAGAGGAGGCTAGAAACTCAGTCAACCCATGGGGCATCCCAGACATAAAAGTTTTGACTTGGATGCTGATAACAATAAAATACTTCCAGGTAAAATGTCTAAGAGTTGTGCTCACCCTTGCTTTTAATATTTATGCAATTTTCTTGGATATGCCAGCAGCACATACATGTTTGGCATATGAATGATAATTTTTATCCACATTTACAGGTCGGGAACAATCGATGGAGACTATATCTATATTACCAAAATAAAGCACTATGCCCAAAAACATTGGCCTGGTGGGCTTGAAAATCGCAATTTTCTCAGTAATGTGTTCAGTAAAGTCAGCATAGCTAAAAACATAATAAACTAAACTGATCCCTTATTCTTATATCTAAGCTTGATGTCTAAGCTTGATGTCTAAGCTTGATGTCTAAGCTTGATGTCTAAGCTTGATGTCTAAGCTTGATGTCTAAGCTTGATGTCTAAGCTTGATGTCTAAGCTTGACCTTTGACACTGTTGTCCTACATTATCATTTACCTTGATGTAAACATATATACATATATAAGTATCATGACACATGATACTATCTGTTGCATTGTAATTATAAAAGTTTGGTTTATCTGAAAATCCAAGAAAAATAAGCAATTGTTTGTGATTGAATGGTGGTTAAAGCCTCAAAGTAGGGATAACTTAAGAGCTTGATGTGATTGCTCAAGTACAACATCAAAAAGACATCAGTCATGCCTTACAGCAAGTCAGAGCAGTCCACTAAAATGTTTTTTCCTGAACTCTCATTTATATTGAGAATAAAAAACTATAAACACAGACTGAATATCTCCTCAGCTATTTTGGTGTTTTATTTTTCATCCCTTCAGTTACAGGAAAAATGCCTATAATGTCATTCACCTGGTAAATAAAAAAACCTTTATTTTTTATATTCTTGTTATGCATCTCCAATTTCCAGGTACTTCGCCATAATCTTTATTCATACTTACTTCAAATACATATGTACATCAAATGTAAAAAGAGAGAGAAAAAATATATGATTTTTCTGAACTCACATTGGCAGATGGCGGCACTTTGGAGGTAGCTCCGTGGCACAATGCTGTCGTAATGATTACCGTTAGAAAAACACAGCAAAATCTGAAAAGTCACAAGAAAATAAGGTATATAAATCTGTAACATTTGATTCCAAGGCCAATTGTTTCATCTTTGACAATTAACATCAATACTGCATCTGAAGGAAATGTAGAATCAGTGATATGTAAAAGTAGTATAAGATAGTGATATGAGTTTTTTGAGTCGGTGATATAAGTAATATGAGTCAGTTTTATGAGTCTGATGAGTCAGTGGTATGAGCCAGTGATATGAGTCAGTGGTATGAGCCAGTGATATGAGTCAGTGGTATGAGCCAGTGATATGAGTCAGTGGTATGAGCCAGTGATATGAGTCAGTGGTATGAGCCAGTGATTTAAGCGCTTAGAGCAGACCTGGTCTGATATAGCGCTATATAAATCGTTATTATTATTATTATTATTATTATTATTATTATGAGTCAGTGGTATGAGCCAGTGATATGAGTCAGTGGTATGAGCCAGTGATATGAGCCAGTGATATGAGTCCGTGTTATGAGTCAGTGGTATGAGTCCGTGGTATGAGCCTGTGATATGAGTCCGTGGTATGAGCCAGTGATATGAGTCCGTGGTATGAGCCAGTGATATGAGTCAGTGGTATGAGCCAGTGATATGAGTCAGTGGTATGAGTCCGTGGTATGAGCCTGTGATATGAATCAGTGATATAAGTCGCTGATTAGTGATGCAAATAAGGTATGTGAGCCAGTGATATGAGTCAGTGTTATGAGCCAGTGATATGAGTCCGTGGTATGAGCCAGTGATATGAGTCAGTGGTATGAGCCAGTGATATGAGCCAGTGATATGAGTCCGTGTTATGAGCCAGTGATATGAGTCAGTGTTATGAGCCAGTGATATGAGTCCGTGGTATGAGTCACTGATTAGTGATGCCAATAAGGTATGTGAGCCAGTGATATGAGTCAGTGTTATGAGCCAGTGATATGAGTCAGTGGTATGAGCCAGTGATATGAGTCAGTGGTATGAGCCAGTGATATGAATCAGTGGTATGAGCCTGTGATATGAGTCCGTGGTATGAGCCTGTGGTATGAGTCCGTGGTATGAGCCAGTGATATGAGTCCGTGGTATGAGCCTGTGATATGAATCTGTGATATAAGTAGCTGATTAGTCAGTGATACGAGTCAGTTATGTTAGTCAGATTGGTGAGTCAGTGTTTTGAGTCAGCGACGTGAGTAAGTGATATAATTAAGTTTTACAAGTCAGTGACATGAGAAATTATCGACTTGTGGGATAATAAAGTCTCGTCATGGCCAATGATGCTAATATTGAACAATAGAGTATTGTATCATCCTGCTTCCTGATTGGCTCACTCTCTTAATGTTTTATCTGGGTCAGCATTATTGTGACTTTACTCTCTAAGAGATCGGCCTATCAGATTGCAGAATTTCACTCGAGACAGAATTCATGTGATGCTGCCATTCCAGCTCTCACAGCACCAAAGATGCACAAAGGTGAAGGTCTTGTCTGGCAAACATCCTGGTCATTGAAGCGCAAGGATTATCTTCTTTTTGATTGGCTAAAATTGGTAGATTGATTTAACACACCATGTGCGTTGGCAAATATTTATTGAAATGGTCTGATGCATATGAATAGGAAATAAATAGGAACAATTTAATTGATGGAAGAAATCTCACACCAGTATGACTTCTTGTTTCCCTTCTTAGACTTTATGTTGTTTATTATTATGAATTTTTAATCTTGCATCATTAATGTGCAAGATGCCCATCTGGAAACTAAAATAAATGAAATATATCAACAACAAAAAAATATTTATATATATATAAAAAAAATATTTTAAAAAAACCAAAAAAACAAAAAAAATTCATCTCAAGACCTTCACCCCTATGAAAGATGGGAAGATGCATTGTGAATGCTTAGCATGCACATAGGCATACACACACACACACACACACACACACACATATATACATATATATATATTCAAAAAGCAAATTCCATGTCAACTTTTCTAAAAATTCTTAGATGCTGGGGTATTTTTGCCAAATATTATCTAGTTCCTGTCCTCAATAAGATCAATTCTGAACCACCTCACAGCAAAAGGTCACAAGGTCAAAGGTCAAATTGACAAACTGAGTTAAAATATATATAAATATAACACCCTTCTGATCTGCATCTCCTGTAAAAGCCTCACTAAGGTCGCATTTAAAAATAAATCAATATATCTTTCTTGACAAAGATTCTAAAGTCTAAAATAACATTTGCTGGAAAACAGAGAAACCAGACCACATGGCAGCTTATGTCATACCACAGACCTTGTACTATACCTTTGTTATTAGATATAAATCAATGCTGCACACAATATACCAGGAGATCAAAATCTTTATGACAAGTGATACCAAAATGGTTTAGCCTTGCCATGGGAGATTAACCTTAATCACACAGCTGGCAGAGGATGTAGCACCACCACTGATAGAAAAATTATGTTGCTGAAAAATAGCACAAATGTATAGTTTGTTGTCAAATTATTTATCAAAAACCTGGGATATAGGTATATCTTTCTTGAATAAAACATCAAAATGACTTAACCAACCTTCAAGAATCTTTCAATTCTTCTGCAGGAAATGGCTGTGTGGATTATGGCAATTTCACCTGTCTTTCTTTCCCAAGATGCATCAGTGTCAGTATATATGTATGTGTATAGGCAATGCAGTTTTACGTATACAATACACTGCTTATGTGAGGGTTGCCAAAGAGAGATGAAAGCGCAGAGCTGCAGCTTCTTCCGCAATGTGCTGCGAATCTTATCTTGTTTGTGTACCTGTTGAGTAAAGCACGTCTGGAACTCACTCAACCTTGTACCAAAGCAGACCAGAATGGGTCATGTCATGAGCAATGAACAGTGTGAGGGGCCCCTCCAGGGTTATGGTATGGCTGATCAAGGGGGTGTTGTTTGTGTGGGAGGGTGATTGTGTGTGTGAGGTGTGTGTGTAGGGTAGGGTGGTGTAAGGTGGTGTGGGGTTGGGTGGTGTAAGGTGGTGTGGGGTGGGATGGGGTGGGGTGGGGTCTGGTGGGTTGGTGGTTATTGCAGTGAGTTGTAATAGATCATTTCTATTGCAGAAATCGTCAAACAACATTGGAGTGACATCAGATTTTTTTTGGATAATAACATCAAAATCCCCTGAGAAGAATGACAAAAGAATCTCCTGAAGTGACATAAGAACCCCTCAAACGAATGAGATCAGAATCCCAAAGAACATGCGCGTCTTCACAATGTGTTTCATCAGAACCCCCTGGAAGTGAGCAACATTAGAATCCCCTGGGGCCTCTAACATGAGAACCCCCCTGAGGCCACTGACATGAGAACCCCCCTGAGGCCACTGACATGAGAACCCCCCTGAGTATGTAGGATATGATTTGTTCATGGATCTATACCATCAGGTGGGACACCATGGCAGCTGTCTGTACAAACATTGATCTGGCTCATCTCAGCACAGAGCTCATGTCTGGGCACACTCCTCACAGCTGTCTCACTCGGCAATATCCAACCCCATCCCTGTATTCACTCTGTGAAAGGGCACACTCCAGACATCCATTTACAACACCCAACCTCATCCCTTTATTCACTATATAAAAAGGCACACTCCAGACAGCTGTTTACAACAACCAACCTCATCCATGTATTCACTATGTAAAAGGCACACTCCAAAAACCTGTCTACAACACCCAACCCTATTTCAGTATTCACCAATTAACAAGGCACACTGCAGGCAGCTGTCTATGCCACACCCATCCCCATCCCTGCTTTCACTCTATATCAGGATGCTTTAGGTCACATGGTCCCATCCTTGTTTTCACCTTACAAATCTTACAAGGAGGATACATCTAAAATTTCTCTGGATACCAATTCTCCAAAATGTTTTGGATGCAGCTATCAATTCTGAGGACAGCCAACAGAAAAAGTTTCAAGGTCTTCCTGCTGATATTACTATTGCAAAATCTGCCACGACGTTTTACCACACACCTAATTATCTTGTGTTCGCCATTCATATTAGATATGTGTGCCCAGTCTTTACAAATATGGACCTATCTGCAATCCCAGGCCTGTACAAATCATTACTCGTACGACCGCATTGCCATCGCAAACAAGGCATGTGTATTGATGATGCTTTGTGGAACCCCACATGTTCCATTGTAAAACACGACCTGGTGACCAGGTGTGCCAGCCTTAACAAACATCCTGCAAACTGTCAATATCAATTACAAATCACTAATTGTTCTCCCGAAAAAAATGCAAAGATATGCCTCCACATCCCGGGGGGGGTACTCTCATGATTTTAACCCGCGGAGGCTGGGATGGAACAGAAAACCCCAGAGCCTGAATTAGGGAAATATTCTATCATTATTGGTACCCTGATTTAGGACTAGCTGAATTTTTGATACCCTCATTTAGGGATGATGCAGAAGGGGGAGATTTGGAAAGGGGGATTGTGATCCCTGTTTTAGGGAGAAATTTGAAAAATAGTACCCTGTTTTAGGGGAAATGATGAAATATCTTAACCTGTTTTAGGGAAAATATCAGCGAAAAGGACCCTATTTAGCCCAGCTTCCCCGGTAACGCTGACTATGAGAGTACCCCCCCCCCCCCGGGCTCCACATCATCCCAATGGTTTCTGACCCATTGCTTGATATAACATAATTTTGACAATATTCACCAGATAATTCTGTCTCATATATGTAAGAAGTACAGGCAGTTTGGAAATTGTAAATGTATTGAAATGTATTTCAAAACTTTAACTTTACTGTAATGCCTCAAAATATATTTTCCTTCATTATTAGTCATGTCCAGTGGTCATCACAAGGCCAAAAAAATAATAACCTTGTTTCCAATAACGTGCACTGAAAAAATAGGATAGGGGTAGATTTCTTACTTCTATTTCATTATTTTATTTTTTTGCTAAAAGTGATAAAATATTTTGAGAATGGATATCTTCAATAATTGACTTTATAACTGAAATTATGCCTTTTAACCTAAAAAGTTCAAAAAGAACTTTAGGGTAGATGGTTTGAACTGGGGTAGTTCAGGAATCAGAAACAAGCTTCTTTTCTTTTGGGCCTAAAAAAAAGTAACAGTATTTTTCATTTACATAAGCAAGCTGTAATATTACTGCATTCTATGACAGATTGAATTCTGGGGTGACCATCTGTGCTGGCCTGGGAATGGGAATATCTCTATAGACAATGTCCGCACGAGACAAAGCAAGATGAGAATCTCTTCAAATTACACGAAATGTCACTTATATCATATTTCATGTACACAATTCTTTCTCAGAATTAGTTGATATTAAAATCCCTGGGTTCTATTTACATTTACTTTTGTCTATTCTTAAGTTTTTGTCATCATTAATTGACACCGATCTTCTGTTTCCATCACAAATATTTCTTGCTGTACATAATTTGCAAATGTACCTTTAGTCAAATTTCTTAATTTTCTGCAAGAAGATTATGCAATTTGAGTTAATTGCTGATCTTAATTGTTGATACTGACTTAATGAAATTACATAGAAATAAATTAAATCAAATCACATTAATATAACATAATATCAACATGTACTCACCTGTAACTTATAATATGTTAATCTATGAAAGGTGCCAACTGAAATGGTCAATCTTGAGCCGATGCCTTTTTTGGGGGACTATTTTTGAACATATGTGAGTGAAAAGGACAAACTGAAATTAACCAAAGCTGGTAAATTGCATAAAGTTGCACACTTTTTGAACACCTGTTTTGTTGTATTATATAACCACTGCACAATATAGTAACAAAGTGACAGATAACAGACACACACACACACACACACACAAAACTCTGTCAGCATGGAGAGACAGGAAATGGATGTCATGTCAATTTCGTGGTTTACAACAATGTAATGATACCAGGTCACGTAGAAGTCAAACTGGAGCTATCTTTGAAAAGAATAATTATCAAACAAAAAGGATCACAAAATGAAATTGGAAAATGTCTTTGTATACACTTTGTCTGACTCACCAATAAAAAACTTGTAACCCTGCATCTAATTAATAAATTTTTATTAAAAATTCCTATTAAAAAGAAAATATATAGATATGTATGTATGTGTATATATTGCATATAATTTATATATATATAAGTGACTGTTATTGTAGAAATAGGCTGGACTTTACCTGCTTGTCGTGTCCATTTTGTGTAACATTAACTGGTTGGTGTCCAGGGTTCTGATATATCACAAAGTCATGTCTGAAACCAGAATATCATAAAGTATCATCATCAGGCAACAAGCTTCAGTCTAACGGGTATCAATGTCAGCGTCAAATTGCAAAATCATAATTTATATTTTGTACATGACCTAAATATTAAAAAAATAAATACATATAAAATACAAGATAAAAGAAGAGATTTAAGCATTCATTTGTGGACATGATTGATTATATAATATCCTTTAAAACAGGACTTCTCTCTCATATCAGTACCTACCTACCCTCCAAAACAGGACTTCTCTCTCATATCAGTACATGCCTACCCTCCATAGTAGGACTTCTCTCTCATATCAGTACCTGCCTACCCTCCATAACAGGACTTCTCTCTCCTATCAGTCCCTGCCTACCCTCCAAAACAGGACTTCTCTCTCATATCAGTATCTGCCTACCCTCCATAGTAGGACTTCTCTCTCATATCAGTACCTGCCTACCCTCCATAACAGGACTTCTCTCTCCTATCAGTCCCTGCCTACCCTCCAAAACAGGACTTCTCTCTCATATCAGTATCTGCCTACCCTCCATAGTAGGACTTCTCTCTCATATCAGTACCTGCCTACCCTCCAAAACAGGACTTCTCTCTCATATCAGTACCTGCCTACTCTCCATTACAGGACTTCTCTATCATATCAGTACCTGCCTACCCTCCATTACAGGACTTCTCTCTCATATCAGTACCTGCCTACCCTCCATAGTAGGACTTCTCTCTCATATCAGTACCTAACTACCCTCAATAACAGGACCTCTCTCTCATATCAGTACCTGCCTACTCTCCATTACAGGACTTCTCTATCATATCAGTACCTGCCTACCCTCCATAGTAGGACTTCTCTCTCATATCAGTACCTGCCTACCCTCAATAACAGGACCTCTCTCTCATATCAGTACCTGCCTACCCTCCATTACAGGACTTCTCTATCATATCAGTACCGTCCTACCCTCCAAAACAGGACTTCTCTCTCATATCAGTACCTGCCTACCAAACTCCACCAGAGGGCGACCTGGTGAACCTATCACCTCTGTACAAGGTGCCTTTTGGTGCTGGTTCAGCACATCCACCAATTTTAGTGCAACTGTCTTTCTAACTTATATTTTTGCTTAAGTTGTACTCAGATTGGCAAAATGTGATATATTTCACCCTTAATACAAAAGTTTGTGCATACATAAACAACTATTTAGAGAAATAAAACATGGAACTACTTTCTCAAATGGAGGAGCCATTTCCTGGGGTAGTAATGTGGCGCATACACAACAAAGATGGCCGCTTTGTTTATAATTTGAATTCTATTTTTCTTTATTCTTTTGGTTAAAACAAACCAACGGAAAATGTTCAAATGTTAACAAATGAACTCTAATACAACTCGGGACAACTTTATATTTGATATTAAAAGATGCTAACATGTTAATCATATTTATTTAAGTTTGACAGTTCATAAGCACATGGCCAGTAAAAGTAGGACCGGATGAATACTAATCTGGGTTGGCCAGAGGTAATAGTTTGCGTGTGCCTCTGGTGGACAGTGTGCCTGCCTACCCTCCAAAACAGGACTTCTCTCTCATATCAGTACCTGCCTACCCTCCATTACAGGACTTCTCTCTCATATCAGTACCTAACTACCCTCCATAGTAGGACTTTTCTATCATATCAGTACCTGCCTACCCTCCATAGTAGGACTTCTCTATCATATCAGTACCTGCCTACCCTCCATAGTAGGACTTCTCTCTCATATCAGTACCTGCCTACCCTCAAAAACAGGACTTCTCTATCATATCAGTACCTACCTACCCTCCATAGTAGGACTTCTCTCTCATATCAGTACCTACCTACCCTCCATAGTAGGACTTCTCTATCATATCAGTCCCTACCCACCCTCCATAGTAGGACTTCTCTATCATATCAGTACCTGCCTACCCTCCATAGTAGGACTTCTCTCTCATATCAGTACCTACCTACCCTCCAAAACAGGACTTCTCTATCATATCAGTCCCTACCCACCCTCCATAGTAGGACTTCTCTATCATATCAGTACCTGCCTACCCTCCATAGTAGGACTTCTCTCTCGTATCAGTACCTGCCTACCCTCAAAAACAGGACTTCTCTCTCATATCAGTACCTAACTACCCTCCATAGTAGGACTTTTCTATCATATCAGTACCTGCCTACCCTCCATAGTAGGACTTCTCTATCATATCAGTACCTGCCTACCCTCCATAGTAGGACTTCTCTCTCATATCAGTACCTACCTACCCTCCAAAACAGGACTTCTCTCTCATATCAGTACCTACCTACCCTCCAAAACAGGACTTCTCTCTCATATCAGTCCCTACCCACCCTCCATTACAGGACTTCTCTCTCATATTATATTGTATGTGATCATCCAAGTGATTATAAACAATCGCCATCAGGCAACAGGTTGGCTGTGTAAAGTACATATATAATTACAAGTAACTGAAAGACTGAGTGTATCTTGTTTTTTTTCCCTGTGTTTGAGGTAGATTGCTTTATCCGTGTTTCTTTCAGTGCAGATTGTTCTGCAACATAATATAACTCTATTGGAGTGTGAATGCACATGCAGAGAGACTTATTGATTTTTGTACTTTAAACAAACTTATATATTTTTCTGAGCATGAAAACATGTATCGCCAATTTATCATTTTATTTTTCATTTTGATACTGAGGTTATCAAATGTCTGGTGTGTATCCAATATGATTCTTTGCAGAGATGCTAGAGAATCTTGTTAACTTGTTATATTGTTTATTCCTAAACTTGCATGCTATTTTTGCAGAACTTTGTTTGCTGTTTAGTTAAAGAAAATTCAAGCAATATCCCAACTAATGAATCATTCTTAAAAACAAAATAGAATTCTAGTTAAACTATAATTATCACAAATATTCTGCTTCTCTAAAATCTTATTTTATTTGTAACCAAAATCAAAATTGATTAAGTCCAGAGTCATAAATAATTATGCAAAACTCATTACAGTCTTATTAAGTGTCAACCATAAATCAGTTGCAATTCATTAACTGTAATCACAATTTTATTTAATTTAATGGCATTCAGTTGGTAACTTCCATTAATTGCTCCTCATTCAGAACTGCATGTTGTGCCAGCAATCACTGATATGAGATTTGTGGAAGTAATCAAGTTTATTTCTATTTATGTTTTTTGTCTTTCTGATTAATATCATAAGTTCATGATAGACTTAACAATCAAATCATTAATAACTGGGAAGAATCCAACTTATTTCATGCAATCATTCTCAAGAGACAAAATCACTTTTCTCAAACCATGTGACTTGTGACAAATTATATTGCCTACAGATGGCACCACTCTCTTGTTCTCTTCATACACTGCTCCCCAGTCCATTTAGATGTGATAACATGTTTTCAATATTTAACTTAAATTATGAGTCAGTTACTAACTCCGAAAACAGGACTTCTCTACCAATCAAAGATTATAACCAGAGGCTGATCAATTCTGACTGGAGAATATTTAGGTGGGCATGACTCATATTCATGACTTGATGCAGGGTTCAAAACTTCAAAGACAATACAGGGCAATAACGGCAGTACCCTCCAAAAGAGGACTTCTCTTCTATATTATTCCTTGCCATAAATGACAAACAGGTGTGCACAGGATCTGCCACAAGTTAGACTCTTCATAAAAATCTGGTTGAGAAATGATTGGTGACAGAATAAATGACTGTTCATAGATTCCTATTGGTGGGCATCTCAGTCAGCTGACTAATTACAGGTCATGACCTTAGATCAGTCAAAGAGAATTGTATGATACTTTAGTGGGTGTGACTCGCATGCATAACTGGACATGGTGTTCCAGATTTTGAACATTAAAACTGGGCAATGACGGCAGTTATTACTGTATACTACTGATGTATTTCAAAGTCGCCTATTACAACTATACATGTACATGGCAGAAAATCGTGGCAGAGGGGGATTTATTTACAGTATATAGCCTCACTTTCATTTTGTGACCTTTGACATATAAATATTGAGAAAGGTCAATGAGTGATCTCCACTCAAATGTAAACCTAAATATACCCTAATTCGTCTTCTTTCAGTTGTGACCTTTGTCGCTCTGATCCTTTACTCAATTTATTTTCAACAGGACCTCATCTTAAATGGCAAGTTTATCTAAACTTGTTTTTGTACATATAAATAATATACTTCCATATGACCTTATTGCAGTATGTTTGATGAGGACATGTATGTCACCAAATAGCATCCTGTCCCACCCTTCTAATATCTAATGACTGAACGCTGGGAATTCCTTGAATTCCTGATTATTTTTATTCTAAAGAAATAACTTTCCCCAAATGATATTTTAAACCAGGAGTACTGCAATACCCTCAGCCTGATTACATCAGGAGCTGAGGGTAAAAAAAGAAACAGGCAAATTTGTTCAGGAGTGCCTTCCTAGTAGTGGAAGGGACTTCCTAGTAGTGGAAGGGACTTCCTACAGGCAGAAAGGACTTCCTACAGGCAGAAAGGACTTCCTACAGGCAGAAAGGACTTCCTACAGACCAGGTGGGCTTCCTAAAGGCCAGGTGGGCTTTCCACTGGAGGGGTGTGGCTCTCTGGTTAAATGCCTGTATCTTTTGCTGGCCATCAGGATTTGGTTTCTGGTGGATCGAGGAATTTGTTCATGTATGATTAAGAATGGTTAAATATTCCTTACGACCCCGATTTTACAAGCTGTGGCCTGTAAGTGATTATGAAAGGCTGTGATCTAAAAAAAAATCTGTGTGACAATTAAAAAGAAAGACCCTACCCAAACTTGGCATGGAAAAGATATTCTCTCACAGATTCTCTTCATTTTTATGTTATTTAAATTTCTATGAATAGATGCTTTTGCAAGAGCAGTGATTATCTTTCTCATGAATGCAAGCAAAACTGATTGTGAAACTGAAATATGTACATACATAGACATATATTGATATATACATATGCTTGCATAAGACTTATCCCTTCAATACTGAAATACCAAGAAACCAAAATGCAAATACATATGCATGAAAATACAAAGGAATGGAAATATAGCATTGGCGATGTGGAGTGTTTTGTACTTAATATATTCTGATGGAAGGCAAAGAAGTGCTCCATATTGTATGTGAGCGGCAGTGATAATCTTTTTGATCTGGACTAGCACAAAGAAAATGCCCTCACTGAAGGTTTGGTTCATCCTCCAGGTAAAACTTGCGCCACTTATCAGCTTGTATACATTTTGTACAATGGGACACTTCTCTACCGTATTCATCTCTTGGGATAGAAAGGTGCGCACAGTATCTGCCGCAATGTCATGAATATTCATAAAAAGAATAAATGACCATTCAGACAGATTCTGCTTAATACTGGCAGAGATTGGTCACTTTCTAGGTCAGACACCTGATCCCAAGTTATAACCTGGTGTGGGCCAATTTGGATTGGGTGATATTTTAGTGAGCAAGATGAGTATTTATGACTTGGGGAATTCCAGATTTTGCATGATATCAAATAGAGACAATGCTAGCAGAGGTAGTGAGAAGATTGAACAGCTTGCAATACTAACGATATACTAGAGAGTAGCATTTAATGGCCTGATATATCACCTCTCTGACCACCTCAGACAAAACTCAGGCATAAGTGAGGGTCATGTGATATGCAATGCACATAGCATTAGTAAAATGTGACAGCAATCATTTCTACATCTATTTCAGCAAATGCTATATTTATGATGTGGAAAGGGAGTGGATGTACAGCACATTCTGATGCTAACCTAATACAAGTCAAGATTAAGGATCTGTCCCACTTAAACTCTGGGTTACTAATCAATTGCAACAAGTAAAATTAGGAGCTATAGCCAAAATGTGAAGGCTGTAGCCAAAATGTGAAGACATGACTGACACGATCTTGACCTTTCTATAATGTTTGTACTTATAGACCTAAGATATCCAAGAGAGTAGTTGCAAGAGACATTTCACAGCATGTTCTTTACATTGTGCACCATGGCGCCACAAGCTTTTAGTGCTGTGGTGTGTGACATGCAGAAATTTGATATTTTGCCATTTTCACTACAGGCTTTGCATGGACTTGGAAAAGTGCTATGACGTGGCACCAAGAATATCTAAAACTGCAACTATTACTTACTATATTTTCATGTTTGAAAATAAATCAACAAAATCTATTTTGTTTTATTGCCAAATATTTCACACAGTGATCAATTTAAATGACAATAATAAAAAAAATAGAAAGCAAAAGAAGAGTTGAATTGAATGACATGAAAGTTGTGGAACATTTGTTTGGGTTTGATGTCACTTTCAGCATTATTTCAGTCATTTCATGATGAGACCTACTTGTAGAAAATATATTGCTGGGCTGACTCAATTGTGAGTCCAGCTCAATAGTTGAGTTTAACAAATGACTGACTGTTTATTTGTCCTCTTTATTAAATGGAAATACAGTACTTATGTTATCTGCTTTCATGTTGTTCACTGTACACATATAATTTTCTCCAAATTAAGCTTGAATTCAACAAAACACACAAACAAGTGGTTCTCTTTCAAATCATCAAAAAGAAAATGATCAACATCTATTATCAACTTATTACACAATTATTCTGTTGTTTTTTTTTTTTTGTTTTTTTACATTTTACAAAAAGTGGGGTTTGTTTTGTTAGCGTGTGGCACAGCATATGACTGGTTTCTGTAGCGGTGTTTATGCCATGAGGCACTGCTGTGCTTTGAGGGCTGATCTCTGATCACAACAGGGGATCAGGCGTTAAGTGTCTGAGGAGCTCTAAACACACTGCAGAACCGGATATTCTAAATCAAAAAGCCCAAAGTCATTATCATCATCACCCAATGAGCATGCTGAGAGCTCCACAAAGGAAGTGTCAAAAGGTGAGCATCCATGAGATGAAGAAACTCTGCCACTTGATCCATTGCATTCTTTTCTCATCTCTGATATCAAACAGTCATTCAGCTTTGTCAGGATCTGTAGACCATGAACGTGCCTAATCTTACTTTGCCTAAAGAGAGAAAAATTACCCTATCTTTATTGCACCTGTCTGTGTTCACCGACTCCTATATGGTATGCTCTGCCACTTGATTAAGTGCATAATACTCAATATATGAGATGTTTCCCCCCACATCTTAATATTTCCTTTGTATTTGAAATAAATAAACCGATGGGAGTAAAAACTGGCTTCTGCCTTCTATCTCAATTATTATTGCATGTTTCTGCCTTTAAGGTGTTCACACTTTGTTGATACATGATTTTAGCCCCTATTTCAGGATATAATATGTCATTACATACCTATATTTCTGCCCTGATATTTAACCAATGAAAGGCATTGGAGCCTCATTTTAAAACTGGGTGATAACACTTGTTGTAACTACCCAGGTTTTGTGCCCTGATTCTGATACTTTGCGACGTCATATACAGGCACATAGGCCCTCGGTCTGGGAGCTGCCAGCCCTCAGCTGTGGGGCCAAAATCTGTTACCATGTAGTTGATCACATTCAATTTGTAGTTTTGAGCTATTAGTTATATCATATATAGTTATAAATATACCAGACACATTATCACAATGCCCTGTGAAGTGGTTGTATATTAGTAATAATTATCACCCTATTCTTGGTGTTATTGTTACTAGATACAAAAATAGGCACCACATATGCAAGAACACTCAGCCTTCGTCTTTACAAGCAATGGACCTGGAATTTTCTAACTTGGCCTACTTTTCATGGTCACAAAGGTCACCAAGGGGTCATGGTCGATCTTGTGCAAGACATTTCCCAAAATAGTTTACATACCAAGTTTGAAAGGAATCAAAGTTGTTTTGGTAAAGTTATCCTGCTCACAAGCAATAGGCCTGGTATTTTCCAACTTGACCCACTTTTCAAAGTCAAAAAGGTCACAGAGCTGAACTGATCAGTTAGCATTCAAGTCAGACATCTGATCATAGATTATTACTTGATGTTGATCGATTCTGATTGGATGATATTTTGGTGGATGTGACTCATATGCATGACTGGACACGGAGCTCCAAATTTCAAATACAATATAGAGGTATGACAGCACAGACAGTGAGAAGACTGAACAATTAGCAATACTACCAACGTAATGCAGAGTAATTTGTTGCTCTCTTATTCTGCCACCAGATGGCATTCCATATACAAAACAAATCATTTGGTGTATTGGATGGAGAAGGTGGAAGAGCTTTCCTACTATTGTGTAAATGGTGCAGTTTGATTTTTGAACCATCTTGGACATATTTATTTGTTTTTTCTGGGCTAGTTTTTTCCCAATCAATGGCAGATGACTCTAACATATATTTAATTCGGCCTTATACCCAAGGCACAAGAAGCAATGGAAAGCAATGGCGCCAGTAATCGCACAATATCTATAATTTAAAGATGGCTTCCAGTAACAGAGAAGTGGAAGGCACTCAGGCTTTAAAGTAGGTCATGTTAAACCACGGCCCAACCAAAGTTCAAAGATTCATCCACCAAAACCACAGACCTAAGTCCATGCTGACAGTTTCCTTGTGGGGACACAGTAATGATACAAAGTCCATAGCAAAGTTTCAAATATGGATCCGATGCTCTTATTAACAAAGATAAAAGATTGTTTTTTCTTTTCACTTCAAATGTTAACAGACAGATGGAAAGTGCTACCTTGGTCCCAATGACAATTGGAGTTGGTGGGCAAAACAGGTGACACAATTAGAAAGAAATGCTGGACTTTTTTAACAGAGGTTTTAATTACATTAAATATAGCCTGGTTTCTTGGGTCAAAAGTCCACAATCAAAAAATTGTGACAAACTGTAGTGTCAGGTAAATGTTCCACGAAATGTGAGATTATGAGAAATGTTATGAGATGTTATCACAGAAATATAAAACAATAGCATTATCAAGAGAGAACAATGGGATGTCTATGTCCTTCGTGTCTGTTATGAGTGGTTGGTGTCGGATTAACCCCTACTTGATAATCACACTCAAATATTATATAGCAGGATAGTTTGTCTGACTAACCTTTTACCTGGACTTGTCTACCTAAATTGCTACACTTTATATCCAAGGATATCAAATATGTCTAAAGAGACACTCGGGTGAAAAGTCGTGATGAAAAGTTGCCTGACACCATTCCACTAGGACAAGTTGTAGTCACATGCAAACCTTCCACAAAATGTTATATGAGAATATGACAATAATTTCATCAAGACAAAAAAATGGCAATATTTATGTCTTCCTGTCTGACACCAAAGGTTTAGGTCATCGACCTCCCATCCTCAAGAGCTTCAGCCATCATTCATTTTTTTTTCTTGACTCATTAATCTCCAAATCCTCAAAGGCCTTGAAATGAGAATATTGACCTGATGAAGGTTAAATGTTTTGTATGTCTTCTGGGACTAGTATTTCCATTGTGTGCATCATGAAATAATGTACTACACGCAGAATCCTCATCAAAGAGTGATAAAAAAATGGGAAAAACGGATGGCACATTGTAGCTCAAACACTGCGGCATCCGTGATCAAACAATACAGACAAGCAGTGCTGGGGTTGTTTTGCCTGATCAAACAATACAGACAAGCAGTCCTGGGGTTCTTTGCCTGATCAAACAATACAGACAAGCAGTCCTGGGGTTCTTTGCCTGATCAAACAATACAGACAAGCAGTACTGGGGTTGTTTTGCCTGATCAAACAATACAGACAAGCAGTGCTGGGGTTGTTTTGCCTGATCAAACAATACAGTCAAGCAGTGCTGGGGTTGTTTTGCCTGATCAAACAATACAGACAAGCAGTGCTGGGGTTGTTTTGCCTGATCAAACAATACAGACAAGCAGTGCTGGGGTTGTTTTGCCTGATCAAACAATACAGACAAGCAGTCCTGGGGTTCTTTGCCTGATCAAACAATACAGACAAGCAGTGCTGGGGTTGTTTTGCCTGATCATACGATACAGACAAGCAGTACTGGGGTTGTCTTGCCTGATCAAACAATACAGTCAGGCAGTGCTGGGGTTGTCTTGCCTGATCAAACAATACAGACAAGCAGTGCTGGGGTTGTCTTGCCTGATCAAACAATACAGACAAGCAGTGCTGGGGTTGTTTTGCCTGATCAAACAATACAGACAAGCAGTCCTGGGGTTGTTTTGCCTGATCAAACAATACAGACAAGCAGTGCTGGGGTTGTTTTGCCTGATCAAACAATACAGACATGCAGTACTGGGGTTGTTTTGCCTGATCAAACAATACAGACAAGCAGTACTGGGGTTGTTTTGCCTGATCATACAATACAGACAAGCAGTCCTGGGGTTGTTTTGCCTGATCAAACAATACAGACAAGCAGTACTGGGGTTGTTTTGCCTGATCAAACAATACAGACAAGCAGTGCTGGGGTTGTTTTGCCTGATCAAACAATACAGACAAGCAGTCCTGGGGTTGTTTTGCCTGATCAAACAATACAGACAAGCAGTGCTGGGGTTGTTTTGCCTGATCAAACAATACAGACATGCAGTACTGGGGTTGTTTTGCCTGATCAAACAATACAGACAAGCAGTCCTGGGGTTGTTTTGCCTGATCAAACAATACAGTCAGGCAGTGCTGGGGTTGTCTTGCCTGATCAAACAATACAGACAAGCAGTGCTGGGGTTGTTTTGCCTGATCAAACAATACAGACAAGCAGTCCTGGGGTTGTTTTGCCTGATCAAACAATACAGTCAGGCAGTGCTGGGGTTGTTTTGCCTGATCAAACAATACAGACAAGCAGTCCTGGGGTTGTTTTACCTGATCATACGATACAGACAAGCAGTCCTGGGGTTGTTTTGCCTCCAAAATGAGACATATTTTATCTATTCTAAGCCAGAGATAACTCACCTGTACATCTCAGATAAGGCACTGATTTCTACCTGACCAGCCCATTCCTGAAAGGATAAAAATTGAAAGAATTAAAAAGATAAAAAATTCAGTATCCAGGAATAAAGCATGTACTCAATGTTAGGTCCTTTGTCATAGCTGCTATTCCTGCTTGCAAAATATTAGTTGTTGGAGGCATATGTTTTAGGTATGTATAGAATCTGCTACCTGTGTAATACAGAGCCAGTAAAATGGAAAAGTTTACATTAAAAAACGTCTAACTTTGACATGTATTACTCTCGGCAGGATGCCAATTGGTTTTGCTGAGTATACTTCTAGATGCAGATGAAGAATGATACTGTCAGTTATATTGAAATATCCTATTCAAAATATGAAATCCTCATTGACATATACAAATGCATTGAAATGGTATATAATCACTTGAAAGCACATTCTTTCAAAATGCATGCACATTCATAATTGAAAAGAGTTCAACTTTGTCAGGTGATCCTATTTCTTCTAATGTTGAAACCTGAGTATTCATCTTTTATAATGAAAATATCACATCAGTCCTTGGAGTATAGAATATTGTGACTCCCATAGACACACTTAGCTTTCCAATACTGTATTACTGCATTAAATCAAAACTAGTAGACTGCTTTTATTCATTCCTATTTCCAGCAGACGCTTGTTTAAATTTGATGTTTTTACCATAACTTTACATTTTATGTAAAGTTAAGTTCAAATGATTATATACACATGCTATTAAGTCTAAGATAAAGATCAAAGTGATTCGGCTGTATGGGGTCGAGAATATAAGATTACGACTGTATAAAGATATTGGATCTTAAACAAATATATAGTCTAATCTAGGTCTATATATATTATTAGGCTTTATACGTCTATATTAAGTTATGAGGTCTGTACAAACTACAAGATACTTTGGTATATATATAAAGTATCAGGCCTATGGGAAGTTAGTCATTTAATGGTCTACATGTTAATACAACAACTCTGCTCTATATTGTTCTATATATCACTGTAATTCCTGAGTCTATATATCAATACTGTAACAGTCTATGTGGGTCTACATAAAATGCTGGCTTATAGGCCTAAAGACTAAAACTACATATAAATTGTTATAAAAATGAGATTATTTTCAGGTCTA
Source organism: Amphiduros pacificus (assembly GCA_949316495.1). Taxonomy (NCBI): domain Eukaryota; kingdom Metazoa; phylum Annelida; class Polychaeta; order Phyllodocida; family Hesionidae; genus Amphiduros; species Amphiduros pacificus. The sequence continues at coordinate 42,981,577 of OX439008.1, read as the reverse complement.
TATAAATTTATTCTATATTGAATCTAAGATTTCTATGTCGACTATGTTAGATTACATTGGATTATGTAAGACTATCGCAGCATCCTTCAGAGACTCGCAATGGTCTAATCAAAACGTCTCCATTATCAGTAATTTAGTGTACAAAAGCTTACCAACTTCTGCTATTCCTTTTTCTACAATATAAATCAAATAATTTTTTAAAAATCTACTAAATGGTTCACACGTTTCATTCAAATAACACAAAATATTTACAATTAGTTCCCTCTCTGCCTTTGCTTCCATAACCCTTCTGTTTTATACAGTACCGTATTTACTCTAAAACAAGACGACCCTGTGTATAAGATGACCCCCCCCCCAAAAAAAAAATTGATGTTAATTTCCTTGAAAAGGCCAACTTGCGATTATAGGATGAGTCAGGAAATCTCGAGACATCGGCACTGCTACCAATGGCCCAAGAGCTATGCCGATCATTGCCGTTCTGTAATGTTTTGAACATTTTCTAGAAATGCCTGCAAATTGCTTCATGAAAAAATCATTTCTTCCCTAGCAGATCTAGTGCTGCCTCACTGAATTGGTATGTTGTGAGTCCTTGACATGACAACCCAACCCTGTCACAGATTTACAAGGGCAATGGGTTAACCCTTGAGGCATGGACCTAAGAAAACGAAAGGAAACATTAATAATAGGGAGAAATAATAAATTCCTCAGAGTGACATAATATTAACATTTACTTATGTTTGTGATAATTGTGAACATCATCAAAATCAGTGCTATGTGTTGATAATGATTATTACAATTGATGTCTAGCAAGATTGTGTGGATAATTGAACAAGTTATGGCTGTTACATGAGGAAAGCAACAAAAAGAGGTTGACGTTGAATATATATCCGAGATATTTTGTGAAGGGAGTGACACATGAGATAATGTGACCTTGACTCTGTCAGTGACAATTATAAGTACAGGCATGGCAATCTGGGGTGTGGTCGCAGTGAGTATTTACCATTGATGGGAAACAATCTAATCAACACGACCTGTTGTCTGATGTTAAAGACACATAGAATTAATTATCTTGGGCTGACAGAGGACCGAATATATTCAAGGTAGAGCAGTTAAAATGACAACTTCCCTCAACATCTACCATTTAAATTCAAAATCAATGTTAAAAGGGAGACAGGAAAAAATATAGGAATGATATTTGATTGTTTTGAGACCAATATGATGTATGAAGAGGGAGAGACATGCAAGTGGGGACATAACAAAAGCCATAATTCTTCCAATTTCTGAACCTTTTAATCCCTAACGGACAGGAAGGACGTCAACATCCACCACCGGCAGCGGACGGGGAGGACATTAATGTTCCCATTATTCTGGCTTAATGACGTCATTTTGTAACATTCTGTAGGGTTGTAACTTATTACAATGTTATCATGGTAATGATGTCAGAATCATAATTTTTTGACTCCCAGGACTTTTTTGAGCACACTAAATAACCATGTTTATCATTTTATTAATCTAAGATACTCCAGTCCAAAAAAAAGGTAGTTCTGCCAATCAACAGGCTTGTCTGTTAGGGGATAAGTGAACACGAAAAAGTGGTGATCCACATGTAACACGGATGAGAAAAAAATTAACAAACTAACCAAAACTGTCAACAAACAGAACCAACATTAAAATAAACACAACAAAAGTTACAACAAACAAAACAAAAATTAAAATATACTAAAAAAACAATAGAAAATGAAATATTATCTTTACCCAACTTTTTAAAACATTTAATTTGGTGTATGAACGATTTTTTTACTTTATGCTTGATTATGTAAGTTGCCCTAATATCGCTCAGGCACTATCGGAAATCATCAATCAGATTATTGCATGTCATTTCTGTTATAATTGTCCGATTTAAACCAAATTTGAACTAAACTTACTGAAAATTCATTGTTCTAGTGATTGGGAAGTATTTCCAAACAATTTAAAAAGATAATTTTATTAAACGATGGGCGAACACAATGACATCGTTTTGAACGTTCTGCTTTGTTTACATCACACACTTCTTTTCTTCTGTTCACTTCTTTTATATATGTATTCATACGCCAGGACGCATGCGCAAATTGGAATCTATTGCATGCACACGGCGAACACTCCACAGTGGCGTCAGTTGCTTGTACCACACTGCCCACAGAGAAAAACGAATCACAAACCACAGGAAATGGATACACACTTCCCATGATCGTACCGATCACAGAATAACACAGATAGTTCCTTTTTTGACACTTTCTGTGTTACAAATTTTTTTTTTTTTAAATGGACATACAGTTGTCTGGAACCTGTCAAGAAACATTGTAATAAACATATTACAATATCCTCACAAATAACCAAGTTTTTATGAAGAAAATTAGTGCCATATCAATATATAACCAGGAGGTGGCGAGAGAAACGTCGACAGTTGCACATATTGTCCCATGATTAACTCCTGAATTGCTACTTTTTATACTTTTTTTTCACTTATTCCAGGAAATAGGAAATCTACAGGAAACCTTATATATTTGACCTCAACAGCAACATTTCAATTCAGTCCTGCAGAAGAGACATATGGCACTAAAAGTTTTGATGATAATTTTTATTTTGACATATGAATTTTTATGGTTGTCAGTATCATCTATTAAATGAAGAAGTATCATATTCTCAATTATTATATCTTGAAGTGGAGACACTGATTATTTTATTTTATTTTATTTTATATTTTTTACTAATCCATAACTGTGTCATGAACAGCAATTTTCAATTAAATCTATGAATGCGGACCTTTTCGGTTTTCAATAATAATGAAAATAATTGTAACAAAATGATCTTAGGAGTATTCCCCTGAGGCACATTATATAAAGATGAAAAAATCATGAATATGTATTACGAAACATAATACATATCTTACCTTGACACAATGATTTTGAATGTAATTTTGCAGAGAAATGTCTTGATGCTGGAGAGTATGATGAGGCAGGTCTACCATCTCCATACATACATGTAGCATACAACTATCAAGTTACATTTACATTTTCCAAATGAATTACTGTAGAAATCTAGTGTAGAATTCATGTTTCTGTGGGCCAAGTGCAGATCACCTTCTGAAACATCTCCTGTACAGTATGTATATAGGATTACTGTGATTTCCTCAGAATATGTGGCTTTGCATCTCCTACCAAGATAAACACACTGACAATATATCAACATGGAGACCAGAAGAGAAATGTAATCATCAGATGTATATTTCTCTGAAGTATCGTCTGCTATTCTCATACTGAGGTGAAGATCCTCGGCAATTGTGAACTGCGACAAGGAAAGATTATGTGAGATGCAACTCATGTATCCATGTAGAAACCCATTAAGCTCAGATATAGAAAAATGTCAAATTTTGGGTAACAATTTGAAGCCTCATAATTGAGGTCAATATATTAAGACCTTTATAGGATGCACATATGGTAAACATATTGGGCAGGGACTGTGATCGTCGTCTAGCTTATTCTTGTGGATCCTTGCCTTTTCTACTGGCACATATGGTAAACATTGGGAGTCTCAAATAGCAAATAAGATATAGAAAAATGTAGAAGTTTTTGTTGACAGATGCACGGACACAGGGACTGATCCTGACACCATAGTCCCTTTATACAGTATTTTGGTTGTTCCTTTATTTCAAAAGTTAATAAAAGAGTAAAGCTCGGGTATTAAGGACTTAACATAATCCTGTGCAATATCAAAGTAACTGATCAAACGGTTCTCCTGTTATCATCTGCAAACAAAATGATACAAAATATCTCCTGTGACCTTGAGAAATGGGTCAATGTCATGTCTGATATCAAAGGTAAATACCAAATAGTTCTCAGCGTATCATCTGGATATCATCCGGAAACCAGCATGTACTGCAGAGACAAAACTGCTCCTGTGACCTGGGTCAAGGTCAACCACATGCAATCACTTGCAAGGTATTAAGGACTTACACTTACATAATTTTGTGTAATATCAAAGTATTTCCTGTTATCATCCGGAAACTATAATTATAAACAAGAAAAAGTGGCGCTCCATATGTAACATGGATGGGAAAAAAATAACAAACAAAACAAAAATTACAATAAACAAAACAAAAATTACAACAAACAAAACAAAAATTACAACAAACAAAACAAAAAATTAAATAAACAACAAAATACATTTAAACACAAACAATCATTGCAAACTGATGAAGTAGTTGAAATTATTTGTATTCATCTTTTAAAAATATTTAATTTGGTATATGAACAAATTTTTTAGCACAACTGTATGCAAAGATGTGCCTTTTTAGGCCCGATTACGTAAGTTGCTCTATTATCGCCCAGGCACTATCACAAGTCCTCGATCAGACTTTTGCATGTTATTTCTGTTCTAATTGTCCAATTTACACCACATTTGAATTAAACTTACTGAAAATTCCTTGTTCTTGCAATTTATAGGGATAATTCTATGCAACGATGGATGAAGACGATGACATCGTTTTGAACGTTCTGCTTTCACATCACGCACTTCTTTTCTTTTGTTTACTTCTTTTATTGAAGTATTTATACGCCCGGGCGCATGCACAAATTGGAATCTTGCATGCACACGGACGAACACTCCACAGTGGCGTAAGTTGCTTGAACAATAATGACCACAGAAAAAAAACGAATCACAAACCACAGGAAACGATTGCACACTTCCCATGATCGTACCGATCACAGATACCGATCACAGAATAACACAGATAGTTCCTTTTTTGACAATCATTCCCTGTCGGCAATGGTTGTCAAAAAAGGAACCATCCGTGACAACACAACCTGTCTAGATGGTTTGAAGGTTGAAGGGGAAGGGTCCAGAGACCTTTATTCATATGCATTATATACGGAGGGTATATTTACATTGGACAAAAATGAGTCAGGTTTTATTAATGTATATAATCTATACATTTATATCCGATTATGGCTTGTCATTATACTAAATTAGCTTCATAATTTATGATAATCTTCAAATAAAAGCACAAATTCGTAAAGTGGTTCAAAAACAGTTTTTAAAGCTTGCCATTATGTATTAGGCTCTTACGAGATTTTGATGAAATATTTGACAAACTTTCAGCCATCTTGGTTAGAGCTGTCACAAATGATTTTCCTGGCAACACAAAAGATGTGAATGCCTTTGCAACAATGCCCTATTCTATATATTCTATATATTGCAACCATGCCCTATTCTATATATTCTATATATTGCAACCATGCCCTATTCTATATATTCTATATATTGCAACCATGCCCTATTCTATATATTCTATATATTGCAACCATGCCCTATTCTATATATTCTATATATTGCAACCATGCCCTATTCTATATATTCTATATATTGCAACCATGCCCTATTCTATATATTCTATATATTGCAACCATGCCCTATTCTATATATTCTATATATTGCAACCATGCCCTATTCAACCTTTTAATCTGCCACCGCTCTCAAATGTTTCACTTCAGGTACAGCAACATAACATAATTAGCATCACAACATCATTTATATCATTATTGATGCACGACACTAATTTGGATGATATTTTCAATTATCACAGACATTACTATTATATGATTAGTTAATGTTAATATCAGTATGTCACTCAGAGGAACTTATTTTGCTTTCCTGCTGATGTTTCAATGTCAGGTACATTTGTTTTGACCTTAAAGAGAAGCTTGTTTCAGATTTAACCGCCTGCACTACATGTATCTCAAACTAGCTACTCTGAAGCTTTTATTTTACTTTCAAGGTGAAAAGACATAGTTTCAGTTACAATTTCATTTTAATAAATCCATTCTCAATATATTTTATCACTTTTAACAACAACAAAAAATATATATATATATATATAAAATTTTGAAAAAAAAAAAAAAAAATTTGTTTAATTTAAAAATTAAAAATATACCTCTTATTCTATTTTTCAGGGCATGTTATCGGAAACAAGGCTATATCTTTCATGGCCTTATGGAAAAAACATGTCATGCCTTCCTGTGTTAGGCATTTTTGAGATATAAGCACTTGAGTTTAACCCTTTAGATTGACGGAACAAATAGGCTTGTCCCTCCGTATATGAACATGAAAGATGGTGTGAAATAATTTTTTCAGGAAAGAACGCTCAGCTTTTCGACATAAAAGTTGCTTGCATGAGAGGATCGATTATTTAAACACAAAAGCAGAAATTTGTCATAATTCAAGGTGCATATTCATTTATCTCAAACCTTAAAACCAAAAGTTTTGTTTCACAAATAAACATAAGGTATATAAAAAAAACTCTGAGGCAAGAGATTGGCATTAAATACAAAACATTTAAGTTGTAAAGTTAATCTAAACAGAAATTATATGATAATTTTTAGTACTCACTTTGGGGTTTTGCAAGTTGTAAAGATGATGGTCAAATGGCCCCTCTATAAACTGAAACACATGCATACAATCTTAGACCTTCCAATAAAGTAAGTCAAAATGTAACCTCAGAAACTTGAGGCTGATTTGTTTCTAACTCATGCATTCCTATTTTATATACAATAACTAGCAGTCTTGGTCTTGACAATTATGAACAAATGTCACATGGAATGAAACATGATATGGTAGAAAATACAATTGATATAGAGAGACAGGTGGATTTTTATGGTCACAGTGCTACAGATTGAGAGGAAGAGTTCTACAGGTAGAGATTGATAGGTAGAGATTGATAGGTAGAGATTGATAGGTAGTGATTGGTAGGTAGAGATTGGTAGGTAGAGATTGGTAGGTAGGGATTGGTAGGTAGAGATTGATAGGTAGAGATTGGTAGGTAGGGATTGATAGGTAGTGATTGATAGGTAGAGATTGATAGGTAGGGATTGGTAGGTAGAGATTGGTAGGTAGAGATTGGTAGGTAGGGATTGGTAGGTAGTGATTGGTAGGTAGAGATTGGTAGGTAGAGATTGGTAGGTAGGGATTGATAGGTAGAGATTGGTAGGTAGGGATTGATAGGTAGTGATTGATAGGTAGAGATTGGTAGGTAGAGATTGATAGGTAGGGATTGGTAGGTAGAGATTGGTAGGTAGGGATTGGTAGGTAGTGATTGGTAGGTAGAGATTGATAGGTAGGGATTGGTAGGTAGAGATTGGTAGGTAGGGATTGGTAGGTAGTGATTGGTAGGTAGAGATTGATAGGTAGAGATTGGTAGGTAGAGATTGGTAGGTAGAGATTGATAGGTAGTGATTGGTAGGTAGAGATTGGTAGGTAGGGATTGGTAGGTAGGTAGAGATTGGTAGGTAGAGATTGATAGGTAGTGATTGGTAGGTAGGTAGAGATTGGTAGGTAGAGATTGATAGGTAGAGATTGGTAGGTAGAGATTGATAGGTAGTGATTGATAGGTAGAGATTGATAGGTAGGGATTGGTAGGTAGAGATTGGTAGGTAGAGATTGGTAGGTAGGGATTGGTAGGTAGTGATTGGTAGGTAGAGATTGGTAGGTAGGGATTGGTAGGTAGTGATTGGTAGGTAGAGATTGATAGGTAGGGATTGGTAGGTAGAGATTGGTAGGTAGGGATTGGTAGGTAGTGATTGGTAGGTAGAGATTGATAGGTAGAGATTGGTAGGTAGAGATTGGTAGGTAGAGATTGATAGGTAGTGATTGGTAGGTAGAGATTGGTAGGTAGGGATTGGTAGGTAGGGATTGGTAGGTAGAGATTGGTAGGTAGAGATTGGTAGGTAGAGATTGGTAGGTAGAGATTGGTAGGTAGAGATTGGTAGGTAGAGATTGGTAGGTAGAGATTGGTAGGTAGAGATTGGTAGGTAGAGATTGGTAGGTAGAGATTGGTAGGTAGTGATTGATAGGTAGAGATTGGTAGGTAGGGATTGGTAGGTAGTGATTGGTAGGTAGAGATTGATAGGTAGTGTTACAGGTAGAGATGGATAGGTAGAGGTTAATAGTTAGAGATTGGTAAATAGAGGTTGGTAGGTAGAGATTGGTTGGTAGAGTGTAACAGGTAGAAACTGATAAAATGCCACAGGGCTACAGGTGAAGATACAGATAGAGAGGGCTACAGGTGAAGATACAGATAGAGAAGGCTACAGGTGAAGATACAGATAGAGAAGGCTACAGGTGAAGATACAGATAAACTTACTAGGTCATGCTTATGTGGGATAATTGCAATGTTGGCTCAATAAAAATAAACATTTCTTGAGAAGGTATTTGCAAAACAGGAACATTTTTAGCCCATCTGTTTAGATCTATAAACAATTCTGTTTATTTTTAGCAATGCTACCACAATGATTAGTCATTGCCAGTCAGATAGTTTTGTGCTTATACTCATTAGAAGGAAAAAAAAGGATGATTCAGATCTGAAAATAAAACAGCCTATCAATAATCAACAAATTCTTGAGCCCTGGAGAAAAGGATGTTTACCTTTCAGAACCCCTTCCTCTACATATGTATATACTAATTAGCGGGTGCTGCAATGACCCCTTTTGGGACCCCCAATCAACTTCTACATAATCTACTTTATACATAAATGACTTTTTGTCAAATCCCAAATGGTTTAATCAACTTACTGCTTCAAACTTGGCCCTGTTTCTGTGGAGGTAGCGGATGCACGCCTGCCGTACTTCACTGTGACGAGCCTGGGTATGAAATATCTGGAAAATACACAAAAGTAACGAAACATGAGATACAACTTACTTCCTCTCTATAAATAATATCTGTGTTTTCTACTCATGGATACCTTTATTTATAAGACTTGCAAACCTAAAATCTTTATTTTTTATGATAACCTTCTGCTTTTCTTGTCTGCCCTAATCTACACTAGTTAATACCCAAGTCATATTTGTCCCTATTTCAGTAAAGGCACCTGGCCGATGGGTTATTTTGAAAACATTGGTTGGCAAGCGAGGGAGCCGTCAGCCGCCAAGTGATCATCACCCACAATATGGCAATTGTAAGATGTCGTTCAGGTCAATGGGAACTTTTAGCTGCTACTTGCCGGCGTTTCCACGATGTCTTCCGACCAAAAATCATCTTAGAGAACATGACAAGCTCCCAGATTATAATAGGGCCTACAGACATCTACATATCCTACAGACATCTGTTCCATTTAATAGATCTCTTTATGATATCTTATAGATGTCTGTCTCATTTAATCCTGTATAATGTGATAACAGCTATGGCATATCTCTAATTAATGCTGATAAACTCCCTAGCACCCGGGACCTTTTGTAGCTGCCCGGCGCAAATGTAGATGAGGCACAATACTTACATTTACACTGAAAACTTTCTCCAGATCAATCCATTATTTTCTATTGTATAAAATATCATATTACCATTTGCCCATGGCAATGACATTCCAATTTTACTCATTATAACAATTTCTCCAGATATAATAAGAGTGTGACATTCATATTGTTATAATGATATAATTGTCCATGGAGCTTGTAATTTCATTGACCTCCATGCAGTCCCATGCACACAATGTTCCCGTCATTCATTTATTCACTCACTCATTCTTTCAATCATTCATTCATGTAGTCCTATAAAGAATAAATCAGGAATACGGGAAAATAAGTGAGATATTTTGAGTACAGGTACATTTTAAAATTCTCTTTTAAAACAAGTCTTTAAATAGCAACAGGCACTTTCTTCTTTGTTGCAAATATTATTTCATTTTACTGATCTCTGGACAAATTTTGATTAAAGAAGCCATAATGTGTCAAACAAGCTTTCAATCAAGTGATGTTAAGGTCTCAATTTATCCTCTTTCTACTGCATCTTGCCAGTTTCAAAACATGGACCAATGGTCATACAGTAATGCTGTTCATTCGTAATGTTTGTGAACATTTTCTGGAAATGCCTGCAAATTGCTTTATGAATAGTCGCTTAAATCCTTTCCATGAGCAAACGTGAGCAGCTAATGATTTTGGCTAATAAAATTGAATGTTACATAATGAATTTATTATCTTAATTCTCTTTGGATGATATTTGGCATGTTATTCATGAAGGCAATTCCTTGAAAATTCAGTGATAGTTACAAGTTTTTTCTCAACAATCACACAAAAAAAACAATATTTAGTCTTCAGAGATCTAGCCTTGTATCAAGAGCAAATCCAACAGAAAGACTAAGTTCAAATGAGGAAAACACTGGATCCAGGGCCGAGAGCAAAACTCTCATCAAACTTAAGGTAGACCACTTTGTTTAATCTCCTTAATCTTACCAATGTCCCTTTTATACCGTCAGATCAAGTGAGATGTTAAGACATACATAGCATCATCACATACAAATACCTCAAAAGAGCGATAACTCTTAACACAAGAGTACTGAAATACTATTGTTTGGATCTATCTAAATCTTCTCGATTTGTGAAAGAAGTGAAAATATTTGACCGAGGGTCCAATCTGTTTTTTTCAATATATCTATATATTGATATATTATATGAATTGGATTGGACAAACCCATTCTGAGTTTGCAATCTAATATACAATGTTTGTGAGTGGAAATTATTTTTATTTTTTTGAATCTAATTTCATGTAACGCATCATTCATCACTCATACTCAACTCAGCATATATGTACATAGTGTCTATTTTTGGAATTCAATTTCTCTTAAAGTGAAGGTGATGTAGCAAGTACATGTATAATACAAGCCCGCAAAGCTTTTGATAAAATATCAGAACATTGCTTTATGGTTAACTTTATTTTAAAGTCAGGAATTTGGATATTTGACATAGCAACCCCGAGTTATTCTAATTTTTTTTTTTTTTTTTTGTAACAACTTTATTCAGGAATTTACAATATGAGTCACTAGATTAAATCTATGCTTATACTACTATCCAAGATATTCATATAAAAATAGATATTTATTAAACTGTTCTAATATATTTTTGTTACTGTATACAGTGAAGTTGACTTGTAACTTATATTTCAATTCATATGAATACTTGTAGAAATCAATGTTATTTTCATTGTGTAATCTTTGCTTATATATATATATATAGTATTTGGATAATAAAATGCAATAGTCTAGTACATCAAAGACTTCATCCTCTACTTGGAACCCAAATAAAATACTTTCCTCTAAGTCTTTATAGTTTTGTGGAATTATAATCTGACTGGTATGATTCCACCAATTGAAAAAAGATAACCAGAATTCTTTTACCTTTGGACAGAAGAGAAAAAAATGTCTAATATCGTCAATTTCATCACAAAAATTACAAACTGATGTATTCTCAATTTTCCAGATGTAAAGCTTTTCTTTACATGGGATGATTCGGTGTATAATTTTGTATTGGAAGCTTTGTAGCAAAGTATCATGTGAAATTCTAAATGATGATGTGAAAATGTTGTACCATAAGTCATCAAATGTGTTATTTAATTCAGGATGGTCAGTTTTCCATTTAGCAAAACATGCTGGCTCTCGTCTTGTACTATTAATAAAATACCTGTACAATTAATAAAATATTCTAATTTTTGGGACTATTCTAATCTTCACCACATTTAAATTGTTGTTTTTTGTTGTTGTTTTTTTTATATGCCTCTTAGATGAAAAGTGGAAATAGTGCAGTTTTTACATTGTGACAAATAATGAATATCACACAGCTAATGATGAAACATCGTGAGTGCCACATACAATCTGCTTTATTCAAGAGCAATTCTGGATGTATTACCATAAATTAAACCAAAATATGTTATTTATCTCTCTTCAAGTTTTAAGTGCTTATGATCTGTAAAGTATGTATAGTAAAGGCTTAAAGCATAAAATGCAATATATATATATTTGTTGATAATACATTATTGACAATCCTCTGGGAGCATAACTCCTCAGGTGAAATAGGACGGAGAATTAGATTTTCACTGCACGCAATATCACAAGGGAACAAAACAAGGATAAAATAACACTGATTTATACACCAGGGCTCCTAGAGCTGATAGAGACCACCAGGGCTCCTAGAGCTGATAGAGACCACCAGAGCTCCTAGAGCTGATAGAGACCACCAGGGCTCCTAGAGCTGATAGAGACCACCAGAGCTCCTAGAGCTGATAGGATGGAGACCACCAGAGCTCCTAGAGCTGATAGGATGGAGACCTCCAGAGCTCCTAGAGCTGATAGGATGGAGACCTCCAGAGCTCCTAGAGATGATAGGATGGAGACCTCCAGGGCTCCTAGAGCTGATAGGATGGAGACCTCCAGGGCTCCTAGAGCTGATAGGATGGAGACCACCAGGGCTCCTAGAGCTGATAGGATGGAGACCACCAGAGCTCCTAGAGCTGATAGGATGGAGACCACCAGGGCTCCTAGAGCTGATAGGATGGAGACCTCCAGAGCTCCTAGAGCTGATAGGATGGAGACCACCAGGGCTCCTAGAGCTGATAGGATGGAGACCTCCAGGGCTCCTAGAGCTGATAGGATGGAGACCACCAGAGCTCCTAGAGCTGATAGGATGGAGACCTCCAGAGCTCTTAGAGTTGATAGGATGGAGACCTCCAGAGCTCCTAGAGCTGATAGGATGGAGACCTCCAGGGCTCCTAGAGCTGATAGGATGGAGACCACCAGAGCTCCTAGAGCTGATAGGATGGAGACCTCCAGGGCTTCTAGAGCTGATAGGATGGAGACCACCAGAGCTCCTAGAGCTGATAGGATGGAGACCTCCAGAGCTCCTAGAGCTGATAGGATGGAGACCACCAGGGCTCCTAGAGCTGATAGGATGGAGACCTCCAGGGCTCCTAGAGCTGATAGGATGGAGACCTCCAGGGCTCCTAGAGCTGATAGGATGGAGACCTCCAGGGCTCCTAGAGCTGATAGGATGGAGACCTCCAGAGCTCCTAGAGATGATAGGATGGAGACCTCCAGGGCTCCTAGAGCTGATAGGATGGAGACCTCCAGGGCTCCTAGAGCTGATAGGATGGAGACCTCCAGGGCTCCTAGAGATGATAGGATGGAGACCTCCAGAGCTCCTAGAGCTGATAGGATGGAGTCCACCAGACGTATAGAGCTGATAGGATGGAGACCTCCAGGGCTCCTAGAGCTGATAGGATGGAGACCTCCAGGGCTCCTAGAGCTGATAGGATGGAGACCACCAGAGCTCCTAGAGCTGATAGGATGGAGACCACCAGGGCTCCTAGAGCTGATAGTTTGGAGACCTCCAGGGCTTCTGGAGCCGATAGGATGGAGACCTCCAGGGCTCCTAGAGCTGATAGGATGGAGACCACCAGGGCTCCTAGAGCTGATAGTATGGAGACCTCCAGGGCTTCTGGAGCTGATAGGATGGAGACCTCCAGGGCTCCTAGAGCTGATAGGATGGAGACCTCCAGGGCTCCTAGAGCTGATAGGATGGAGACCACCAGGGCTTCTAGAGCTGATAGGATGGAGACCACCAGGGCTCCTAGAGCTGATAGAATGGAGACCTCCAGGGCTCCTAGAGCTGATAGGATGGAGACCACCAGGGCTCCTAGAGCTGATAGGATGGAGACCTCCAGGGCTCCTAGAGCTGATAGGATGGAGACCTCCAGGGCTCCTAGAGCTGATAGGATGGAGACCACCAGAGCTCCTAGAGCTGATAGGATGGAGACCACCAGGGCTCCTAGAGCTGATAGTATGGAGACCTCCAGGGCTTCTGGAGCTGATAGGATGGAGACCTCCAGGGCTCCTAGAGCTGATAGGATGGAGACCACCAGGGCTTCTGGAGCTGATAGGATGGAGACCTCCAGGGCTCCTAGAGCTGATAGGATGGAGACCACCAGGGCTCCTAGAGCTGATAGTATGGAGACCTCCAGGGCTTCTGGAGCTGATAGGATGGAGACCTCCAGGGCTCCTAGAGCTGATAGGATGGAGACCACCAGGGCTTCTGGAGCTGATAGGATGGAGACCTCCAGGGCTCCTAGAGCTGATAGGATGGAGACCTCCAGAGCTCCTAGAGCTGATAGGATGGAGACCACCAGAGCTCCTAGAGCTGATAGGATGGAGACCTCCAGAGCTCCTAGAGCTGATAGGATGGAGACCACCAGAGCTCCTAGAGCTGATAGGATGGAGACCTCCAGGGCTCCTAGAGCTGATAGGATGGAGACCTCCAGGGCTCCTAGAGCTGATAGGATGGAGACCACCAGAGCTCCTAGAGCTGATAGGATGGAGACCTCCAGGGCTCCTAGAGCTGATAGGATGGAGACCTCCAGAGCTTCTGGAGCTGATAGGATGGAGACCACCAGGGCTTCTGGAGCTGATAGGATGGAGACCTCCAGGGCTCCTAGAGCTGATAGGATGGAGACCACCAGAGCTCCTAGAGCTGATAGGATGGAGACCTCCAGGGCTCCTAGAGCTGATAGGATGGAGACCACCAGAGCTCCTAGAGCTGATAGGATGGAGACCTCCAGGGCTCCTAGAGCTGATAGGATGGAGACCACCAGAGCTCCTAGAGCTGATAGGATGGAGACCTCCAGGGCTCCTAGAGCTGATAGGATGGAGACCACCAGAGCTCCTAGAGCTGATAGGATGGAGACCTCCAGAGCTCCTAGAGCTGATAGGATGGAGACCTCCAGAGCTCCTAGAGCTGATAGGATGGAGACCTCCAGGGCTCCTAGAGCTGATAGGATGGAGACCACCAGAGCTCCTAGAGCTGATAGGATGGAGACCTCCAGGGCTTCTAGAGCTGATAGGATGGAGACCACCAGAGCTCCTAGAGCTGATAGGATGGAGACCTCCAGGGCTCCTAGAGCTGATAGTATGGAGACCTCCAGGGCTTCTGGAGCTGATAGGATGGAGACCTCCAGGGCTCCTAGAGCTGATAGGATGGAGACCACTGGACGTATAGAGCTGATAGGATAGAGACCACTGGGGCTTCCAGCACTGATGGAGACCACTGGGGCTTCCAGCACTGATGGAGACCACTCGGGCTTCCAGCACTGATAGAGGCCACTGGGGCTTCCAGCACTGATAGAGACCACTGGGGCTTCCAGCACTGATAGAGACCACTGGGGCTTCCAGCACTGATAGAGACCACTCGGGCTTCCAGCACTGATAGAGACCACTGGGGCTTCCAGCACTGATAGAGACCACTCGGGCTTCTAGAGATAACAGAATGTAGACCACAAAAGATTTTCCATGGAGAGTACAATGGAAAGTCGAAATAAACAGTTTCTTCTGCACCTGGTATCAATTCAAAGAGAGCTCAGAGCCATGGCATACTATTGTATGGTGTATTCTGTATATTCAACACAAAGCAAGAATAATGGACGACACAACAAAAGACAGGATTTGAGCTGCTTCTTTATCAGTGCCTTGCCTCTGTGCCGGATTGTATTCTTTGTGTGTGCTAGTTCCAGTTCTCAGAGATCTATGCAAGTTTGTATTTTCCCAACATTCTTTTTCAATCCTATGATAGAAGTATAGATTGGAAAAGTATATTTCTGTGTTTAATCATATTTGTCTGATTTTTGTCAATGGGTAATGGATGAGTTACAACCGAGTCATGAAGTTCTGTTTGTCAGAGCAATATCAAAGCTTTATAATTTATTTTGATGGCAGAATCATTATTTTGTAGAGCAGAATCATTATTGTCATGATGGGTACAGTAGAATTACTCACCAGAGGGCTCATTAACATGACTTGCTATTATATAATACTATATATTTCCCAGTTGGTAATCTCACCTATTAGCTATAATAGTCAGGATATATATCTGATTATCCCCGGACATAGCCATACAATATCATTTTCTGCCCACTTAAATCGTGCAACACACATTCCTCAAAATTACATATGACCTTTATGAAACTGGATGAAGGTCATTCTTCTTATTGCAAAACATGGAGAGTTAAAAGGTTCTAGTATATTTTATCTTTTTTATTTTTAAAAGAAAACATCATATAAAGGTGCATGGTGAAAAACTTTTTTTTAATTGAATGAACATTTTTGAATGTCAAAGGGAATACATATGAAAATGTATGAGAAAGATATAAATTATGTTTCATGATAGACAATAAAATATGAATACATAATACAAGTATAATGTATCTTAAACACAGAAATATATTGGAGGTGCGCATGCGTGAGATGCAAGATGGCAGTGTTTTGATGTAGCTCCGTATTTTGTTAGATTTTCTAGCAATCTATGGTACTCTAACGTATCTAAAACACACTATAACTCAAACTCACCTGTCCCAGCACACCTCTACCAAGAGTCTACGCATTTTTGACAACTCTTGTGAACACTAGCAGTGTAAAATCTGATCTGTAACACAGATCCTATTATACTCGTGGCGAGTGTTTACAAACCCCTCTCTCTCTCTCAAAACAAAGCTTGGAATCACCTCCTAGCTTAAGGTTCCTAATCACCTAGGCAACCTTGTCTAATCATAATATTTATTGGAATTTACGGCATATTTGGATTTTATTATGAATCCTTGAACACTTTCGAGCGGCCATTGACCGCTCGCTCACCCAAATCAACTTATTGCTGAATTACCAAGTCTACAATATAAAATCACTGAGATAAAGAGACAGACAAGAAGTCCAAGATCATTCTGGCTGCAATAGGGTCAAAGGTCAAGTCAGTGAAAAGTTTTTAAAGAATGCAGGAAATAAACCAGAATAAAACACAACCTTTACCACATTTCTGAACCCTGAGATTACCATATTTACTCGAATATAAGACAAGGTTTTCATACCCAAACTTTCAGTTAATGTTTGGGGGGGGGGGGGGGTCCTCTTATACACAAGGGCAACCTGTGGACAGTGATTTATGGCAAGAATAATGGACTTCATCAGCATGAAAAGTAAATAAACTTTGCTCATACTGTCCAGATACAACCTCCCACAACTGGGGTATAATTAATATCTTTGGCTTATAATAAAAAAAATAATTAATAATTAAAAACCGGGGGTTGGCACATCAATTGTGATGTTCCCACCCCCGGGAGTGATTTAAAAAAAACAACATATATCAGCATCTTTGAATACCTCTTTACCGATATTTGGTATTCCTTAATTTTCTACTCACGAGCAGTAGAATAAATACCATAACAACAGTACCAGACAAGTTGTCGTTAGCAACCAATTGCTACGTCATAGTACGTTGTTTACGGAACGTTTGAAGTTCTACCTTATTCGGGTCAGTTTTGATTCTACCTTCTTCAGGTATACAATCAAAATTTTCTTGTCTAGCCTCTGAAGAGTCACCCTGCGTGACGAAACGCGTCAGGCACCTATTTTTTACAAATTTTCAATAGCCATAGTTTTTCTGATCACACCAATAGTCTGTAACACTACACTTTGGCTTATAATACACATAGAAATATTTTACCACTACTCAACAGTAGTCCGCCTTCATTTAAGTGTTAGTGTAAATTATGCAAAAGTTGGAGAAAATGTGAGTTTAACGATGCTTAAATATGCTTACGCAACACGAGGTCGCCAAAAGCTGAAGTGATGGGGGTTAATACGCTCCGATTGTTTTCACATCAAAAATAAGAGCTTCTCGTGTTGCGTAAGCATATTTATTTTGAGGTCAAGGACACAGAGAAATTCTCGACCTGCAAAGCATAATTTGTAATATTGGATAAATACCTTTATTTATCATTTAAAACGCAATTAAAATCGATCCGCTACGTCCGATATCAGTTATTTGTTTTGATGCTAAGGTCAAGGACGTCATAGACATCATATTTACATTTTGCTGTAAATCACCGTCCACAGGTCGTCCTCGCGTATAAAAGCTCTTGTTGCGTAAGCATATTTACGTTTCACTTTTTAAATGACTGCCAAACTTGAATGGTAGCAGTGTCGGTGTCTTGAGAAAAATGGACTCGTCTTATATTCAGAAATTGGTCTTTTCAAGCAAAATATCATCGATTTTGGGGGTTTGTCTTATACATGAGTCGTCTTATATTTGAGTAAATAGCCAAAGTATATCTTAATCAGGCCCTTGGATATTATTATTATTATTATTCATGATTTATGCCTAACTTCATCAGACTCCAATGTAATACTGAATTTACTAATGGCTTTCTTGATAAATCACATGCGACTGTATCACAGTATGTCTCCACAAATATGTTGGTTAATATTATGAATATCATTTATATTTTTCATGCGGTGCTAATCTAGCATTCACAGTATCACGGGGTAAAATTCTGTTTGTGTGTGTGCGTGTGTTTGTGCCTGTGTGTACATATCGTATATCAAACACAAGCTGAAAATGGACCATTTTGATGACATGGCAGACATGTACAATAAAGTATGTTTCTCGAACTAAGTCTGAAATCTACATAAGAACATCACCATTCATTCATGTTTTTTTCACGTTTACGTAAATATTACATAAGATTTCTTTTAACATAACATTCAGGGATATTTCAAGGACATCACAAATACATAATTAAAAATATGAAAAAATACTCTGAACTATTCTCAGGCTGTTATATTATGCATTCTCAGGCCATTCTTCAGCCAGTGTTGCATACTGTGTAGTCTTTGGCTATTCCTTAGCCAGTGTTGCATAATGTGCAGTCTTGTGATGTAAAATTGTATATTTAAATATAACATCTGTATATACCTGTCACCTAGCCACATATACAAAAACACTGCTTTATGCATCAGTCTCCCAACATTTAAGTTAAATATGATACAAGCAGATATTGTCTTTGTTTTTCACGCACATCATTGTTATATCAAAGGATTGAATTACACAGCAAGTCTGTCATTGTGCTTATTTACAACAGGCACAACCACACAGCAAAACACCACCTGTAAATGATACACAAATCATGATCTAATTTGATCGCTAACTTTAAACCTGGCCCCATCATATTATATAGTGTTTGTTCAAGGCAGACATGAACATGCTCACCCATAATATGTGGTCTTTGAGAAAGCTGACATGAAACAAGTACATATACTCTTGGCTGTATTTCTGGCCAGTGGTAATGCATTTATTTGTTCTTCACAGCAAACAGATAGGTAATATACCAAATATGAGATGCCATCTTTCCCATGAGATGCCATGTTTCCCATGAGATGCCATCTTTCCCATGAGTCTGCATTATCATCAATTGTACACATACAAGGAGATAATGGCCTTACTTAATATGCAACATAATATATAGTGATTTGTGCTCTATGCAGAAAACAACAAAGATATAAGAAAGAGTTAAAAGGACAAATTGCATGTCCCTTATACTTCATGATCCATAGATATCATGAAAAAGAGAGAGAATCATGCATAAGAAATTTAAGTCAACAATTTCTGAATTCCTATTATTTATGCATCTGGACAACACATATGTATATGCTAATGTTCTTTGCATGTAGACAACACATACAATGAGAGGAGATGAGGGTCATCTTTCCAAGATGAGATTAAGGTCATCTTTCCAAGATGAGATTAAGGAGATTAAGGTCATCTTTCCAAGATGAGACTAAGGAGATTAAGGTCATCTTCTGAGATGAGATTAAGGAGATTAAGGTCATCTTTCCGAGATGAGATTAAGGATATTAAGGTCATCTTCTGAGATGAGATTAAGGAGATTAAGGTCATCTTTCCAAGATGAGATTAAGGATATTAAGGTCATCTTTCCAAGATGAGACTAAGGAGATTAAGGTCATCTTTCCGAGATGAGATTAAGGAGATTAAGATCATCTTTCTATTGCTGTGATCTAGCTTCAGCAAACCTGAACCCCCACACATCTGCAAGACCCATACCTTAAACGCCCTTCCTAAACTTCTCCTTTTATCTGAACTTATTATTTCTGAAGGATCTGGTTCCACTTACCTTTATTTTCAATACTCACATATCTGTTGTATAATTCATAAATCATCAATTGCAGGTTATTATTTCTAAAGAATCTTGTTTCACATTTTTTTTATAGTCATAATTATCATAACTACTGACTCTCTCTCTCCTCTCTAATTCTTTCTCTCTAATTATTTCTCTCTCTAACTCTTTCTCTCTCTAACTCTTTCTCTCTCTAACTCTTTCTCTATCTAACTCTTTCTCTCTCTAACTCTTTCTCTCTCTAACTCTTTCTCTCTCTAACTCTTATCTTTAAATCTCTCTTCTATTTCTCTCTCACTCTTTCTCTCTCCAACTCTTTCTCTCTAATAGTGGTCAGACATGGAAATTCAGTTTTTCAGATACAGAAATTAGTAATCTGAGTCCAGTATGGGCCGCCAACTCAGCATTTTTACCAGCAAAAGTGACCAGTCGTCTCAGATAACAGATATGATATTAAGTAACCCTATATTTGTTCAGAGATGAACCCATACAGCTAATCACATTTCATTAAATTAAATATCATAGTCAAACAGCCATGGTAGGTTACAGTCGAACCAGGGCCTGTGCAATCATCCTGTGACACACTATTAGCATCAAATGCTCAATACAGTGAGAACAGTTTGAAACAGGAAAAATGACACCCATTGTCTCAAGCTGATTTTATGTTTTGTTGATTTTTACTAATGAAGAAATTAGATTATGTGAAGAAAATGCCGGGCAAAAGTGGAGGTCCAAAATTAGGGCATATTGCTTCATTGAAGAAACACCACATGTCATATTCACCCCAACTTTTCATCACAAAGTGCAATATTAACTGTCATTTGTAGCTCTATAATTCAAATCTTCCTGTTTTGTAGAATGAAATATTCAAGTGGTTGCCCACATACATGGCTGCACTACAATAAAAATGAAAAATAATTTTGATACATGATGATAACTATTTTCAAAAAATAAAAAATCCATACCTAACTAAATGTGAATTCATGAAGATTAAACAAGACAAATAGAAGTATATGCAGATGTTCCCACCAAAATTAGTTGACAAATAAAGTCTGAAGTCCAAAACTTATGCACATCCAAAACATGATGCAAGGAAGAAAATGCACTTTTGTCAGGCCAATTATCAATATTTGTCAATCCAAAAAAAGAGAAATAAAGAACTTTCACAAGGTGGAAAATCAGCAACATCTACATTTTGGGGCCAGATTTAGCAGAGGGGTTTCATTGCCTGTCATCTAGAGGCTCATCATCCCTTCAATAATAATAACACATGATGTGTGAGGCTAGAAACCTGGGCTCAGGTGACAAAAGCTTGTCAACAAATTACTCAATATATATATGTTATGATGCTCCACCTAAAATATTCCTCTCACACCTCTAATGATTTATTTAAATACAATGGAATAAAGTCCATTATTCTTGCCAAAGCATGACAATAAAATATAAATAAGGTCCAAATATTGACAAAATTTGTATTATTTGGCACGAACCTGAGAAAACACGGCATCTAGGAATCTGACAATGTTATCGTGAGCTGCTGGGTCTCGCAGGCTGGGCTGCCTGGATCAGGTGCAACACTCCAAGCTATCTCGCTTGAAAATCATCACTTGAAAGAATACCTCAATCATACGCTTAACTAAAGAAACAGGCATCACATGAAAAAAATAAATTAAGGATAGGCATAGTAAAATGAGACTGACTTGTAGATAAATCATTCAAATAATTATGCCTGATGAAGCACAATGCTGATAAATATAAGGATGCAAATTTAAAGCCATATTGGTAAACCTAAAGCAAGTAATTAAAGAACATGTGTGTGTGTGTGTGTGTGTGTGTGTGTGTGTGTGTATAAAAAGTGTACTGACAAAAGTCAGTAAAAGGTACACATTAAGCGTGGATGTTCCTGAAACATACTTTCTTTGAAATCTATCAAGGATCTTAGTATCTTAACTTTATTGAATTGACAAAGTGAAAATCATCACAGATTTTTACATGAGATATGGTCATTGTCTGTACATATAGCAATGATAGGTGTGCAGGGTGGAGGGGTCTAAGATATATACATATATAGAAGCTTGTTTCCGATCTCCTTAACTACCCAATTTCAAACCCGCTACACTAGTTTTTTTTTGCTTTATAAGTTAAGAGACATAATTTCAATTATAAAATCATTTAAATATATCCATTCTCAATATATTTCATCCCTATTAACAAAAAATAAAAAATAAATAAAAAAAATAAAAGTAAAAATCTACCCTATCTTATTTTTCAGGGCACGTTACACACAAAAATTGTCATTCTATCAATTCCCAAACAATGCGTTTAATTCTGTTCACATCCGACCAACATTGAGGCAATAAAGTCATCCAATCCATATTGTTCATTTAATACTTATATCATTAAGAAACATAGACACATCAAGAAACAGCAAGCCATTGTATTTCTCTTGCATCTCAATAAGAGAATATCTGAAAGATTGATCAATATAATATTACACAAGGCCTGGCAAAGCAATGAAGCAAGGTTGCCACTGGCGATACCACCCTGATCCTGACAAGCAAAGAGAAAGGTTGCCACTGGCGATACCACCCTGATCCTGACAAGCAAAGAGAAAGGTTGCCACTGGCGATACCACCCTGATCCTGACAAGCAATGAAGCAAGGTTGCCACTGGCGATACCACCCTGATCCTGACAAGCAAAGAGAACACCTCCAAATTATCCGTCATTCATTTCTCAATATCCTATGAGAGAACTGAAGCAACAATCAAGTCACATTCACAACAATAAATGGTGCCAATGTTCTTTCTCAATTCATTCTTAATATAGGCTTTTCACAACATCAATGACACATTTAAAGAAGTCAATGCTGTGTGATTACTTGTAGATCTGTCAAATAAATAGTCAAAACCACAAATTTTTTAAACAAAAAATCATTCCCTTTAAATAACAAAAATAAGGTAAATAACCTCAAGCAATTACATTATATTTTATATTTATTTAGACCAATATCAATAAAAATAAACCTAATCTTGTCCACTTTATTACTATTTTTTTACATAATTCTAAATGTAATGTACAGTACATGTATGTCCAAATTTAATAAACTCTCCTAAAATTAAAAATTGCCGATTTCTATTTAGCACAAAACTAACCTGCTGTACTGAGATATCTGACATTTCCATAACTTTTTTAAAGTGTTTATCTCCAATCATCTGGACATCAAACCTCAGCAATAACCTTTAAGTCAATTAATAATTAACATGTATATTCATTTAGAAAACAGCAAAATTCGGTCTTTTCCATGACGTGTAATGACAACGTTTTTTCCCTGAGCATGACGAATTCATTGATTTATGTGATATGGGTTACTATTTTTGAAAGGTTAATCAGCACAGGTTGTTCCCAAAATGCATTGTATATTCTGGTTGATGTTATGTATCAAACGCCTTGAATTACTCATTCTCTATGATTACAGGTCAGCTCACTTGAGAGGAAACTATACAATGCTTTTCCTGTGTGGCACGCCTAACACTGCATCCGTTGTCACACTTCATCTCTGCCAGGCAGCTCAAATGATGCCACAGATACAGTGCAGACACGCACCAGATCCCATCATGGCTACCGTATACTCCCCCATAATCACTTCACCACTGCCAGGCAGCTCAAATGATGCCACAGATACAGTGCAGACACGCACCAGATCCCATCATGGCTACCATATACTCCCCCATAATCACTTCACCACTGCCAGGCAGCTCAAATGATGCCACAGATACAGTGCAGACACGCACCAGATCCCATCATGGCTACCATATACTCCCCCATAATCACTTCACCACTGCCAGGCAGCTCAAATGATGCCACAGATACAGTGCAGACACGCACCAGATCCCATCATGGCTACCGTATACTCCCCCATAATCACTTCACCACTGCCAGGCAGCTCAAATGATGCCACAGACACAATGCAGACACGCACCAGATCCCATCATGGCTACCATATACTCCCCCATAATCACTTCACCACTGCCAGGCAGCTCAAATGATGCCACAGATACAGTGCAGACACGCACCAGATCCCATCATGGCTACCATATACTCCCCCATAATAAGCTTTCATGAGGACACAGAGGTCACAGACATTTTTATAGAGTTTTGGGGTATGTTTAAATGATATACGGTCACAATACTGTGACACAAACAAGCTGTCTCCCTGAAATAAGTATGTGGCCCCATATTATGTTTTTTAACCAAAAATTGAATTTTGTCAAACTGAAATATGACTTAAGTATAACCATGTTGATCCAGCAAGGGGGTATGATCCAGCAAGGGGGTATGATCCAGCAAGGGGGTATGATACTGCAAGGGGGTATGATCCAGCAAGGGGTATGATCCAGCAAGGGGGTATGATCCAGCAAGGGGGTATTATACAGCAAGGGGGTATGATCCAGCAAGGGGGTATGATCCAGCAAGGGGGTATGATCCAGCAAGGGGGTATGATCCAGCAAGGGGGTATGATCCAGCAAGGGGGTATGATCCAGCAAGGGGGTATGATCCAGCAAGGGGGTATGATCCAGCAAGGGGGTATGATCCAGCAAGGGGGTATGATCCAGCAAGGGGGTATGATACAGCAAGGGGTATGATCCAGCAAGGGGGTATGATCCAGCAAGGGGGTATCATCCAGCAAGGAGGTATGTGTGACTAACTCGAGCTTTGAAATAGTTAAAACTGTGGTATGTGACCCTATGTTTATGCATGACCTTATTAGGTCATATTTATGCATGACCTCATTGGGTCATATTTATGCATGATTTTATTGGATCATATTCATACTTGACCCAATTTAGGTGTGACAAAATTAATATTTGATCCCATCTGATCTGTGAAAGACTTGTTATTCATTGTTCCAACTATTTTTATCATCATTTCAATTTCTTTACAGCCACTTTGACTGAATACAGACATCTATCTGAAGCTAAGATATCTTCTTCTCCCTCATCTGATTCAGCAACATCTGGATTGCATTAACTGTACAGTTTGCTTTGCCATGTGGCATGCTTTGCCATGTGGCATGCTTTGCCATGTGGCATGCCTTGCCATGTGGCATGCCTTGCCATGTGGCATGCTTTGCCATGTGGCATGCTTTGCCATGTGGCATGCTTTGCCATGTGGCATGCTTTGCCATGTGGCATGCTTTGCTATGTGGCATGCTTTGCTATGTGGCATGCTTTTGGTTTCACATTTATGTGGTCACTCTTGTATAACTTGATACTTGTATGTTGACCATTTTTACCTTACTACACTTGCGATAGATTCTACATGTACAAATGGGATATAAAAACAGGTGCACTGTGCTATCAACTAACAACTATAATGTCTGCGCTATCAGTTAATAAACCAGATGTTTACAGATGTGCTGAGATATCAGGAATCAGACAAAATGTCTACAAATGCACTGAAATACCAGTTAACAAACCAGATGTCTACAAATGCACTGAGATGCCAGTTAACACACCAGATGTCTACAAATGTACTGAAATACCATTTAACAAACAAGATGTCTACAAATGCACTGAAATATCCCCATTCAGACAAAATGTCTACAAATACACTGAGATGCCAGTTAACACACCAGATGTCTACAGATGCAGAGATGCCAGTTAACACACCAGATGTCTACAAATGTACTGAAATACCAGTTAACAAACCAGATGTCTACAGATGGACTGAAATACCAGTTAACAAACAAGATGTCTACAAATGCACTGAAATACCAGTTAACACACCAAATGTCTACAAATGTACTGAAATACCAGTTAACACACTAGATGTCTACAAATGTACTGAAATACCAGTTAACAAACCAGATGTCTACAGATGGACTGAAATACCAGTTAACAAACCAGATGTCTACAGATGCACTGAAATGTCTACATACAAAACAGATGTCTACAGATGCACTGAAATGTCTACATACAAAACAGATGTCTACAGATGCACTGATATATCAGCAAACAAACCAGATGTCTATAGTTCTCAGCAAACAAACCAGATGTCTGTAGTTCTCTGTAAACAGACCAGTTGTCTACAAATACATGTACACTTGAACATCAGCAAACAGACAAGATACATTTAGACTGTATCCAAGCTTCATACATTAGGCTGTAGAGTGAAAAGTTCAGAAGTGTGCAGAATGACTATGGCACTTCATAAGTAATTAGAAGCATTGCCGTCATATTGTTATAAGGTATATTAAAATGCCAATCTCCAAAAGGTCATGCACACTTTGTCCAGTTAATCTGCCTGCTATTTTGTGCAAACCAAATGTTGTAAAGCCAGACAATCAGTGATATCATATGCTAGAGCTAATGATATCAGCATTCTGAAAACAAAAATATTTTGATTTAAAAGCAGACATTTGACAATGAGTTTCATAGATAGAAACAGTTTGCAGGTGCAATATTTGTTATTGGTAATTTCATGTTTTGAAACATGAATTATTGTGCAATTATTTTTTGAATAGCCATTTGCTATAATTAAGATGGTTTGAATTTGACAGGCCAGCAAAATCTTTTTTTAAAAACATGCCCAAAAGCACAAAATAATGACTTCAGGCCACTGGGATATTGTTACTTGGAGGGCTAATATACACATATACATGTATACAGTCATTATTTCTGAAAGAAAAAAATGTATGTGACATATACTGCATATATTGAAGATGGCTTGGTTCACCTTTACCTTGGTAATGGGTTGGTATGCTGCAATTCTCACTGCTCAAGTGGACCATGCTGCCACCTGTTGTGTTAAAATCTGTCATACATTAGGGGACATGCAAACTTGGCTCATGGTAGTAGAAATGTTGATTAGCACATCATTTAATATCAATCAGTTTATTACACCTGTAAATAAATTTTCAAGATTCCCAAAGGCCACGGGCCGTGGGGCAGTTGGTTAGAGCACCAGCTTATTAGCACCAGTTCCTCTGTGGTGATCCAAAGGTCATGGCTTTGAACCCTGGCTGTGCCAAGATTGAACTCATGATACAATTTCCGATATGACCTGATGCCCGTGCCTAAAGGGTTAACCCGTTGTCCTTGTAAATCTGTGACCGGGTGAGTTGTCATGTCAAGGACCTGCGACATGACAATTCAGTGAGGCAGCACTATATCTGCTACAAGTAGGTCTCATCACGAAATGACTGAAATAATGTTGAAAGTGATGTAAAACCCCAAACAAACAAACGAACAAAATCAAGATCCCCAAACTGATTAATCTTTATTCTTCTGTATGTGCATCTGTTGCCAAAATATTAATGTATTCCCTTCACAGCACACAGAATGGTGATCACTATATCAGCTGTTACGTCTTTAAATCTATCCCAGAATGCATTATAAATGACACAAGAGTCAAATGGTATATTACAAATGTTGAAACTTGAGCAGTGAGAATTTAAAGAGAATCATTAAACAAATGATATTACAACCAGGTCTACAGTGTGATCATAAGCTCTTGATTGAACTTAATTTTTTGAAATACAAATTGGCACTTAATGATGATACAGTTATAACTATGTGAACCCAAGTCTTGACTCAGCTTAAAGCCAAAGACTATCACAAGGTCATATGGCACATCCCAGACATTATTATGTGAAACATACATAAAATAAAGCAAAGAATTTGGACATTGCTATCAACCAGCTCCACCAGCACGGTTAGTTTCTCCGTGGGGGACGGGGCATATATATTTATATATATGGCAACCAGGTATGACTGCCATCATAGCTTATAATGACGAGCCAGCACGGTTAGTTTCTCAGTGGGGGACGGGGCATATATATTTATATATATGGCAACCAGGTATGACTGCCATCATAGCTTACAATGACGAACCAGCACGGTTAGTTTCTCAGTGGGGGACGGGGCATATATATTTATATATATGGCAACCAGGTATGACTGCCATCATAGCTTACAATGACGAGCCAGCACGGTTAGTTTCTCAGTGGGGGACGGGGCATATATATTTATATATATGGCAACCAGGTATGACTGCCATCATAGCTTACAATGACGAGCCAGCACTGTTAGTTTCTCAGTGGGGGACGGGACATATATATTTATATATATGGCAACCAGGTATGACTGCCATCATAGATTACAATGACGAACCTCGTCGAAGCAAACAAATCCAAACACACAAACATTGCATGCAATCTCCTGCTGAATGCTTGCAATTTTTTTTTTTTTGGCACTAAATATTATGAAGCTGAATCGTGACAGCTGTTTATATTATGTGCAATCTTATTCTGTAAGAAACAAGTCTTTATTAAGGACTGAGGCATTTGCATAAAAATGCACCTGTTTATAGCGTTCAATGTAAATTGTGTTTTCTTCTTTCATAGGAATATTTGTTAAAAATAATCATAAAAATGACACTATTCTTAATACTTGTTAAATACGTATCAATTATGAGACCA
This sequence comes from Amphiduros pacificus, assembly GCA_949316495.1. Taxonomy (NCBI): domain Eukaryota; kingdom Metazoa; phylum Annelida; class Polychaeta; order Phyllodocida; family Hesionidae; genus Amphiduros; species Amphiduros pacificus. The sequence continues at coordinate 42,953,297 of OX439008.1, read as the reverse complement.
AAAATCATAACCATGGCAACTTATACTTTTTATATCTTGTATTGATAAATTAAGGTTGCGTAATGAATCTTGACTTTGAGGACTGATGTTCATTCTTCATATTCATGTTAATCTCCAATTAATCTCTTTGAACTTCCACCCAGTGTAATGACAGCAGGTGTTTCATTATGTCACACCACTCACATCTTATTAAGTAATTTTCTAATCTATTTAATATCAAATCATTTACCTGTATTCATGATTCTTATTAAAACAGAGATGTCTAATTGTCACATACATATCTATCATAAATTCAGTCTAATATATCAAAGACAAAAGAAAAAAAGGAATTCATTTCTAAAAGAAACTTACAAAATATCTATCTCCAAAGGGATGAAGTTAAGCTTCTTATGCTCATTAATAACATAATAAAGAACACAGTGCCTGTCCCCAGCCACAACATTAATGCCTCAGCCCAGAACGTGATAATCTGAATAATTCATTTGAGAAATGCACAAATTGTATGTATATTTACAGGCCTCTGCCAATGCTGATATCAGTTTTCATGTAAAATGTTGAAATACAAGCTCAGAAAATGTTAATTACTGCTGTCTCATTTTACCTTGACTATAATTTCAGTATGTGAGTGTAGATCATTTAGTATAGTGCAATCTATGTTGACTGCCGAGATAAAATTTGAACCAGAACAAAATTTGTAAATTTTCACTCCTGAACTAAAACCACTTAAACCATATACCAATCAAAATACTCACTATCATTTCAATCAACTTAACTTAACCAAATACTCAAACCAAAAACCAATACTCACTATCATTTCAATCGACTTAACCAAATATCAATAAAATACTAGTATCATTTGATGAAAGAGGCAGAGAGTGAGTCATCATGGAGCACTCAGCACCTCTGTTTGTTTGACCTGCAGCATGCCCCGCCCCTCTTCCTGACAGATCATGAGGGAGTCTGAACTCTATATATTCACACACATGTGATCATATGAGATCACACAGAGCCATTTTGTACATTAGCTGAGGTCAAACTAAGGTCCAAATTGATGCTTGCTTTCTTCCAGGCATCTGTCTGGCTCGCAGTTTACCTGCTCTTTATTATTGTATTAGGCAAAACAAAATAAAATAAAAAAGATAAATTGTTTCCCATAATTTCCTTACTTAGATAAGGACAAATGGAGAAATCTTATTTTGTATTGTTATTTTTCAAATGTGATCAAATATTCTAAGAATTGAGTACTAAATTGAATAAAATATGTACATGAAATTATTACTGAGACTTTGTCTAATGGCATGATAAATAAAAAAAGAAAAGAAATTTTTTTTTTAAATATATATTTCCACTGGTTTTGAACTAAGGTGGGCTAGAAATCCAAGACAGGCTTCTGTTTTGCTATGAGGAGGGCATGAAAAAACAAATCAATTAACACTGAATGTCAATACAGAGATATTGCTAAAAGAAAATACTAAAATTATAAGCTAAAAATGATGAGACAATTCAAATTTAAACATGACAATGTTGTACGACTATTAAAGGGCATCTTTGATAGGACAATGTATAACCACTGATAGCTGTTCATTGCTTTACCAATATGCAATTTCCTAACAAAATGGTGAGTGAATGTTTCCACTGCTTGCAACTGTGACCATCCTGGCACTGTGAAAGATATCAAATGACTCCAAGTCTGCACACAGAAACAAACAAGCTCCAGGCAAGTTAAGCTGGCAAGGTCTTAGCAATTATCTCACTGTGAACACAAAGTCTAAGTGCTTCAAGTTGGTTTCAGATCAGTGAAAACTGGAGCATCTGAAGATCTCTATACAAAGATAACAGAGTCACGCTTTCGTGCTTAATTTGTCCATAAATGATCCATCAGGCTTTGACATAGAGAGAAAAATGTTGGTTGTCCGGATGAGAAGTGGTAGCCCAAAGTTTCTAAGTATAATAGGATGTGTGAAACAATAAAGAGCATTGTATATAATGTCCATAATGAATTAATGAGAAAACCAAACTAACTGATAAAGTTCATGTGTTCAGTGATGAGATCACATTCACAAAACAACTGCACAAGTATATATGTCTTTATCAGAAGATATAATGATTTCTGGCTTGATGTCAATCAACACAACCATGGAGACAAGGCGGAGTGCATCAGCAACGTAAAATAAGCTTAATATCTCTATGAGATGCACTACCGTACATGGCCATTGACAATGCTTGTTCATCCGGTTATGAGAACCAGCAATGGGCACAAGTGTAATGTATAAGGCGGGGTAATCAATATTGACAATAGTGCTTCATATCACAGCCCAAGCCTTCCTGACATAGATACCTCACAATGGCTGAATCAATCTCTGCTATACATCTAAGTGTACACAACAATGTGACCAAACCCTGAGATTCTGCAAGTCATCTAAAACGGTTTCTGTAAAAAAAACATGTTACTAATAAAAGGGTTTCTGTAAAAAAAACATGTTACTAATGAAGTTTAAAGAAACTAATGCATGCATACAACAAACACTCTACAGTGGCATCAGTAGCCTGAACAATGCTGGAAATGGCAACACACTCTCCATGATCATACAAATCACAGAATGACACAGATATTCCTTTTTTTATGAATGTGTTACAAAAAAATCCATTGGGCCTGTACTAATGTCAGGCCCTGTGATATATCCCCCCAGAGAAGACTAATCTAGAAGCAGATGGCACAGAGAAGACTAATCTAGAAGCAGATGGCACAGAGAAGACTAATCTAGAAGTAGATGGCACAGAGAAGACTAATCTAGAAGCAGATGGCACAGAGAAGACTAATCTAGAGGCAGATGGCACAGAGAAGACTAATCTAGAAGCAGATGGCATAGAGAAGACTAATCTAGAAGCAGATGGCATAGAGAAGACTAATCTAGAAGCAGATGGCATAGAGAAGACTAATCTAGAAGCAGATGGCACAGAGAAGACTAATCTAGAAGCAGATGGCACAGAGAAGACTAATCTAGAAGCAGATGGCACAGAGAAGACTAATCTAGAAGCAGATGGCACAGAGAAGACTAATCTAGAAGCAGATGGCACAGAGAAGACTAATCTAGAAGCAGATGGCACAGAGAAGACTAATCTAGAAGTAGATGGCACAGAGAAGACTAATCTAGAGGCAGATGGCACAGAGAAGACTAATCTAGAAGCAGATGGCACAGAGAAGACTAATATAGAAGCAGATGGCACAGAGAAGACTAATCTAGAAGCAGATGGCACAGAGAAGACTAATCTAGAAGCAGATGGCACAGAGAAGACTAATATAGAAGCAGATGGCACAGAGAAGACTAATCTAGAGGCAGATGGCACAGAGAAGACTAATCTAGAAGCAGATGGCACAGAGAAGACTAATCTAGAGGCAGATGGCACAGAGAAGACTAATCTAGAAGTAGATGGCACAGAGAAGACTAATCTAGAAGCAGATGGCACAGAGAAGACTAATCTAGAAGCAGATGGCACAGAGAAGACTAACCTAGAAGCAGATGGCACAGAGAAGACTAATCTAGAAGCAGATGGCACAGAGAAGACTAATCTAGAAGCAGATGGCACAGAGAAGACTAATCTAGAAGCAGATGGCACAGAGAAGACTAATCTAGAAGCAGATGGCACAGAGAAGACTAATCTAGAAGCAGATGGCACAGAGAAGACTAATCTAGAAGCAGATGGCACAGAGAAGACTAATCTAGAAGCAGATGGCATGGGCCAACTTAGGAAACTGTCAACAGGATATTGACAGGTAAAATGGCAGTAACCTATACAGGGGATGAAATATCATATCTGCTATCTTCAGTGGTCAGCTTCTAAATTTATAATATTGAATTTGCAGTTGATTGACAGGTGATCACGTTACTCCACAAACAAGCTATATATGGTCACCCATGTATTTTAGCGGACTTCACATTTAAACAAACTGTGTTTCTGGGATATATTCTGCAAAAGTTTTATGAGACAAGGTCATGTCGTTAATTTCAAATGTGATTCTGAACAAACTGTACACACAACTACTGAATACAAAATCCTTAAAGTTGCCATAAATGTGCCATGAACGTGCTATGAACATGCCATGAATGTGCCATAAATATCCCAGAAAACATGCCATACATGTCCCATGAATATGCCTCTCCGTGGTCCTTGGACTGTATTTAAAATCAATATTCAAATGTATTAAATGTGCCATCCAAGAGGGATATATTATCCGATGTAACACCTCAGGCCACTGAAGAAGTTTAGATAAAATCTAGTCTTTACATAACTATATGAGATTCACTGCTGTTTCATATTTCCAATATTTACCTTGTCGAGGAGAAAAATTTCTCAAATGAAATCATGAAATCTAAATACCATGCAGCCACACACCTGGCTTCAGATCACTAAGCTAGCATCTTACACAGGCTAAGATCACTAAGCTGGCATCTTACACAGGCTAAGATCTCTAAGCTAGAATCTTACACAGGCTAAGATCACTAAGCTAGCATCTTACACAGGCTAAGATCACTAAGCTGGCATCTTACACAGGCTAAGATCTCTAAGCTAGAATCTTACACAGGCTAAGATCACTAAGCTAGCATCTTACACAGGCTAAGATCACTAAGCTAGCATCTTACACAGGCTAAGATCACTAAGCTAGCATCTTACACAGGCTAAGATCACTAAGCTAGCATCTTACACAGGCTAAGATCACTAAGCTAGCATCTCACACAGACTAAGATCACTAAGCTAGAATCTTACACAGGCTAAGATCACTAAGCTAGAATCTTACACAGGCTAAGATCACTAAGCTAGCATCTTACACAGGCTAAGATCACTAAGCTGGCATCTTACACAGGCTAAGATCACTAAGCTAGCATCTTACACAGGCTAAGATCACTAAGCTAGCATCTCACACAGACTAAGATCACTAAGCTAGAATCTTACACAGGCTAAGATCACTAAGCTAGAATCTTACACAGGCTAAGATCACTAAGCTAGCATCTTACACAGGCTAAGATCACTAAGCTAGCATCTTACACAGGCTAAGATCACTAAGCTAGCATCTTACACAGGCTAAGATCACTAAGCTAGCATCTTACACAGGCTAAGATCACTAAGCTAGCATCTTACACAGGCTAAGATCACTAAGCTAGCATCTCACACAGACTAAGATCACTAAGCTAGAATCTTACACAGGCTAAGATCACTAAGCTAGAATCTTACACAGGCTAAGATCACTAAGCTAGCATCTTACACAGGCTAAGATCACTAAGCTGGCATCTTACACAGGCTAAGATCACTAAGCTAGCATCTCACACAGACTAAGATCACTAAGCTAGAATCTTACACAGGCTAAGATCACTAAGCTAGCATCTTACACAGGCTAAGATCACTAAGCTGGCATCTTACACAGGCTAAGATCACTAAGCTAGCATCTCACACAGACTAAGATCACTAGGCTAGCATCTTACACAGGCTAAGATCACTAAGCTAGCATCTTACACAGGCTAAGATCACTAAGCTAGCATCTTACACAGACTAAGATCACTAAGCTAGAATCTTACACAGGCTAAGATCACTAAGCTAGCATCTCACACAGACTAAGATCACTAAGCTAGCATCTTACACAGGCTAAGATCACTAAGCTGGCATCTTACACAGGCTAAGATCACTAAGCTAGCATCTTACACAGGCTAAGATCACTAGGCTAGCATCTTACACAGGCTAAGATCTCTAAGCTAGAATCTTACACAGGCTAAGATCTCTAAGCTAGAATCTTACACAGGCTAAGATCACTAAGCTAGCATCTTACACAGGCTAAGATCACTAAGCTAGAATCTTACACAGGCTAAGATCTCTAAGCTAGCATCTTACACAGGCTAAAATCACTAAGCTAGCATCTTACACAGGCTAAGATCACTAAGCTAGCATCTTACACAGGCTAAGATCACTAGGCTAGCATCTTACACAGGCTAAGATCACTAGGCTAGCATCTTACACAGGCTAAGATCACTAAGCTAGCATCTTACACAGGCTAAAATCACTAGGCTGGCATCTTACACAGGCTAAGATCACTAGGCTAGCATCTTACACAGGCTAAGATCACTAAGCTAGCATCTTACACAGGCTAAGATCACTAAGCTAGCATCTTACACAAGCTAAGATCACTAGGCTGGCATCTTACACAGGCTAAAATCACTAAGCTAGCATCTTACACAGGCTAAGATCACTAGGCTGGCATCTTACACAGGCTAAGATCACTAAGCTAGCATCTTACACAGGCTAAGATCACTAAGCTAGCATCTTACACAGGCTAAGATCACTAAGCTGGCATCTTACACAGGCTAAGATCACTAAGCTGGCATCTTACACAGGCTAAGATCACTAAGCTAGTATCTTACACAGGCTAAGATCACTAAGCTAGCATCTTACACAGGCTAAGATCACTAAGCTGGCATCTTACACAGGCTAAGATCACTAAGCTGGCATCTTACACAGGCTAAGATCACTAAGCTAGTATCTTACACAGGCTAAGATCACTAGGCTAGAATCTTACACAGGCTAAGATCACTAAGCTAGTATCTTACACAGGCTAAGATCACTAAGCTAGTATCTTACACAGGCTAAGATCACTAGGCTAGCATCTTACACAGGCTAAGATCACTAAGCTAGCATCTTACACAGGCTAAGATCACTAAGCTGGCATCTTACACAGGCTAAGATCACTAAGCTGGCATCTTACACAGGCTAAGATCACTAAGCTAGTATCTTACACAGGCTAAGATCACTAGGCTAGAATCTTACACAGGCTAAGATCACTAAGCTAGTATCTTACACAGGCTAAGATCACTAAGCTGGCATCTTACACAGGCTAAGATCACTAGGCTAGAATCTTACACAGGCTAAGATCACTAAGCTAGTATCTTACACAGGCTAAGATCACTAAGCTAGTATCTTACACAGGCTAAGATCACTAGGCTGGCATCTTACACAGGCTAAGATCACTAAGCTAGCATCTCACACAGACTAAGATCACTAAGCTAGAATCTTACACAGGCTAAGATCACTAAGCTAGAATCTTACACAGGCTAAGATCACTAAGCTAGCATCTTACACAGGCTAAGATCACTAGGCTAGTATCTTACAGTCTGTTCCTTAAAAACTATAAAATACAACATGTTACAAAATATACAACTGAAAGATAAGTATTTCACTTTGCTCACTATGTTATTTACATCTTTTATAGATCTGGTCTGATAAAAGCTGAGGTTTAAAGAGCACAATTTTTAAGTTTGAAAAATGTAAATCCAGTTTGGTGAGCATCATCCTTTGTGAGTCAGATTTGAGAGAAACCCTGCCCACACTTGTGACAATGCCATACACTAATAATCCATTGTATAATTAGTGCTTGCTATGCAACAGTTTCTCCAATTAGCAAATAAATCAATCTTTTATTCTTTAATGACAATGTGAATCTATCAACTGAATTTCAAATAAATGCAGTTTTAAAAAAAATCCTTATTTAGTATAACTTTCCTTATTTAGTATAACTTTCACACTTTATGGTCATAAATATGTATCACACAAAATGGTCAATATGAATATCCTACAAAAAGGTTAACCTGAGTGTCACTCAAAATAGTCACCTTGAATATCAAACGAAAGGGTCAATCTATAAATAAAACACAAGGATCACCCTTAATGTCACAAAGAATAGATCATTCTGAGCATTATATATTATAGTAACAAAATGGATTATTGCTTTGTACATTTTTATTTTTTCTGTCTGTAAGCTGAAATAAATGTTATAGCATATCATTCCCCGTTGAATAAATACAGACAATATAATATGACACAAAATTATAATTTGACAGAAAAATATCATCTGATAGAAAATATCATCTGAGGCAAAAATATCAAAAAATGAAATATACAGGAAAATAAAATATCATCAAAAATATTATATAATACAAAATATTTTATGATACGAAACTTTTAATAATGACTTGATAAATATTAAAGAGTAGTCTTTTCACCACATCACTAGATGGGCAGCTCTGCCGAATTAAATGAAAACACATGAACTGTGTGACTAGCAAATAAGTTACGGTTTTCCATACATGATCCTAGGGCCTCACAGCTGTATATGATAATATCGAAACACCGGTTTACAGACATTGATATGATAACCGGTATTGTCATCCTGGTGCTGCAACATATTGTTTGTATTGAAATGGGCTCTTGTATCATCATAATAATATATATTTACCTCAATACTTTATGCCTTTATAAGTTTTTAAATATTAATCTCAGAGATCCATCGGTGTGCCATGTATCAATATTTCAATGGTAATGAATACACTGTGGCAGAGCTCCGATCATTTCTGCGCCAAAAAATAGAGCTTCTCTCTGTCACTTCAGCTTTTCAAAATGGCGATCTTGTGTTGCATATGCATATTCAAGCTCTATTAAACTCACATTTTCTCTGACTACCAAATAAAATGTCATTGACATATCAAAGATACGTGCAGTTGTTATCATGTTATCCAGCAGGATCCTCTGCTAAATCTACCATACTCACATTCAATATATATCTTTGACATTTCTGCATTCCAAGCATGGCGTTCCTACTGTAAGTGGTTGCTGAGATGTGCCCCACACAACATTTATGACCTTAAGGTCACTGCATCAAGGTCAAAGTATAGCATTCCCATCGGTCTATTTGTCTGCTGCCATGCTAAACCTACCTGCTTGTGGTGAACGTCGTTGGCTGACTGAATGTTGGACAAATGTGGGTCAAAAACCTTTGGTGAACACTGATAACTACACCTTGTAGTTGCCATGTGCATGCTCAATATTTAGTATTTCCAGTTCATTGTTCATAAGATATGGCCTGCACAATAATACAAAGGTCAAGGTCACAGCATCAAGTTCTAAAGTCAAAACTTTTTAAAAAATGTATCTGAAGCTTGACATAGTGTTGATGTATGATAGATACAAAGTCTTTTTTATTCACTTTTATACACAAATTTTGAATTCAATGTCAATATGTCAAGGTCAAAGGTCACATGACGAAAAAAAAGAAGGTGGCACAGCTATTACCCAAAACATTTCTTTATACCAAGTTTTAATTTCTTCTTATAAGTGTTTGCTGAGATATCCTCCACAAAAAACTGAGGTCACTTTCTTACGGTATCATGTTTTTTTTTAGATCAAAATATAATGAAACGTTATGAAATTATTTTCTATCTCATATTTGGTTCCTATCTCATGGCCAACGGTAATGAAATAATCTATATACTGGAAATGTAAAAAGGATAATTGGCCTTGTATACAAATACACAAGTGTATAACCTAACCTAATCCCCTCCCTTTAACACTGTAAAGTGAAGATGTTAATGTTTCACTGTAACACATTTACTGCCCTCACTCCCCTGGCATGTACAATGTTCATGTTCATGTACATGTAAGTCAATTTCCAGGTCCCATGCAGCATACGGCAAACACCGGCATCCTTATTCACAAACATACTGCATTCCAGGTTTTTTATTTTGTGTCAGAACATTTCTGATTTTGACACTATCACTACAGGATTCCCATGCATATTGAGGTCAATATAACATGACAAGTTGAATAACATTATAACTATGTCATGACCAGTTGGAGGTCACTATATCATGACCAGTTGGAGGTCACTATCATGACCAGTTGGAGGTCACTATATCATAACCAATTGGAGGTCACTATGTCATGACCAGTTGGAGGTCACTATATCATGACCAGTTGGAGGTCACTATATCATGACCAGTTGGAGTTCACTATCATGACCAGTTGGAGGTCACTATATCATAACCAACTGGAGGTCACTATGTCATAACCAGTTGGAGGTCACTATATCATGACCAGTTGGAGGTCACTATCATGACCAGTTGGAGGTCACTATATCATGACCAGTTGGAGGTCACTATCTCATGACCAGTTGGAGGTCACTATATCATGGCCAGTTGGAGGTCACAATATCATGACCAGTTGGAGGTCACTATCATGACCAACTGGAGGTCACTATATCATGACCAGTTGGAGGTCACTATATCATGGCCAGTTGGAGTTCACTATATCATGGCCAGTTGGAGGTCACTATATCATGACCAGTTGGAGGTCACTATATGATAACCAACTGGAGGTCACAATATCATGACCAGTTGGAGGTCACTATATGATAACCAACTGGAGGTCATTATATCATGACCAGTTGGAGGTCACTATATCATGACCAGTTGGAGGTCATTATATCATGACCAGTTGGAGGTCACTATATGATAACCAACTGGAGGTCATTATATCATGACCATTTGAAGGTCACTATATCATGACCAACTGGAGGTCACTATATCATGACCAGTTGGAGGTCGCTATATCATGACCAGTTGGAGGTCACTATATCATGACCAGTTGGAGGTCACTATATCATGACCAGTTGGAGGTCGCTATATCATGACCAGTTGGAGGTCACTATATCATGACAAGTTGGAGGTCACTATGTCATGACCAGTTGGAGGTCACTATATCATGACCAGTTGGAGGTCACTATATCATGACCAGTTGGAGGTCACTATATCATGACCAGTTGGAGGTCACTATATCATGACCAGTTGGAGGTCACTATATCATAACCATCTGGAGCCAAACATTTGGTTATGCAAAACTATGACCAAATATGGTCATGCATAGCTATTGCATGACTATCTTATCATGCATAGCTGTTGTGTGGCACTACTTTTTGGTCATTCAAACCCCATGCATTGCCTGGTATTGTCATGCAATGGGTTTGTGTGACATTATTTGTTCACAACTATATATGACCACATATATTTGGTGCCAACCAATAATGTGGGTGTTTCAAACAGAAACAGAAAGCATTCTACAGCTGATGCATGATGTCATGCTTGTGTGAGATTTATGTAACCCTACCAATATCATATGTCATAAATCGCAATAAACGGGTAAACATAAAATAAAAGTACTTATTGACATCCTGTGGCACAATGATTTCAGAACAGATCTGCACTCAGGTATGTTTGTTTACTTCCATTAACGTTCTGTAAGCAAATGATGTACATGCTGTCTGCTTTGCTGGCAGAATGGGCTGAATCTCAACTCATTGCCCATACACAGTGAACGTCCATCATATTAGTGATATTTGCAAAACATCAATATACACTTAGCATAGCACAGAGAGACACGATAGTAAGTGAAATCCAAAACTCCAATTGTGATGGTTGAGATTTTATATTTTCTGCACAGTGCTAAATTCTTAGTCTTGACCCCGACCCAAAACATGACAATGATCTGGTATGGGTACCTGAAAGCACACCTGTAATCAGAATCTCCTTTTGTTAGATTTTTAATTATTTCTGACTAACCAATCTTACTTATGTGAGTGAGTGGGTAGTGTGTGTAGGTGGATGAACTAACCAATTTATCTAAGGCATAAAGGAGTGAAAATAACCAACCAATCATAAAATGAACCTGGATTGCGGCAGACAAGTAAATTTGATTCTCCACCTACCTCTGCATCAGTGCAGTCTGATTGTTTTCACAAGGAATATGAAAAACTCAAGGTTATCAATTAATATGCAATTAGGTTCCACTGTAAATGCACATCATTAGACAAACAGGTACCAAGGTATCTATCCATAGTTTCTATTCATACTTGTTAGACGACTCAGCTTAACATAAGTAACTGGTCCTGTACCTACCTCGGCCTCCATTACCCTATTCAAATCTAGCATTTGGGCACTTGGGCTTGATGATGATGAATTAGTTTATTATATATATATATATATATATATATATATATATATATATATATATATATATATATATATATATATATATATATATATATATATATTAAGATAAAATAACATACATTACTATTAAGGATAAATAAGAGCCAATCAGATCTCTTGACTTATGTATAGTGCTGCACTACCATGCACCAATGTCACGCATGCTCCCATGTAAAGCTCAGCATGTCAAATTTACAATATTTTGTTTACAAGTCATAGTAACTGAAGATGATATGTGAAAGAACTCGATTGAAATCCACACCAAGCAGATATTTGAGTTATGTATTCGATATGATCTACAAAACAACCAGATCCAAGTGTCTCATCTTATACATTATGAAAATTGTAGCCATCACAAATGATCACAATAAACAAGATATGGTAACTTTTTTAACAGCTAAAATGCTTGTCATTTCATCTACATGTATATATGTCTTATGTGATTCATAAAGTGCTTTAATAAGAATTGCAAAGGCAATAAGAACATTAAACATCATCCAATGCACTGGAATCAAAGGCAAATCTGGGACATAATAAAGTAAGGGGCAACAAAATATATTTTTTTGTCCTTTTTCATCCAATTCATTTTGTTTGGGCTAGAAACAAAATATAGTGTCTGAACCCCTTCTTCTTTCAATGTTATAATGATTACCAAAGCAAAGCTATTAGTTCATATGGCCTAACAAGCTGTAAAACCTCTCCCCTAGTCTTAACCTGCTTATGTATATTCACCAATTCATAAAATTAAATTATAAATTATTTTGCAAAAAAAAAGAACAGAAAGAAAATAGAGACATGTGATTAAACTGATTCAGAAGGAAACTTTCATGAATCTTTGCTCCCTGCTCTTAGGCCAAAATAATTACCAACCTTTCTCATGACCATCAAATTGTTTAATCTTTTTAATATACCTACAGGTGTAAGACTGCGGGATAATTAGAGGTAGCCAATTCTACACCGACCTCTGCCTCCAAAACCCTATCATTGTTTCCATGAGGAATATGTGAAACACCAGGTTATTTAGGAATATGTAGTTACGCTCAATGCACATCAGAGGTACTACTATTGTGTGGTTCATCACCACACTGACACCATTTAGGCCAGACAAAGCCAGCTAGATTAGACACAGAAAAAAACAATTTTCATTAATTAAAACATTGATTGGTGATATTGTATTTCTGTGCTTTTTGTTTAATGAAAGGCAACAAAAACAACTGCAATTAGGAGACACATGATGATCTAATGAACTTATGAATATTCATTTTTTGCTAAATGCAGATTGCGTTTCATGTAACTCAATAATTATATGGCCAAAACTTTCCAGATTTTTATTGCCTTCGTTCAAACTTTATCTGTTCAATTGTCATTTTTATGTTCACATATTACTTTTTTAAGTTTCTAATAATCAATTGAGTCTCATACAGTAGAATAAGTGGTGATATTGGATTCCAACTTTGTTTTATGTTTAGATAAATTTGACAAGGATAAATGCCATTTCGTATACCAGTAGTTAAAACTATGAAACATCACTGTCTGTTTTTTGCTGTATTATGCACACTATTTATAATAGTGTTATACAGATGTCATATACATAAAACATGAGTCTACTTTATCAAACTTTGTTTCATAATTTGATTAAAGAATATTATACTTTTAACTTAAAGCATGGTCAAAAAATGAGAAAACTGAAAATGAATTACCATATATGGGTATGTAGTAATACAATTTTCTTTTCATTTCAGCATATTTTAAGTTGTTCATTAAAATTAACAATTATACACACAATATAGTCAGTTCATGAAGGTTAAATGTGCACACAAATAGATGAGCATGATGAGACACTAAGTTATCAAACTACACCGAGTGCAGCAGTGCAGATCGACAGACCGAGCGTCATATAGTTCTGCATTATTCATCATAGTCATTATGGTTGAAAACAATCAGATCTGGGCAACAACTGTGCCATGATTTGAGTCATTTAAACAGTTCAAGTGACCAAATAAAGTCATGCGATCACTTCAAATAATCATGTTTATTCATAACAAGTAAGAATTCCAGCACAAACTTTCACCAGGATTTGCAATATTAACAGTTATCATGGCAATCTTGGTTTTATTTTTGTTTGGGGAGGATTTTTTTTAAAGTAGTAAAAAACATAACCCCATGGGTTGATAGCTCTGTTGACTTGAATGAAAACACATGAACTGAGATAAAGTGCAATAAGCAACTAGGTTATGATTTCCATACAAGATCCCAATTCATTTTGATGAGATATTCATTAATATTTTGCTAATTAATCATTATCTTGTTACCAATGCAATATTTCATGCACAAAATTTGTGATTTTTTCAAAAATCTAATAGCTATCACTAAGTAGTCAAGAAGGCTGTCATTTTGAACAACATAGCCAATGAGAATCGAGATAACAAGTTGGGGCCAAATTTGATATGTAACATGCATTTTGATTGGTCAAAATCATCATCTGCTCAAGTCTGCTCTTGAAAAGGATTTAAATGATCATTTAGGAAGAAATCTTCAAAAACATTACAAAAAAGCAATGATATGCATAGCTCAAAGGCCATTGATATATGTTTATTCACTTTTGATGGTTGTGAGATTTTGCATGCACACAAATTTTGAATAGAAGGTCAATGTGTCAAGGTCAAAGGTCACATGACTAAGAAATTATAACGAGGAACAGCTATGAACTAAGACATTTCTGTATACCAAGTTTTAATTTCCTCTAATAAGTGGTTGCTGAGATATGCTCTGTACAAAATTTGTGACCTCGAGGTCACTGCACTAAGGTCAATGACTTACACATTGGTCAATGACCTTAGAGCTGTGCTGAACATTGGTTTTTTGTTAAGTTTGTGAAAATGTCTTGGAAAAATTGCAGATTGATTCGTAAACAACCACTAGATTCATAAACAACAAAGTATTTGCTTGCATTGCATGTTGAGAACAGTCAATTTGGTAAAAATAATGTTCCCAATATTGGGGCTGACGCCATCACCCCAACATTGCTTATTTCAGAAGTCTCAAACTGAGTGTACCATATTTACTTGATATCTGCACTGCTACCATTTAAGTTTGGCGGCCAATGTAAATATGCTTACACAACAAGATCTTATATACAAGGATTTACGGTAAAACGTAAATACGACGTCCATGATGTCCTTGACCTTAGCGTAAAAACAAAGCATTTCATATTTTCGATTTTAATTTTAAATGATAAAGGTATTTACCCAATATTATCACAAATTATGCTTCGCAGGTCAAGAATTTCTCCACGTCCCTGACCTTAACGTAAAAATGCGCAACATGGGGAGAAGTTCTTATTTTTGGTGCAAAAACGATTGGAACGTATTAACTCGCATTGAATATTAATATATTGTGCAACAATAGATCCCGAGTTTTCATATTTACATCATGTCAGGGATCTATCACTGCAACATATTAATATTTCAATGCTATTTAATATACTCTGGAAGCACTCCAATCTTTTTTGTGTCAAAAATAAGAGCTTCTTCCCATCACTTCCGCTTTTCAGAATGTGGACCTCGTGTTGTGTAGGCATATTTAAGCATTGTTAAACTGACATTTTCTCCAAATTTTCGCATAATTTACACTTATTAAGTGAAGGCGGACTACTGTTGAGACGTTGTAAAATATTATGTGTATTATAAGCCAAAAATATTAATTATATCGGCGTTGGGGGATAAGAAGATTGAGGCACTGGATGTTCCAGGTATGTATGCACATGCAAACTAATTCACTGACAGAATTCATCACCTAACATAACATCTTACCTCTAAATTCCCCAGTCTGTCAGAACATGATTGTGAGTCTGACAGAACATGATTGTGAGTCTGACAGAACATGATTGTGAGTCTGTTAGAACATGATTGACAGCATGACATCACTATGAGTCTGTCAGGACATCACTATGAGTCTGTCAGGACATCACTATGAGTCTGTCAGGACATCACTATGAGTCTGTCAGGACATCACCATGAGTCTGTCAGGACATCACCACGAGTCTGTCAGGACATCACTATGAGTCTGTCAGGACATCACTATGAGTCTGTCAGGACATCACTATGAGTCTGTCAGGACATCACCACGAGTCTGTCAGGACATCACCACGAGTCTGTCAGGACATCACGATGAGTCTGTCAGGACATCACTATGAGTCTGCCAGGACATCACTATGAGTCTGCCAGGACATCACTATGAGTCTGTCAGGACATCACTATGAGTCTGTCAGGACATCACTATGAGTCTGTCAGGACATCACTATGAGTCTGTCAGGACATCACTATGAGTCTGTCAGGACATCACTATGAGTCTGTCAGGACATCACTATGAGTCTGTCAGGACATCACGATGAGTCTGTCAGGACATCACTATGAGTCTGCCAGGACATCACTATGAGTCTGCCAGGACATCACTACGAGTCTGCCAGGACATCACTATGAGTCTGCCAGGACATCACCATGGGTCTGTCAGGACATCACTACGAGTCTGTCAGGACATCACTATGAGTCTGTCAGGACATCACTATGAGTCTGTCAGGACATCACTATGAGTCTGTCAGGACATCACTATGGGTCTGTCAGGACATCACTACGAGTCTGTCAGGACATCACTATGGGTCTGTCAGGACATCACTACAAGTCTGTCAGGACATCACTACGAGTCTGTCAGGACATCACTACGAGTCTGTCAGGACATCACTATGAGTCTGTCAGGACATCACTGAGTCTGTCAGGACATCACTATGAGTCTGTCAGGACATCACTGAGTCTGTCAGGACATCACTATGAGTCTGTCAGGACATCACTATGGGTCTGTCAGGACATCACTATGGGTCTGTCAGGACATCACTATGAGTCTGTCAGGACATCACTATGAGTCTGTCAGGACATCACTACAAGTCTGTCAGGACATCACTACGAGTCTGTCAGGACATCACTACGAGTCTGTCAGGACATCACTACGAGTCTGTCAGGACATCACTATGAGTCTGTCAGGACATCACTGAGTCTGTCAGGACATCACTATGAGTCTGTCAGGACATCACTACAAGTCTGTCAGGACATCACTACGAGTCTGTCAGGACATCACTACGAGTCTGTCAGGACATCACTACGAGTCTGTCAGGACATCACTATGGGTCTGTCAGGACATCACTACGAGTCTGTCAGGACATCACTATGAGTCTGTCAGGACATCACTACAAGTCTGTCAGGACATCACTACGAGTCTGTCAGGACATCACTACGAGTCTGTCAGGACATCACTACGAGTCTGTCAGGACATCACTACGAGTCTGTCAGGACATCACTATGAGTCTGTCAGGACATCACTGAGTCTGTCAGGACATCACTATGAGTCTGTCAGGACATCACTACGAGTCTGTCAGGACATCACTACGAGTCTGTCAGGACATCACTACGAGTCTGTCAGGACATCACTACGAGTCTGTCAGGACATCACTATGAGTCTGTCAGGACATCACTATGAGTCTGTCAGGACATCACCATGGGTCTGTCAGGACATCACTATGAGTCTGTCAGGACATCACTATGAGTCTGCCAGGACATCACTATGAGTCTGTCAGGACATCACTGAGTCTGTCAGGACATCACTATGAGTCTGTCAGGACATCACTACAAGTCTGTCAGGACATCACTACGAGTCTGTCAGGACATCACTATGAGTCTGTCAGGACATCACTATGAGTCTGTCAGGACATCACTGAGTCTGTCAGGACATCACTATGAGTCTGTCAGGACATCACTATGGGTCTGTCAGGACATCACTATGGGTCTGTCAGGACATCACTACGAGTCTGTCAGGACATCACTATGAGTCTGTCAGGACATCACTACAAGTCTGTCAGGACATCACTACGAGTCTGTCAGGACAGCACCATGGGTCTGTCAGGACATCACTATGAGTCTGTCAGGACATCACTATGAGTCTGTCAGGACAGGCCTGAGGTATTTTTTAACAGTTAGGTTTACAGTATTCTTAATCACAATTTTCTCAATCTTCAATAATTATCCTCTATGCAGCCACAACTTAGAATTATCACTATACAAACCCTTTATCATCATCAGTTTAAAATATCATATGTCAGAGTAAAAGTTAATAAGAAATAGATGTGTCACTCAGCTATTTATATTGCTGAAATAAAATGGAGGCTTGAACCTCCTCATAAGCACTGCTAATGAACAAACTGTCCTTCATACTGCTATTCAGTATGAGTTTTGGTACTTTGAATCATATTTATCAATTGATATTTCTCTCAAAGTTCCATTTCTATCTGTATCTTTTAAAAAGTATCTCTTGCTTATGGTATTGGTATATTAGGCTTTTAATACCCCGAAAGATAAATATGTCTTTCCATTTATTTTTACCATTTTCAGTACATTATGTAAGCAAGTGATTTATTATGTTGATCCTAAATATACACCATCACCATCAAATAAAGTTACACAGTACAGATAGCATCTACTACGCTGAATATTTAATAAAGTTCACTGCAAAAAATGCTGAAGAACTGGTGGTGGGTCCCAGCCACCATATTGTTTTCTAACTATTTTCGAACTATTTCTGATTTAAAGCCTGCATTTTTTTCACATTTATGCATTTGGCCTTTTCCTGTGCTGATAAACCTGACCTTTTCCAATGGCATTTCCCTTGCCCTTTTACCTCAAGGACAAATTCTCTTTCTACTTAAAGGTGTGTTCAATTTGGCCTTATCAAGTTAACTTCACATAATAAACCTATATATACTATCACCAACATTAGGGTGTTTAAATTTTCGCACTTTTTTCTGATCAAGCTGCTCTTTAAAAGAAATGTTCTCTGATATGTAGTAAAGCCACAGAAAAAAATTTAAGACCAATCGATCAACTTTTAGACCCCCCCTACCACCTTGTATGTATGACCTTGGAAATCAGTGCTCGGTGGCCATTTTCTGGTTAAAATTCAAGTCTCATTGCCTCATAATTTCATTTTATTCAACTCAGATAGTGCCTGTGTCATGCAAATGTTATTTTAAAGGTTACCGTATTTACTTGTGTATAAGACGAGGTTTTGTTCACAAACCGTTAGTTAATGTTTGGGGGGTCGTCTTATACACGAGAGCAACCTGTGGACGAGGATTAACGGCAAATAATTACGGCACTACAAATTTCTCCACATCAAAACAAAAAGTTTTCATTACGAATATATCAGACATAATAAAGGTATTTACCCAATATTATCACAACTAACGCTTCGCAGGTCGGGATTTTCTCCACGTCCTCGTTAAGACAAAGCGTTTTCATTACGAACTTTCATAGTTTTGAAAAAACGAATATCAGACACAACTGTGAGATATAGCTGCAGTCAGAGATGGATTCAACCGAAAGAGATAGCTGCACAGTGAGAGATACCTGCATGGTGAGAGATAGCTAAAACAGTGATAGCTGCACAGTGAGAGATAGCTAAAACAGTGAGAGATAGCTGCACAGTGAGAGATACCTGCATGGTGAGAGATAGCTGCACAGTGAGAGATAGCTGCACAGTGAGAGATAGCTGCACAGGGAGAGATAGCTGCACAGTGAGAGATAGCTGCACGGTGAGAGATAGCTGCAAAGTGAGATGGACACAACTGTGAGAGATAGCTGCACAGTGAGAGATAGCTGCACAGTGAGAGATAGCTGCACGGTGAGAGATAGCTGCACAGTGAGATGGTCACAACTGTGAGAGATAGCTGCACAGTGAGAGATAGCTAAAACAATGAGATAGCTGCACAGTGAGAGATAGCTGCACAGTGAGAGATAGCTGCACAGTGAGAGATATCTGCACAGTGAGAGATAGCTGCACAGTGAGAGATAGCTGCACGGTTAGAGATAGCTGCACAGTGAGATGGACACAACTGTGAGAGATAGCTGCACAGTGAGAGATAGCTGCACAGTGAGAGATAGCTGCAGTGAGAGATAGCTGCACAGTGAGAGATAGCTGCAGTGAGAGATAGCTGCACAGTGAGAGACAGCTGCACAGTGAGAGACAGCTGCACAGTGAGAGATGGATACAGCAGTGGGGGACAGCATCCCTTCCCAGCCGAATACATTAGTTGAGACTAAATCTTATAAAAAAAAGATGTCCCTCCACTCAATATCAGATTTATTCTCATTTCTCTCAGAATGCAAATCTCAACTTCACAATCAAATAGAAATATTCTAAGAAAGGTTTACATTTTCCAAAAATGTTTTGATCTTTTAAAATTGTTTAGATTATATTATTTACATTTTAGTATATACCTAAATAGGCTAAATATTTTAAATTTGATTTGACAAGATTGGCAGAAACGTGGTTCAAGACTAGAGTTTTATCAGTCTGTAGTCAGCATAGAGTAAGCATAGAGAAAGTATTTTTTTTTCTTTATGGCAGTCTATGCCCGGTATTAGTCTATGGTATTCAGTAATTAATACAATTTATATACCGATGGCCGATTTCAAACCTTCTTTTATCATTTGGTTTGCAGACAGCTCCGACTTTTGATGAGCATGCACCGGCAGAAAGAGCGTGGTTCATGCACTGATTCCTGAACCATGCCATCAATGGAACCATGGATAAAATGGAGCAGTCCCAGACAACACTCAACAGTAGGGCGGCCCACAGCCAGCATATTGCCCGTGGGACAATGGTTTCCCAGCTTAAAAATAGCCAAAACATGGTTGACTACAACTGATCACTATAAAGTGTAGAATTGTGCTTTATTCATTAAACTTTCAGGAGTGAATATAACGATGTGTTAAAATATACCTGTGAAAAAAAAATGCAGATATCTCGAACAGTTTTTCTGTTATTGGGCTGCAAAGTTGGACAAATTTCGATTTTTTTGCTCTCCTCTCCTCACCCATGGTACTGCGTTTTTGGAATTTTCATTTCAACTATGTCATCTTCCTTTTATGATCGCCAAAATGTGTGTGGATGGATCGGTTCAAATCCAGCTGTGTAAAAAATTAGAGTGGTGTGCAATTCCTCTGGTGCATTGTTGCAAAATATATTCCTAATATTTCTTCTCTTTTTTCAAGTTTAAAGATAAAGTCTAACTTTAGTGTCATTTTGCAACATGTTAGGAAAATGATACAAAAAACAACAACATACCATGAAACAGCAAATTTTCTTGACTTTTCTTTTCAATTTCAATGTCATAAACCATAACAAACACTTTTTGGCGATCCGCTTTTTGGCACCTGGAGGTTATGTCACCGCGACCTGTGAGACCGGCCTCTGTTGCAGCTCAACTTCAATGGAGGTAAGACACAGGGAGGGAATGGGTTTTTTACGATTGTGTTGTTGTTTCATCAGATTTGTTATGATTATACCATTATATGATTGTGTATATATATCATGATTACCCAGAAAAAAGGTTTATTAGGTTAAATGTAAATATAAGGTGAGTTTTGTGATGATTTTGATGGTCTGATTCTGTGTAGGAAAAAAACATTTTTTCTATCCTCTATTTTTAAGTCTAAAATGTTTCAAAACAAAATTATGCCACATTAGATGTTAGGAGGACTTATCAATGTTAACATTGGAAAGTGGTTTAGTGACAGATGGTTTTTATTAGATATGATTTTAGATGGATTATAAAAGGTCCATTCTCAGTCTTGCCTGGCCATTTTGAAGGGGTGAGCGATAATAGGTGCAGTAAGTAGTTTGGAACTGTCAAAATGAAAAACGAGCTCTAAAACTGGCTTAAATTGTCGGAATATACCCCATTTTTTTTTAAAAACATCTACATTTTGTTGTGAATCAGAATATGGAACTATGATGTACATATAAAGAAGAGGTTATTTGTAATCGATCGATCGCGATTGGGTTGCTACTGACAAACTGTCAAAAATGTTAAATCTGTATGGGCCATGTTTACATCATTGTCACTTCGTCAAAAAATGCCAGAGCAATATTTCCTTTTGGAATACAGGTATAAGTGTAGTTTCCAAAATAAAATGTAACATTTTCTGTGTTATCTTGAGAAATAATTATGCTTTTCTCTTGAAAATATAAGAGAATATTTCAGTAGGGCTGTCAACAAAAAAATCATAATGCTCAGATACAGTCCAAACCAATACCATTGGCTAGATCATGGAAAAACAATTTATATTAAAAAAAAGTTTATGTCTCTATCTTTATTTGAAAAAAAGTTAGCTCAATTTTTAACATTGAAAATGTGGACTTTTTCCGAGGACTGCGCCGCGAAATAGCAATTTTGAGTCATTTCATGATTTCAGTTCTCCATAATTGGTGTAAAATACTTGAGAAAATGGTTACCTCTTGAATACATGTATTATTATATTCCCTCTGCTGGATTAACAGGTATTACAAAGTAAAATGAGAATATTTTTTGCACAAATGGGGGTTGAAATCAAGATTTTATCTCTTGGACTTAGCCATATTTCAGTGTGTCACGCGTGATTTTGTGAACGAAAAGCCATTTTGCGACGCATATTACAAAAAATGTCATCTAAATATAGCATTATTTCCTCATATTTTTGGGAGTTATATGCCAAACAAACACAATATACATATTATTTGCTTAATTATTATATTTATTGGATAATAGGGTACATTTTAAATCCAGACTTTATTCAATTTATAGTTTTACCCTAATTTACGAAAGAAACCGTGAAACTTTCAACTTTTTTTTATTTAAGTTAACGTAAAATGAAAACTATTTGTGCTAGAGTTGCAATCAAAGTCTCATTTTAAAGGTCTTGAAAAGGAGTATTTGATAACAATACAAATTAATACATCAAATTAACTTGATTTCTGAAAATAGAAATATTGTAGTACAAAGTCATGACAATTTTCAGAAAAAAATTGAATTTTTGATATCCAAAGTCAATATGAAATTTTTTCATGTGAATGATCATTAAGTAGACATGTTCCAAAAATGCTCATAATAATGTCAATGATAATTTCACTTTCCTTTAACATTACAAAAGCTCTAGATATTATTTGAAGAACTCTAAAATGTTAATCAGATTGCAGTAGCCAATCTTCAAAATGTAAAGTTAATTAATTTTTGGGTAGAGCACAGCTTGCATCTCACACTTTGGTGACAAAATATGAAATCTGCAGGGCACCCCAAATTGTCAATTTTTTTAAAAAGACATATTCATCAGATATGGTAAATAGCAAACCTGCAAGATGACAGCATGTGAAATATTTATATTTGATTTTTGGCTAGAGCACAGTTTGCATCTCACACTTTGGTGACAGTATATGAAATCTACAGGGCACCTCAAATTGTCAATTTTTTTAAAAAGACATTTTCATCAGATATGGTAAATAGCAAACCTGCAAGATGACAGCATGTGAAATATTTATATTTGATTTTTGGCTAGAGCACAGTTTGCATCTCACACTTTGGTGACAATATATGAAATCTGCAGGGCACCCCAAATTATCATATATTTTTTTTTAAAGAAAGTTCAATGAGATATGATGAAAAGCAAACCTGCAAGATGAATGCATGTGAAATATTTATATTTGTAATATTTGGCCAGAGCACAGTTTGCATCTCACACTGGTGACAATATATGAAATATGCAGAGCACCCGAATATTATTTAAATGTCATTTTTCCCTTTAAGATAATTTAAAATAAAAAATTTAAGTACTTGAAACGCATCAACAATATTAATTGAGAAGAGGCCAACCTAGACCATGTATTTATTGCAAAACCCATAGGGGCCCCATTTCTCTGAACTTGAACAAAGTACATTTTTTCAAAGAAAATAAGTATGAAGTTGTATTCTTACAAGTAAGAATGGTTCCTAGAACTGTTCTCTCAATGTCAGGGCACTTTGTATTTATAAATATTGGTGAAAAATTTGTTTAAAGGCCTAAAATCCGAGTGGGAACGAGCAGTGCCCCCTGGCATTTCAATTGGCGAATGAAGTAATTCAGTAGTGACATCTAGTGGCGAAAATTGGCAAATGGCCTCCTGGCAAAACAGCCTCACCTCACAAAATGCTGTTGTGGTCAAGTATGTTGAAAAATATGAGTCTAAATTTGATTGAAAGTTGAACCTAACATATTGTGGAATAAGTTTATGGATGTTACCAGAATGGACATCAGGAATTCGCTTCAGAAACAGAGATGAAAGTGGGAGCACAGGAGAGAGCATGTCCTCCATTTTGTTTTTCCATAGTAAGTCAATGGGAGTTCTCTCTCACAAAATGGCCGTTTTTTTCAGTACTCTTCTGTATTAAAAACAATTGTGCTCACCTCTCCTTTATTTATTTGGGAAATTAAGTAGTCAGGGTTGTAGGAAATAAAATTCTGCTCAGTTTACAAGATGTTACCAATTGATTCCATGGTGGTCTCTTACTTTTATCAATGGCCGAAAATTGGCAAAGTTTAAGAGTTTTTCACACACAGAAATATTCATCCAAATTTAATATAACGTAAATAATCGTAATCGGCATACTTTAAATGATATCATGTGAAAATTTGAGAAAGAAATATTAAAAATTGCAGAAGTTATCAGCTGTAGAAGTTGCGCTGTCAATTGGCTCAGATTTTGACAAAGGTGACACACTGAAAATGGCTTTTCCAAATCGCAGTGCGGCCCGTTTTTATCGCCGTTTTTTTTGCATTTATTTTTACATTTTTCTTAACTTGTTGACATATTTGTAATCTCTGATATATTAATATTCAGATTCCAAAAGAACATATTGTTCTGACAACTTTTGACGAAGTGACAGTGTTGTAAACACAGCCCATATTTAGTGAAAATACACCACTCAGAATACCGCGAGCCATTGTCTCGACCTCCCTAATTTCAGCAGCTTGTTTATCAAATTATAAGAACATGTAAATATTCATATAAAACTGACAGCGACATAGCATAAAGTAGCTGATTATAGAAACCATGGAATAAATATACTACAATTCTTGTTGAATGGTGTACATCCATTTGAATTCTATTGAAAATAGATGTACATGCTCTCTGGTGTTCAACACCAATAAGAAAAAAAATACCTCCTGATTGTCAATCATGTCAATGGAACCGTCTTGGCCCACAGATTCTAAATCTCTTTATTTTTTGTTGATATCTTGAAGCATTACAAAGATATCAATGAAAACATAATACATGCCTTGGCATTTACATTTGTGACCCACTTGCCCACCAAATCTACTTGCCCTGAATTACAATTCACTTTCCCCGAAATTTGCCCCAATATTTTAAAGTATAGGGCCAAATCTTATAGAAATTGTGCATTCAAACATTGGCTGATAATTAGGAAAAATGCTCAAATAACACATAAAATACA
Organism: Amphiduros pacificus; assembly: GCA_949316495.1. Taxonomy (NCBI): domain Eukaryota; kingdom Metazoa; phylum Annelida; class Polychaeta; order Phyllodocida; family Hesionidae; genus Amphiduros; species Amphiduros pacificus. The sequence continues at coordinate 42,928,085 of OX439008.1, read as the reverse complement.
CAATATTTGGCTTGAATAATATATAGCGCCAAATGACCAAGTTTCTTACGATTTTTCTGCATATGCATAAGTACCAAAATTTTACAAAAACCTAAAACTTGGCAATGCTCAGTTCTTGACCAATTTATATTATTGATTGTCTACTCATAAAAACAATAGGGATAGGGGGCCTTTGGTAACTCAGGAGTTTAGTTTTTAAGCATAGAAGTAAATGAAGACTTGAGCTTGTGATTAAAGATGACACCCTAACTTGCCAGTCTTGTAAGAATATAACATACAATTATCACTTTATAATGTCAAGTGAAACTGATGGATATACCTCACTGTAGCATACTTATAATTAACTTTGCATGTTTGCACACATGGCGGACAAACTCGTTTGCATGAGATTTTTAACTACCCAACTCTTTTAGTGATAATTCATATTTTATGCCATGAATAAATCTAAAATGTCCCAAAAAAGCTTGATTATTCTTTGGATGGCATTAAATAAAGAAAATATAAATATAAAAAGTCTGAAAAATTAAGTTTCTTTAGAGACATGCCTAAGCTTGCATATACATCCCAAATATGAAGGTTTTTTATGTCTATTTTGTTGAAAATAATGCAACTGGCTGTGATAATTAATAAGAATTAATGATGACTTTCACAGACAAATATATAATTTGTGGGGAGAAGACTGCATCTATTATCACTAAATTTAAGTTCAAATGGTCTTGCAAGATGGTAATGATGTTTGGTTGCTGATTCAACCATGGGTGTCCATTATCAGTTAGTGCTGTCAGTATGAAATGTAACATACTGATCTGATTTTTTCCTCTTTTTTTTTTTAGATCCAGCTTTAACAATTTTGATTAACAGTATTAACAATTGTAAAAAATAATCATGGCATCTTGCAGTCAAGCCATTCATGTGGTAGATTCTGATTGCTCTTGTTCTGACTGCAGAACCACTGACCCAATGAGCACAGACGTCATTCCCCCGACTCCACCTAGGGTGAGGCGTAAAGTGCTTCGCAGGATTGTGGTTCGGCGACCAGAGCAAGAACGATCCAGAGATAGTTCCTCCTCCTCATCCCTCTCTGTGTCCCCACCCATTCGTAGAAAGGTTCCCTGTTCCACACCAACTGCCACCTCCAATTCCCTTCCCCCAAACCTACCTTCCAATTTGGCTGACAGTAAAATAGTTCAATCTCAGTCTATAGTCACTCCAGTTTGGGGAGGTAATTTTGCAGCAGATGGGTCTTCTTGTTCTGATGACAATCTCTATCTAAGAGACAAAGAATCAGAGGAAGAGGATGCCCAACTTGCCAACATGCGGTCTAAGCGCCACATGGAGACAGTACAACATCGGCTGCAAAATGGACTCCCAAATGACGATGACTATTTGACATCAGATTATGAACCCTCCAATTAAATATTATTTTGTTTGATATCTGTTTTAAAAAAAACAACTATTTTACGCACATGCAAAGCTATGTGGGTCAAAAATCAATGTCTAGTCAAAAATCTTGTTTTTTATGAGAAGCTCAACTTTGAATCTAGAATTTACAATTGTGAAAATTTGGCTCTTTATAAAACTTGGAAAAAGCTTCTTCAGCTACAATCATTACACCAGGATGAATTTCAAGCCTTTTAACCAGTGTGAAAGTAAATCTGCTAGCAGTGGGAGTCAAACCCATCACCTTGTGTTCTTCATTTATACAACCGAAAAAAGGACAGATCCATTGTTCTAGATCACATTTTGATGATATTGATAATGCCATGGTGCAATAGGCCTATGGCCTTGTTTAGTATGAAAATGGGGTTTAGCTATCTATCTGTTGGTGAGTTGCACCCAAGAACTTGTTTGTTTGTACACAAACATTGCTGAATCAGTTCAAGCTCATAACAATGCTCAACTGATGTGGGCCAATTTCACATATGGTTTGTTTATTTATTATTAACCTTATTTTATATTGTTTATTTTATTTCAGTTAACATTTTCGGCTAACCAATGATGTTATACTACCTAATTTACAAATAATTATGTGAGGTAAGAACAAATTTATGTCGAGGTTATGGTAATGCATGTTGTATATTTAGATTTTATTTTCCTTGTAGTAGGTCATTTTTCACTCTAAAGACAAAGCATATTTCTTCAAGCATGTTTGACTATATTTCACATTCTTTGAATTATTACTATGAAATACCTAGTTGTACTCTACAATGGATATAAAATTAAAAAATATGTATAATGCACAGCCATACATGTAAATACAGATTTCTAACAATTTATCAGAAGTGTCAGCAGCCTATTTATGAAGAAAGAAAATTACATTAAATTGTTTTGACTTCAATTTTTTTGTCTCTTTTATTGTATTATTAAACTTTAAAAAAAACCCTCATTTTCAGTAATGTATTTTAGTACATAATAGGTTAATGTTGTTTAAAACTTAAATATAAATATTTGTTTTAAATAAGATAATGATTAGATGAGATTTAAATTCTTACAATGATAGAAATATTTAAATATATTTTTAAATTTACTAAATTATTCCCTATATTCATATTGCTATGACTTTTTGTTTTTCAGGCTTTTGGTAAGTTTTCGGCTGCTGCCGGCCTAACTGAAAAGTTATGGCTTAGTTGCTACGAAGATGTTGCAGAATCTGGGACTGCAAAGTTGGATACTTTGCTGCAAAATAAGGTAAGCAATGGCATGGTGTTGGAAATTGCCAAATACTGTAAGAAACATCATGTTACAAATGTTGATATGTGCTTTGCCCTGAGTGTACTGACTGGTAAGGAAATATGTTCTCCCATGTATCTCAAGAGAAACATTGTGAACATACAGAAACAAAAAAAGAAACTACAGAAAGCTGGTAAGAGAGGTAATGGTATGATAGAAGATCTCTTGCAGCAAGACTTTGACTGGCCACATAAATCTGATACTTCAGATCAAGGTATTTTTGATTCAAGTGGGCATTTGTCTGATGGTCCAGGTATGTTTGAAATTGGGGTGGCAAGAGTGGACTCCGATGAATGTGAAAGCAACACTATTGTTGAAAGTCAGACAGGTATTGAGGTGAATGAGTCTCTTGAATATGCTTCAAATTTGTGCCTATCTGAGGACAGCCCTACAGGTGAGACTGATGGATGTGAGGCTGATGGATGTGAGGCTGATGAATGTGAGGCAGATGGATGTGAGGCAGATGGATGTGAGGCAGATGGATGTGAGGCAGATGGATGTGAGGCAGATGAATGTGAGGCAGATGGATGTGAGGCAGATGGATGTGAGGCAGATGAATGTGAGGCAGATGGATGTGAGGCTGATGGATGTGAGGCTGATGGATGTGAGGCTGATGGATGTGAGGCTGATGGATGTGAGGCTGATGGATGTGAGGCTGATGGATGTGAGGCTGATGGATGTGAGGCTGATGGATGTGTGGCAGGTAATAGTATGGATGATGCTGTGGCTTGGAGGCAAGCAACTTGTACTTTAGTAAGGCAGCAGAAATTGATACAGAACATATCAAAGGATTATGATAACCAGGTTGCTGAGAGTGGTATGTATAAAGAAGGTATGCTGAAGGAAGCCACTAAACTGAAAGATGTGCAGGAGCTTCTTCAACAGGTACAGTTGGAGCGTGATAACCTTGAAGCTGAAGTAAGAGAAGTGAAAGCTAAATTGTCTCGGCTGGATCCACATAATGTAGGTAGGCGTGAGAGGAGAAAAGATACAAAGATAAAAGAGTTGAGTGGTCAGCTGCAGGTAAAACAGGAAGAATTGGAAACTAACTTCAAAGAATTGTGTGAGTATCAAGTAAAATTTGGTCAAGCCACCTTGGATAATGAAATGCAGGCAGATGCAGCTGATGCAATTATTAGCATGCAGGAAGAGGAGCTGAACCAACTGAAACACACAGTAAGAGTGTCACAGAAAAAAGTAAGTCGATTGAAGTGTGTGAATGTGAGTGATGACCATCTCCAGGTAAGGATTGAGGAATTGAATCAGCAGATTAAGTTTTTGGAGAATGGTAAAGTTGAGGCTGAAGACAAACTTCAAGAATTGGAAAGTAATGTACATTTCATGTATGGCAATGGCAGATATAAAGACGAGGTAAGAATGTGCTACATGGATCTTAGAGCCATGGGAATATCTGCAAATAACTGCACAAAGGTTGTCAAAACTGTTCTTGAGAATTTGACAAATGTGAAAGCTGACAGATTACCAGGTGAGTCGTTTTCTAAAAGGATGAGCCTTGAATGCCGTGGAATTGCTCTCTTTCATCTGGCAGATGTGTTAGAAACAGAGAACAACATAACTTTACACAGTGATGGTACCACTAAAAGAACCAAACATTTTGGTGCGTATGACATTTCGCTTGACAGTGGTAAGACGCTGACTTTGGGTTTGAGAGACATGAGTGGAGGTGAGTCACAAGAGTATCTCGAAACATTGAAAGAGATATTGAACGAGGTGGCTAGTATGAAAAATGAACAGGATAAAAGACCACATTTAGCCAAGATGTTGCTGCACATCAAAAACACCATGTCAGACAGACATATAGTGAACAAAAAGTTCAATCAACTTCTGTGTGAGTATCGAGCAGAGCTGTTCGACCTGGTGGCAGAATCTCTTGGTGAGTTAACTTTAAGTGAGAGAGCAAAGGTTTTAGAGATGCACAGCTTCTTTTGTGGCATGCATTTGGTTACAGGGTTGGGAACAGCAGCAGAGACTGCTATTTCGGTCTATGAAAAAATGGTTATTCAAGGTAAGGTCGGTTCAGAGAGACTACCTTTTGCAAAATCTAAGTGTGAAAGTGGGACTGTGCGTCTTTTAAGAACAGTGTGTAAGGCAGTTCATGAGCGTGGCTGTCCAAGAGCAGGTAAAGGAGGTGAGTTCACCACCTTCATGAAGGAAGAGCGTGGAAACAAGAAGATACCATTGCAGCCATGGATAGGTAATCGCTTCAATGTTATTTTTGTAAACGGTGCAGGTGTGGCGTATCTTGAGGAGGATTTGTTGGCTTTCTTTGACCAACACAAAGATGAAAATCTGCTCATCAAAGCGGTCCATGCAGATTTGCAGGTAAAACAGTATTTTGCTGGGGCACGTGCTCTTGGTTTGGTAAGTAAGTTGGTGTCTGAGCCACTTATGAAGGTCATCAAAATGAAAGGTCATATAAAAGATATGGCCCCCAGGTATCAAACTTTGCTTTATTCGTGCAAGATGTGGGCTGATGATGCTACACCAGTGCTGAGAGGCACGGAATGTTTGTATCAGGATATTCCTGTGATTAAGGATGATGTCTTCAATGCTCTAGTGAGGCCTGCTGACAATGACCAGGTAACAAGGCAGGTTCTGGAATTGATTTTCAGTAATTTTGTAGCCGTGTGTAATAGGATGTTGGAAGACCATCTGGCAGGCGGAAGGTATGATAATATGGATGAGAACCTTCAAAAGGTTACTCAGAGTGTACCTCATGATAACATTGCGCCAGAAAGAGACTTTTCCTATCTAGATCGTAACATGCTTTCACGGCCAACGTTAACAACGGTAAGTGCCGAGGGGATGCTTTTGTATCGTAACAACAAAGTAGCAGAGTGGATGGATGAACAGAGTGCAGAAAGGAGAGAGGAACTCCATGAGATGGTAAGGAAGGGTGTTGCTGGACAGAAGTCTAGATTTAGAGCAAGGCAACAAGAAATACATCAGATAAAGGTGAGTAGGAGCTTAAAAGCCCAAGAAGAAAAAGAACGAAAGGAAATGAGGGACCGTGTGGCAAAAGAACTTGCCAGTGTAGAGGTTGATAAATATGGAGGAGTATGGAGAAGTGTGGAAGAAATGGACCAAAAGTTGGCTTCTCTGGATGAAGGTATGAAACTTAAAGTTTTGAAAGCACAGATGAAATTTCGAAAGACTGTTCTGCACACTCCAAACAAGGATGGCAAGTTGAATTTTTCCAGAGATTCTAGGATGTACACTGTAATGGAATTACGCAATAACATGGCCAGTGTATTACAAAAGGTGAGACAAGAGCTTGATCAGGTTGTTGATGAGGTTCTCGAACCAGATAATGTGGAACTTTGCTTGGCCCCATATGATGCCTTGGAAGAGCAGAAGAAAAGCTTTATGGTGTCCGGCAAGAGATTCAAGAAGCAAAAGGTAAACCAATCTGAAGTCCCCATTGTCAAGGTTGCAGATGATTTAGTTGGAAAAAAGGTGAGACTTGTGCAGGAGGCCCAAACAGTAACTGGTGTTGTGGGAGATGTAATTGTAGAGAAACGAGGAAAGGGTTGGACCTACTACTATGACATGAAGTGTACCACAGGTGAGCAATTAAGAAAATTGCCATTGCTCAAAGAGTACAAGAAAGGTAATGTTCTGTTAGTGCCAATTACTGCCAATGATCTCACTAACCAAATCATTCAACAGAGGTTCTTGATAAGTGAAAGTGGGGAGTATGAATGGTGGCAAGGCACTGTCATGTGTGTTGATCCCAAGACTGAAGGTACGGAGATGATCCAATTTTTAGTTGATTATGATGATGAGGAAGGAGAGGTATGGATGCCATTGATTGAAGAATATAAGGCTGGAGATTTGAGATTGATTATTTCATAAGCATATCCCCTTGTAGAGCTAATCTCAATATGCTTAAAAATGATTTTGTCAGTATTATCAACTATCTAGATGCCATCGGTTGCCCCAGCCAAAAAAATTACCAGCTGGGCCACGACCACAATCTTACACTGGGCAGACAAGACTATCTCTGTGTATATAGGTTGTTGTGATGAGATCAGTCTTGTCCCCCCAGGGCATCTAGAAACAATGAGATGGGCAGCCATTTTCTAAATGTAATATTCCTCTGTTTATTTAAGATGAAAGTTGTGATGCAGCATAGGTGTAGGCTTGCACTGTGAGATTTGAGATCGATTATTTCATAAGCATATCCCCTTGTAGAGCTAATCTCAATATGCTTAAAAATGATTTTGTCAGTATTATCAACTATCTAGATGCCATCGGTTGCCCCAGCCAAAAAAATTACCGGCTGGGCCACGACCACAATCTTACACTGGGCAGACAAGACTATCTCTGTGTATATAGGTTGTTGTGATGAGATCAGTCTTGTCCCCCCAGGGCATCTAGACACATTAAGATGGGCAGCCATATTCAAAATGTAATATTCCTCTGTTTATTTAAGATAAAAGTTGTGATGCAGTATAGTTGCAGGCTTGAACTGTAAAACATTTTTAGTTGAGCCAACAAAACTATTATTTTGCCATTTGTTTTAATTCTATTTGGTGTTTTGCAGGTGCCTGATAGTCCAGTGGGCCTCTGACAGTTCCGTGTTACATGCTTGGTCGACAACTAACAGGTTGGCGGTCTGCTGACAGGTACTCATCAAGGCCATGTGGGTCACTGACATTTCAGCATTAAATGCTTGGTCCACAAAGGCTTCAACGTCCACTGACAGGTTGGCAGTCTGCTGACAGGTACTCATCAAGGCCATGTGGGTCACTGACATTTCAGCATTAAATGCTTGGTCCACAAAGGCTTCAACGTCCACTGACAGGTTGGCAGTCTGCTGACAGCTACTCTTCAAGGCCATGTGGGTCACTGACATTTCAGCATTAAATGCTTGGTCCACAAAGGCTTCAACGTCCACTGACAGGTTGGCAGTCTGCTGACAGCTACTCTTCAAGGCCATGTGGGTCACTGACATTTCAGCGTTAAATGCTTGGTCCACAAAGGCTTCAACGTCCACTGACAGGTTGGCAGTCTGCTGACAGGTACTCATCAAGGCCATGTGGGTCACTGACATTTCAGCATTAAATGCTTGGTCCACAAAGGCTTCAACGTCCACTGACAGGTTGGCAGTCTGCTGACAGGTACTCATCAAGGCCATGTGGGTCACTGACATTTCAGCATTAAATGCTTGGTCCACAAAGGCTTCAACGTCCACTGACAGGTTGGCAGTCTGCTGACAGCTACTCTTCAAGGCCATGTGGGACACTGACAGCATTGCAAGCTGTCTCAACAAATCTTTAACATCCATGTTGACAGATCATTTTAGAATTTAAGTTAAAATCTGCTTATGACATTAAATACAACTGGAACACTTCATGAAGTGCATGTTTAATTCTTAAATTGAAATATACTCATATCACCTTACTAATGATCTCCATCCAAGAAAGGGCTCTTCTATATTTTTTCTTCACAGTAATGTATCATAATGTTATAAAACAAGTTGTGCCAAGGTGCTATATGAATAGTATGTAACTAGTCACACATAAGAAATGCAAGATTCAATGCCAAAGAAATAAATGGTTTCTGTTTTTTAAGGAATGAAATGATATTATTGGTGTTCTTTAGTTACAATTAAAGATATATTCAAACTTGTAGATGGAAAAAATGAAGGTCTATCAATTATGAAAAGGAAAATGTTTAAATTAGCCATCATTTAACATTAATCTGAACCATCATATCTTTTTTAATGTATATATGGATTTAGAAATGATCGTGCATATTGATCTGTGATTAAAATGGTTATTTTAAGATATGCCCATTTATAATTATTTGAGTACATTTATTCAAATAAAAGTATAAGAAACAAATCAACTGTAGGGAAAAATCTTGTATCTCTGCCAAGAGTATCAGGCTTTTATCTGGGTGTGATCAATTCCTAAGAAAAGTTCAGCTTTAAACCCAAGCCCCAATCATGTAGATCAACAAGAACATTATACCAATAACTTGAGATGATGGATTCATTCTGTTGAAATATGAAAATATTTGGGACGTTAGCTTTATTTTATTTAATTATAAATGAATCAAAATTAACCAATTAGGAATCCATATTTGAAATAATAAAGTAAAATAAGGCAATAGAACTTTAGTGTAATTAGTTTTTGTCAAGAAACATATTTGGATTTTTATTTTTGGAAAAAAAATGATTTGTTGTTGACTTTGCCGATTTAAAAAAAAAAAATTTTCATTTTCTTGAGGTAAAGGTTACTGTGTCAAAAATTATTTTACCAGTAAAGCTCTTCTATTCTTTTAAATACCTTTGGGGGTTTCAAATGTGATTCTTTTAAAAAAAAGTTTATGTGATTGTCATTATTATTTATAAAGTTATGGCAATTTTTGTAAAATATTTTGCTATTTTTTTGTTTTTTTGGTACCGTTCCGTAAAAAAACTAAGTCCAAACACTTTTTTTCTTAAGTTTGACATTCCGTATAAAACAGGAATTGATTCTGGACTCTACAATTCTTAATGGAATGTCTTTATATAGTAGAAAAGCTATGAGTAAATGAAATAGAAGTCTTATAACCTATGAAATTTGAGTATTCCACCCCTGTAAACTTTGCTATTTGGCTGCTTTTCGTCCCTGTATAAGCCGGCGTCCCAAAAAAGCCCCATTTTAAGGGTGGAAAAATGACCATAAAATGAAAACTGTTACTCCGATTTTGATAAATGAGACCTTGTTTAAATCGTCTTATCAAGCTGCATCCAATAAGCTATTAAAATCAACATTTCAATGACTTTGAAAAATCCATGACTTCCCCTATCAACAGGTCACGATCCCACAATGGGTTGTTGGCGTTTGATCTGTTATTCAAAACTCATTCTTGTTAATGACAATAAAATGATAAACTAATCGCAAATATTTTTTACAACATGCTGATATGATATTTCAATGTAAAAAAATAACAATATAACAAACTTACCTGTTCCGAGACGGCGCGAAATAAGCAAGATCCATCTTTGGCTGTGGGCTTCCTCCAAAGGCCCAGGGTTGCTAGCCACACATCCATCGGATCTTTCCCTTGTCTCCGCATCATTTGGTCGACACCCTTGAATTTATCGTCACAATTCTGGGCAGCGTCAAAATAGTTAAAACATTGAGTGGGGGAGTGGAATCGATAGCAGTGATGGGAATTTGGGATCAAACTGAAGTTGCCTCTTAGCGCTGCATGTGGCTTGTTGTCAAACTGACGTCACACGTGGCCGGGGATGCTGGCCTGTTCAGGAACACCCACACTCTCTTTGACCGGTAATTGAAGAATACCGGAGGGCGTATTGGCAGGATTCTATGGACAACAAAGCCGAGTGACTGTGCCATATTTAGCTAACGATTTTGATTGGTTGTTCTCCCTTGATAGCGAAACTGTCAAGAACAAGGTTAACCGAGTTGAAAAAGAATGTCGTTTTATCATTTAATAAGAGCACATTTGTTTAATTTTGCTCAGTATTATCTTTGAATACGCAATGTTGCATCTTTGGCAATCGGATCTCCCAAGGGAACTTCAAGCACCTGTCAAAACATAGGTGGCGCTGCAATACTGTAAACAAGATGGCTGCCTCCAGGAAAAAAAGATTCTTGTGAAATTTCCAAGCGAATTTTGTAAAATTTGTTGTAGATATCACACCTGTCAATCTAAAACTAACACATAACATTCATTGTTATGTAGAAACCAGAACGAAGGTTAGCTTTTACGTTATCTTTTTGAAATTAACGTCTATTTTTGCCCCCAAACATGAAAGCATCGCATTGCAATAATATTGAATTTTAACACAGTACTGTGCAAAGATGCCACAATATTGAGCACGAATGTCACTATTTCACGAAAAAGGTTCATAAAGTGGCCAATAAGCAGAGAAAGTTTCAGAAGCTTTCAAGTTATTGAGATTGTGAAGTGGATCATCATGGTGTTTTTGATCTTGTTTCACATGCAGATTGTACATCCTCCTGGTGATATGTCTTATTGGCCCCCTGCCAATCTCTTCGACCAATGATTAAATATAGTGGAGTTGTACAGTTCTGGTTCCGGTAGAGTTGTACAGTTCCGGTGTGTACTTTTTAATGGGAAAAAAACAACAACATGGAGATCGGCAATCGGCCTATGATAATGCCTTATTTAACCCCTAACAGATGGGAAGGATGGCAACGTCCACCACTGGCAACGGACAGTTGACGTCCCCATTGTTCTGGCTTGATGACATCATTTGTAACATTCTTAAAGGCCTGCAACTTGTTACAATGTAATCATGATAGTGACGCCAGACTGCCTTAATCATAAACTGTTGACCCCAGCATTTCATTAAGCAAATTTAGTAACCATGGTTATAAATTTTATGAATTTAGTATGTGGATACACTAGTCCGGAAAAAAATTAGTTAGTCCTGCCAATCAACAAAATTTAGATGGACTAGTCCCTTAGGGCTTAATGCCAATAATGGCAGTTAGCTATTGTATGTGATTAGATAACAAACTAATTTGATCATGTGAATGAGAAAGAAACTGTTTCAAAGTGTTGTTATTGAATGTGAAAATACAGGAATATTAATTAATATAAACACATTTTCGCTGAGGTTTTCTTTGTGTGTCATGATATTTTCATTATATTGTTGACTTTGTCATGTTGTATTCAAGCCCAGGTTTGGTTGTATAGCACTGATCTAGTCCAATAGCCACAATCAACAGGTCGTCCAGTCTCCAGACAGACTGGAAAATGTATCAAGTTTACAGATACATGCTTGGATTATTCTAAAGATAATCCTAGCCACTCTCTGGAACTCAACTCTGATCTGGTTACCAAACAACCTACGTAGTCAACTTTATACAAAAAATTCTTTTGAATCTTTGTTTTTACCATTTTTTTTCTTCATTATAATATTATGTTGCCTATGATTAATTTCATTTTATAAGGTATTAAGAGTTTTGTTAAAGTCATTTAAACAAATTCTCAATTTCAACTTTGGGTATTTCAAATGTTCCATTTGATATTTCAGATGCAGAAATTAAGCAAGGCAGAAGAATACGCTGATGTAAGTATAATTTGATGTAATTTTAATTATGACATACTTATCAGATCTGATTGCAGATTAGAAATTTGAATCTTGGGATCTTGAATGATAATATTCATTTCTCTATTTTATTTTTATTTTCAGCATTTGATAGAGTTTGCTCAAAGGAAGCCAGAAAAATTACTGGACCTTACAACTGGTGGCAATAAATGGTAAGTGTTTCAATGCATGAGAGACTGAAGTTGTTAAAATGGACCAACTGGCATATTACTCTTAAAAGAAGCTTGATTTATTGCAGAATATTTTCGAATTTCACCAATCATGATCTTAATAAATATTGCCCAAAAAGCCCAATGATAAAAAGCCTTCTTGTAAATTGTAGATAAGGATGACATACATTTATATAATTTGTAAATTCATTAAATCCAGAAGAGCGTTTTCAAATGGTTTAATCTGATTGTAAATTATTATAAAGAAAAAGAGAAGAAAACGGATATTTTAAACTTAAAAAAAATTCTTTGGTAAAATGAATATATTCAATTGAAGAATAATCATTGCAATATAATAATAATAACGGTGATGAAGGGAGATGTATGTTCATAATTTTAGGAAAAGTATCCAACAGAGACTTATAGACTTATATATAGAAGAAACAAAGAAACAACCACAATGCAAGGTAATTACTTTGATATCAATCCGTCTTTTAAATTTTACTTGTATCTGTGAATATCTTGTGTCACAGATGATCTATTAATAAATATATATACTCTTTTATATATATATATATATATATATATATATATATATATATATATATATATATATATATATATATATGTTGATTTTTGTTGAGACATTTTGTCACCTGTAGAATTGTACATGTATATAATGGTAGTTTTTCTATAATTGTAATTTTTGTTATATGAATGGCACATTTTTCAGCGACTGAAAACTACATCACATTTACTCGAGAAATTAGTCAAGAAAGAGCACCTGAATACCCTCATTATCAAATTATACCCAAGCAACGAGGGCTATTCTCTGATGCTTCGAGGAAGACAAGCAGACTCCGAAACTATCACCATCCCATATGAGGTATGATTGAATAAACATCATTTCCAGAATTCCATGTGATTAATATAAATGTATTTGTCATTCATCAGTTGGATCTTTGCTGTTTATTAGTACATCATGTTTTTCTTATGCTTTATCAGTTCTCTGGAACAATAGAATAAGCTATGGTAATTGGTTGGATAAGCATTTGATATAAATATATTTACCACTTTATTGTTGCAGGAATCTGAGTTATTAGAATACATAGATAATGAAGAGGTAAGATCCAGAAAGTACAATTAACACAAAGAAATTAAAGCTAAATTAAAGCTAAATTACAAGCATAGAAGTGATAAAACACATCCTGCTTTTGAGCTTTTATAATTTACTATAAGTGCATAACAATTGAAAAATAATCTTAGTGCATAACAAATTGCTACACAACAATTACAGAAATAAGAATGAGTAATATTCATATAAGTGATTATGTTTTTTTCATAAATATTTAATTGTTTTTTTACTTTACAATCTTTTATCAGTTCAAAGTTGTACACCTGCTTTATTTTGTGATAACGTCTTTGTTTCAGCTTCCCCCTGTTTTGATTGACCTGTTGGACAAAGCGCAGGTAAGTGTTTTTTTTCTTCCACCAGGTGACACCACTTAAATCTTCACATGACAGCCAACATATATGAATTTATAGCAGAAACAACCACAGAAATTGTGATGTAACCTGGGTGACACTTTTATGGCTTAAATTGTTATAGAATAAACAAGCGTTAGACAATCATGTGAGAGTATTTTGCCAAAGTAAATTTATATTAAATAAATTCACTCCTCAGTCAAACCTGAACAATTCTAGTTATCTGATCTCCTGGATTTTTGGCCACTCAGTGCCAAATTGACCAAAATGGGAAGAGATCCAAGTGTATGCTGGGAAATAAGTTATTTCCAGTATTTCCAATCGCCATTCACTGAAGCCAGGGCAAAGTTTGGAGTCATATCCTTCATCAACAAGCCAATGTCAAGGCATTTAGGATTTGTTATGCAATTCCTCTGTCAATGCAATTCAATTGTGCAATGGACATATTTCTCCCCAGAGTAACATCAAATATGTTACACAGCAATCTAACAAGGTAGAGACAACAATGTCCTGAGTGGTTGGTTATGCTTTCTCTGGAAGTGCTGTATGCAAAATGCAATAGAAATGCAGTGAATCTGGGAGCGCAGATGTCTAGGAATCTAAAAACTTGTCATATACAGCCCCAACACTCTAGCATTAACATTGTATGATCATTAAAATGTTAGAATAAATGTAGACTTCAACCTTTGACCAAATGATTTAATGGTTAACCCATTTGTGAGATGGCATTGATCTTTCATAATAGGCGTACATTTTGTTTTCAGGCAAATATATTTTACAGTGGATGTGTCATAGTGGAGTTGAGGGACTTCAGGCGGTCTGCAAATGGTTCGTTCCACACCAGATATGTGTTACTTAAGCCCACATCACATGTAAGTACAGAGACATAAGGTTTATATCAATATTGATGAACTGACACCAATGTTGTTTGGATAATAAAGTCCAGACAAACAAATTGTGTTTTAGAATTAATTATGAAGAATTAATAACATACTTTTATTTTAATATTTGCCATAGGAATTTAAGATTGTATTCAAAAATCAGTTTTCTTCTTTTTTTAATCCTACAATCAAAACGTTTATTAGGAAAAAGAGATTAGAAAAAAAATATAATATTTTGTAAGGATCTGATAAACATTTTTAAAAAAATTAATGATTTGATTTTTTTTAAAGTCACTATTCATATCACATGGTCAACATTTTAGACGCTGTTATGTGACATTAACATGCTGACCAGTGATGGACACAGATGGACTCAGGAGGATAAATTCCAGCTGGAAAGTCAACTTCTCCTGCATACAAACGAACCTCTCTGCCTCGATCCCTCCCCTGCTGTCTTCTATGTCAATAATAAACTACACTACGAAAAACAGAAACTCAACAACTATCTCCTCAAGAGGTCAGTACCTAACATATGTACTATGTGCTTATCACATGAAGAGGTCAGTACCTAACATATGTACTATGTGCTTATCACATGGAGAGGTCAGTACCTAACATGTACTATGTGCTTATCACCTGAAAAGATCATTACTGAACATAGACTATATTCTTAGTACCTAAAGAGGTCAATTCTGAACATAAGGTTGATGCTTGATATTTGTTTTTTTGTGTGAATAACTTGTACTAGTATTTTACTGAAACCAACCTCAGATCCTTAATTAAATATTCACACCTTTTTAAGCAATGCTGGTAATGTCTTGATGATATTTAATTATATATTTTTAGATCTGTCAAAAAATATTCACAAACGGCAGTGAACAGGAAGCGGAAGATATCGCAATGTGCTGCCCCAAAGCATCTCTTCCTGCATGACTTCCTCCTCAAGAAGAAAGAGAAGAGCAAAGGAGTGCCTCCAGTCAACCTCAAAGTTGGCAAAACTGTGAGTATAGTGCGAGTGCAATCCTTCTTTATATGCAAAAAATATTGTAAAATGGAAAAGAAGATGAATATTCATGAATATATTTTGTTGCATCTCTGGATTGTAGATTACTTTTAAGCGTTAATTTTCTCAAACATTGTCTTTACATGTATGTTTTAACCAATCCACAGGAATCAACAGCGACTATCAAATCGGTAGGGATCGTACAGGCCTATATTATATGTACCCAGCTTTGGTGATTTAAATTCTGTATGATAATGGTTATTTTTATTTATTGAGCTGTTCCATTTAAAGTATGATCAAGAAAATAGATCTGGAATCTTTGAGTCTGTTCTCTTGCTATGGCAACTACTGTAATATTGGATCATTTGTACTTCTTACTTTGAAGATATCATTTATCTTTAGATCGGACAGCTCATTATATTCAGGACAGCACTATTTTATTTTATCCATATCCCAAATTAGAATTATTAGGACGTTCCAAATAAAGACATTGCAAAAAAAAAAAAAATTCAAATCTGAATTTTGGAAATTTTGCTTTGTCTATCTTGCTTTAATCTGCTGCATGATTTGACATTGATAGCCTAAACATAGCATTTCACAAAAAGTCAAATTTAATTCACAGGTTTAAACATACCAGAAAGTTTGTCAACTCTTGCATTATATGTTTGAGTAGTATTTATTTTGATCAGTCAGAGACATGCATCAATCTAGTCACCCTTGATCGTGACCAAATATGGTCACAGAGGGTCCTTGCATGATCAAATACAGTCAAGAGATCATCTTGATTGACCTAGTTTTTGGGGGATTATGTGTGACTAGATTGGTATTTGGCCCAAACTGACAGTTAATATCTGGTTTTACTGAATGATGTCTTGAGTATTTTCTTGCTTGTCCAGTGATGAATGTTGTCAAAGTCCATGCTGATGAAACATAGATTTTTTGTTAACGTGATCCTATTAATCTGTGTATTAATTTACATAACTTCTAGTCACTCCAAACTAAAAACCTCTTTATTTTGTTAACATGCTATATTGTTACTTATTTAATAATAATAAAAAAAAAATATTTAATGAAAGACAATTATAATTGGTGCCTGGTGAATGCCAAGGAATTAATGGCAACCAGGTATTTCAGTATCAGGAATTCTTATTTCAAAGTCTATGCTATATAATTAGATATTTCACTTCTATGAACTGTTAGTACAATTCACGCATATACGTTAGATTGTGATAAATAGGAAAACATGTTTTTTGAAAACTTGAGCCTTAATTGTTGTCAAGTATTTTAGTGAAAAGATGAAGATATGGAGAAATAAATATGCAAATATTATTGTTTATGTTGCAATGTGACCCCTAAGATTATATCACTCGTCCATTTTGAAATTATTTTTAATTACTTGTGATCCCTGCCAAGGAGTCAGGACTTTAATGCATTGTATTTTAGATTTTGAAGATACCATAAGGCCAAGAGAAATAATCAACCTTGTTTCCAATATCATGGCCTAAAAAATTAGGAAAGGGTAGCTAAGCCAAAACAACATTTACATGTATATGTCTCATATATACAATGGTACAATAGTGCTCCCACAAGCATCACAAATGAGGTTCAAGATTACTGCTGGGGGACTCCTTTATTTTACTTAATGAGAAATATAGGCAGAAAAATGAAGGAAAACAATTGTTACAGATTTAGTATGGTCAGATGTGGTAAATGCTGCTCTGTTTTAGATATCCACACTGCAGTTTGTCAGTTGAGATTATAATACATTGAGTACATAGCCTTAAGCAGCAATTCTCACTGCTTTAGTTTCAACATTTGTGATCCACCAAAATTCATCCATGCATGACATATTTTCAGTGCGTTGATATGTGGAGACAGAAAGAGCTCAACCTTTCAGCACCAGAGAGTGTGGATGTGGACAAATATGCCAAATGTCTGGATAAACCAAAACTCATATATGACAACACTCCAGTGAGTATTAAGGGAGGATATTAATTGAAATCCTTGTATTTTGAAATGCATTACTCTGGAAATTTAAATTGGGCATTATGATTTACTTTTAAAATGCATTATGCTTTGATATGGTAAGACTATATTAGATAATGCCAGAAATGTTCGGAACTCTATCAGGTCAATGTGAACAGAAAAATCAACACCAAAAAAATGATACATTTAAATAACTTCAGTGAGCATCATTATACTAAGCATTATATATATCTGATAATAATCTTTAGAAATATTGAAGATCACTGCTAATCAATACTTGATATTGGGATTATAGGGTATTGACCTGGAACTGTAAATTAGTATTTGATATTAGGATTAGAGGGTATCGTCTTCTAAATATTTAAGATCACTGCAGGGATTAGAGGGTAAATATTAAACAAATGTCGGGATTAGATCTCTTAAACATTTGACAAATTTGTATGACACTTAGATAACAGTGGAAGAGTACACTCTGGAGACGGAAAGGAGCCAGGGTAAAGTTTACCTCACCAAACTCATCATCCAGCAGAGGATGACAGACGACTTCTACATGGGGGAGCTGTACGCCGACCGCGACTACAAGCAGGGACAGGTGCGTGGTGCCACCTGTAGGTTCCCACTCGGTACAAGAGCCATGGTGGAAAAGTAAGTGAGACAAGTACTCATTTTAAACAGGCATTGGTGTCAAGGTGAACTGTTTGTTGTTTTTGTAGATGTTCTCAGATCTGCTGGGTTAAATTTCTGTCATTTTGTGTGTCCATCAACTTTGATCTTCTCCTCTGAAAATATTTTTTTAGCATCAAGCTCTGATTTATATATCCCTGTGCCTAAAAGAGATATAGCCTTTCCTGATTTATGTAAATTCTGTTTGTTAATTAATAACCTGGGGCCCTCTTAGATTTACTGTTTTACTAACTTCACTGACTGATTCACACAGCATTTTCAGGTTTGTTCACTAGAAGTATCATGCGTGTGAAATGCCATATCATTTTTACATATAAGAATACATGATATACCTGTGATTTAAATTTGTGCTGAAATATAGATGGTGATTTCTATTGTTTCAGATATATAAAACAGTTCACTGAGATATTCACGGAAGAAGGGCGTAGATCTGTGAAGATAACTCACCAGGTGCCAGGACAAGCGCCGACAGTGACGTTCACGCAGACCTTGCCTTCGTACACTGCGGCACATACCTCCACAGCGGGGACCACGGCAACCACACAAACCCTGCTGGCCCAGGCCCAGACACTGGCAGCATCCATAGCAGCAGGACAGGTAAATGCCTCGCTCAGTCCTACTTGTAAGGGACCCCATAGCAGCAGGACAGGTAAATGCCTCGCTCAGTCCTACTTTTAAGAGACCCCATAGCAGCAGGACAGGTAAATGCCTAGCTCAGTCCTACTTGTAAGAGACCCAATAGCAGCAGGACAGATAAATGCCTGGCTCAGTCCTACTTGTAAGAGACCCCAGAGCAGCAGGACAGATAAATGCCTGGCTCAGTCCTACTTGTAAAGGACCCCATAGCAGCAGGACAGGTAAATGCCTAGCTCAGTCCTACTTGCAAGAGACCCCATAGCAGCAGGACAGGTAAATGCCTAGCTCAGTCCTACTTGCAAGAGACCCCATAGCAGCAGGACAGGTAAATGCCTGGCTCAGTCCTACTTGCAAGAGACCCCATAGCAGCAGGACAGGTAAATGCCTAGCTCAGTCCTACTTGCAAGAGACCCCATAGCAGCAGGACAGGTAAATGCCTCGCTCAGTCCTACTTGTAAAGGACCCCATAGCAGCAGGACAGGTAAATGCCTCGCTCAGTCCTACTTGTAAGAGACCCCAGAGCAGCAGGACAGGTAAATGCCTAGCTCAGTCCTACTTGTAAGAGACCCCAGAGCAGCAGGACAGGTAAATGCCTAGCTCAGTCCTACTTGTAGGTAAACCCAGAGCAGCAGGACAGGTAAATGCCTCGCTCAGTCCTACTTGTAAAGGACCCCATAGCAGCAGGACAGGTAAATGCCTAGCTCAGTCCTACTTGTAAGAGACCCCATAGCAGCAGGACAGGTAAATGCCTAGCTCAGTCCTACTTGTAAGAGACCCCAGAGCAGCAGGACAGGTAAATGCCTAGCTCAGTCCTACTTGTAAGAGACCCCAGAGCAGCAGGACAGGTAAATGCCTAGCTCAGTCCTACTTGTAGGTAAACCCAGAGCAGCAGGACAGGTAAATGCCTCGCTCAGTCCTACTTGTAAAGGACCCCATAGCAGCAGGACAGGTAAATGCCTAGCTCAGTCCTACTTGTAAGAGACCCCATAGCAGCAGGACAGGTAAATGCCTCGCTCAGTCCTACTTGTAAAGGACCCCATAGCAGCAGGACAGGTAAATGCCTATCTCAGTCCTACTTGCAAGAGACCCCATAGCAGCAGGACAGGTAAATGCCTAGCTCAGTCCTACTTGTAGGTAAACCCAGAGCAGCAGGACAGGTAAATGCCTAGCTCAGTCCTACTTGTAGGTAAACCCAGAGCAGCAGGACAGGTAAATGCCTAGCTCAGTCCTACTTGTAAGAGACCCCATAGCAGCAGGACAGGTAAATGCCTATCTCAGTCCTACTTGCAAGAGACCCCATAGCAGCAGGACAGGTAAATGCCTAGCTCAGTCCTACTTGTAGGTAAACCCAGAGCAGCAGGACAGGTAAATGCCTAGCTCAGTCCTACTTGTAGGTAAACCCAGAGCAGCAGGACAGGTAAATGCCTAGCTCAGTCCTACTTGTAAGAGACCCCATAGCAGCAGGACAGGTAAATGCCTATCTCAGTCCTACTTGCAAGAGACCCCATAGCAGCAGGACAGGTAAATGTCTAGCTCAGTCCTACTTGTAGGTAAACCCAGAGCAGCAGGACAGGTAAATGCCTAGCTCAGTCCTACTTGTAAGAGACCCCATAGCAGCAGGACAGGTAAATGCCTATCTCAGTCCTACTTGCAAGAGACCCCATAGCAGCAGGACAGGTAAATGCCTAGCTCAGTCCTACTTGTAGGTAAACCCAGAGCAGCAGGACAGGTAAATGCCTAGCTCAGTCCTACTTGTAAGAGACCCCATAGCAGCAGGACAGGTAAATGCCTATCTCAGTCCTACTTGCAAGAGACCCCATAGCAGCAGGACAGGTAAATGTCTAGCTCAGTCCTACTTGTATGAGACCCCATAGCAGCAGGACAGGTAAATGCCTAGCTCAGTCCTACTTGCAAGAGACCCCATAGCAGCAGGACAGGTAAATGTCTAGCTCAGTCCTACTTGTATGAGACCCCATAGCAGCAGGACAGGTAAATGCCTAGCTCAGTCCTACTTGCAAGAGACCCCATAGCAGCAGGACAGGTAAATGCCTAGCTCAGTCCTACTTGTAAGGGGCCCATAGCAGCAGGACAGATAAATGCCTGGCTCAGTCCTACTTGTAAGAGACCCCATAGCAGCAGGACAGGTAAATGCCTATCTCAGTCCTACTTGCAAGAGACCCCATAGCAGCAGGACAGGTAAATGCCTAGCTCAGTCCTACTTGTAGGTAAACCCAGAGCAGCAGGACAGGTAAATGCCTAGCTCAGTCCTACTTGTAAGAGACCCCATAGCAGCAGGACAGGTAAATGCCTATCTCAGTCCTACTTGCAAGAGACCCCATAGCAGCAGGACAGGTAAATGTCTAGCTCAGTCCTACTTGTATGAGACCCCATAGCAGCAGGACAGGTAAATGCCTAGCTCAGTCCTACTTGCAAGAGACCCCATAGCAGCAGGACAGGTAAACGCCTAGCTCAGTCCTACTTGTAAGGGGCCCATAGCAGCAGGACAGATAAATGCCTGGCTCAGTCCTACTTGTAAGAGACCCCATAGCAGCAGGACAGGTAAACGCCTAGCTCAGTCCTACTTGTAAGGGACCCCACAGCAGCAGGACAGGTAAATGCCTCGCTCAGTCCTACTTGTAAAGGACCCCATAGCAGCAGGACAGGTAAATGCCTGGCTCAGTCCTACTTGTAAAGGACCCCATAGCAGCAGGACAGGTAAATGCATGGCTTGATTCTTTTTGTAATAGGCCTTATACATGTACAGGGAAAGACTTGTAATTTATAGGAGCTGCAGAATAGGTATCATTTAAACATAAAATCACAGTTTGGCAGTTTGCAATGTAACATGCTCTTTGAAGTAAATGATTTGTTGTGGAGTAACTGTTTTGGAGTAACTGTTGTTAATAATGTAAGCTTTTTCAGTAAATGATAAGCATTGGCAAAATGGTGCATTTTGGTATTAATAGAATGATCTAACAGTGTTGTATGTATAACTGTTTTTAGGTTGGGGCAGGAGGAGATGCAAAACGGCCGCAGCCTCCGATCAAACTGTCCCTCCAGATCAGCCCACAGATCAGCGGGTCTGTCAGCCCAGGAGCACCCCAACAAAGTGAGTCAGGTTATCTTTACTTATAACAAATGAGTAAGGCCCACCAGAAAAATTTATAACCTTATTTGTGATGATATGCCCTGAAAAAATAGGATAGCTGGTTTGAGCTAAGATAGGTAGGGAAATCGGAAATAAGCTTCTTATTATTAGGACTAAATGGAAATAGTACATATATATGTACATATGCCATTAACATTGAACATTTTGTGAAAGATGTTGAAAATGTGTCAAGTTAATGGTTGCTTTCTGAGTGGTTGTGATGGGAATTTTAACCCTGCTTCATACAGCCTTGATCTCTGTATAGATATCTCACTAATTGCAAAACCCCATATACTTATGAAGCACTAAGATATGCCTTGCAGTCACAGCTTGGTTTATAACTGTATATTGAGAACCTGAGCAGAAATTTAACAAATAATTAATCCCTCTCATATTTACTGCTTGGGATATTGATTTCCTTCATAATCTTTGGTCTGCTAGAAAGGTCCCTTCTGCTTCTCATGAGGTCAACCATTTCTGATTATAATGAATAAATTTTTTAAATAGTGAATAGAATAGAAAATAATCTAAAGAAATAGTGTTGAACAATTTTTTTTATATGTAAAAGGCTATAATTCTTTATTGACAAATACAGTTAAATGATTGATAGTTTTAAAAAACATTTAAAGACTCACTTATATAGAAAACACTAACTGCAAAAGCGCCATGAGCAGACCGGGTCTGAAATAGCGCTATAGATGTTTATTATTATTATTATTACATAAAGAGTTGATTGTGAAAAATGATAAGATTATTAATCTTATATAAGTTATGGTTAGAAAATATGCATTACACTTGAACATAAGATAATAATCAGTTATCAGTTATTGAGACATGCTCTAAAGATCTGAACAGAAAGTTATATTTTATACTTTTTATATATTTGTCTTGTTCTCATTTTGTAAGGTCCGGGTAGTCAGGTTAGTGTGTCTGGAAGCCAACAGGTGGCAGGGCATCAGATGACTCTCAGTCTCCACCAGCAACAACAGCTTGTTGCTGCACAGAGGGCGCGCCAGATCGGGGGCATCTATGCCAACATCAGCCGAGGGTAGGTCATAGAGTTCTCTATACCATACACTCAATATTAAGACAAAACCATTGCTTGGAAGTCAATGGTACCTGGTCAAATGAACAACAGCACTAAGTGGAATGCAAAAACCCAAATAGACTGCACCTCAGTATCAGTGTTGATATTCCCTGTTAATAAATAGGGGATATTTTTCACCAAGGTCCACCCTTACTTTCCACCATAATCAGACCTCATGTCCAGCATATATTTCTGTGAATATTCTGTAAATATTCTCTTCTCTATACTTTTCACTTACTTTTACAACATCAGCATTACCATTCAAGTTTGGCAGCCAGTTTAAGTCTTCCAAAATGTAAATATGAAGATTATATGTGCTTAAGCATTGTTAAACTCACGTTTTCTCTGACTTGTGGATAGTATTTGGGTGTGGTCCACTTGGCAGTCCATTAGCGCAGTGCACTTAATGCAGCGGTTCACTTGATCTGTATTCAAGCCATCCATGCCTACCAGTCCTTCCATCTTGCTAATTTTATTATACCTACCATACACCTTTGGAAAAATATATCTTTATTATCCATATGCCATTATAATCTATATGTGAGTTATGATTTTATTAGATATTTGTTTTCATTTCAGGACTTATGCAGGGACCAGCCCAGCATCCACACCAACAGGTCAGCTATGTAGGTGTCTTGGTTGATAGGATCCATTAAGTGGGGCATGTCCTAAAATAACACATCTGTGCAGGCTGCATGTCTTGGCAGATTATCATTTTCTGGGTAGAATGATAATTATTCTTGTAATTGTTTCATGGTGCAATATAAATTTTTTGGTACACTTTATTTGTCTTGGTTTAATATAAATTTTTCATAAGCAGTATTGAAATGGTTCATACTATTGTCTTCATACATCAGTTGTTCTTGGTACATATAATATTATCTTGGTACATTATGTTTGAGTACAGTATAGATGTCTTGGTACATTAGGTCTGAGTACAGTATAGATGTCTTGGTACATCATGTTGGAGTACAGTATAGATGTCTTGGTACATTATGTTTGAGTACAGTATAGATGTCTTGGTACATTATGTTGGAGTACAGTATAGATGTCTTGGTACATTATGTTTGAGTACAGTATAGATGTCTTGGTACATTAGGTTGGAGTACAGTATAGATGTCTTGGTACATTTTATTATCTTGATACAATACAAGTATGTTGGTGCACATTGTGTTTTCTGCACATTGTGTTTTCATTAAAGTATGCTGACAGATTAGAATGTTTTTGTCCCCCGCCCTGACTTCACCAAAGAGGGGACTTGAATTTGTGTGCTGTTCATCCGTCCGCTGGTTTGTTTGCAAGTTTGATTGTTAACTCATTACTCTGTCCGTAAATAGTGTTAGTGCGATAAAGTCCTTGGGATTGCAGGCACATTGTATATATCAATATCTCAGACGAGTCTGATAATGTCTGTGATTGGACGATTTCTGTTGCCATGGTACCCACTTTAACGAATGACAGGGGACTTAGATTCAATGCTCTTGCTAATAAGTCATTTCACTCACAATGAAAATTGTATCCAAATAATTTTTGGCTACTTCAAATAAGAGTATTATAGTTTTAAACGTAATTTATTGATTATAAC
Source organism: Amphiduros pacificus (assembly GCA_949316495.1). NCBI lineage: Eukaryota > Metazoa > Annelida > Polychaeta > Phyllodocida > Hesionidae > Amphiduros > Amphiduros pacificus. The sequence continues at coordinate 42,903,590 of OX439008.1, read as the reverse complement.
CCATAAAAAATATGTGGTTTTGATGTCAATGATAATTTGTTTACAGCTCAACTGCCGACATATACCCAAGCCACTGCCATGGCAACCACAGTGACATCATCGAGTGGGGCACTGACACCCAACACCCCCCAGCAAGGAGGATCTGGGGTGAACACGCCCTCAGCCACACCTCCACCCCTCACGCCCGGCTCCAACCCGCCCTCACGTAGACAGTCCATGGCAGACTCTGTGGCCCAACAGATCCAACTGTCGAAAGGAGTCACCCTCGTCTCTGGTAAGAAGACATGGCAGTTACGATAAAGTTTTAGCTCTGATTGTAGTGAATTATACTGGATGAATTAAAGAATATAATTTGATATATTTGTAAAAGCATACTAGAGGAAATATGGTGACAGGATTGAAATTTGTATATTTTAAAATTTCATCACTCAAGTTCCTTTTCAAGGGTCACTTTATTGTAAATGATGAGTTTTGGGTTATTTTCTTACAGCCAGTTCAGCCCCGCCCACTCCCACCACACCTTCCTCAGGTAAGCAACATAACACTCTTATTATCCAAGATATAACATCTAGTCTGACAACTGACTTTGTAATATAGGTGTGTATAAATATATTTCATGCGTTAAGATAATATTCTAGTGAAAAAAAGAACATTTTTTAGTCTAAAATTGATATTTTTGCAACTCTTCAATATATAGATGTTTTATGTGTGTGATATTTTAGTCAGCGAAGGTGTTGGGGATGCAGCCAATCAGAGCACAGTATTAGGTGTTGGCGGCAGTCAGCAGTCGGGAGGAGCGACACTGGCTGCAGCACCCAATGTTAACATCGCCAACCTGCAGGGCATTCCTCAAAACATCAGCATCCAGAACCTGGCTCAGCTCCAGGGTCTCCAGGGCATCCAGGGCATCGCTAATCTCCAGGGCCTCCAGGCACTACATAATGTGCAGGTATAGAATGTACTTCCTGGGATTTTATATATAATTTTGGCACAATTTTATGTGCTAATTAAAATTAAAAAAAGAATTAGTAATTTGTTTATATCAATGCCAATAATTAAGAATGTTAATCTATTGTTTCATTGATTTGTTTTGATGTCTCAAGAATGTGAAATATAAGATACCTATTAATTCTTTTGATAACCACTAGGTGTCGCTACCAGGAGGTTTAACAGTACCAGTGCCACTCAGCATGATAAACTCAGGCACCGGATCTACGCTATCGACACCTACTGGCATCCTCGTGAGTTCGTTACCAGGGGTGCAGCCGACTGGAACATCGACAGATGCCACCACTACTGTAACACAGTCTACTGTTGTGAGTGCAGACTAAACTTTAACACAAACTGATAAAAATGGAATCCAAATTATAACCAACTTCTTCAACTCAGAACTAGTAGAATATTTATTTTTATTCATCGTTTCTCTGCAAGATTTTTATTTTAATATGAAGACTAATAACGAGTATCTTCTATTGACTTGCTCTGGCAACCAACATGTAGTAATCAAGGAGATGTCATGATAGAAACTGAAAAGAATATCCTTAATTTGGATGTTGAATTTCTTAATTTACAGAATACTAGTGGTATTGTTACCATGGTTACTGCCATCCCAGCCAGCTCAGGGTCGACCACAGGTGCCACAACATCAGGTAATCTTTAATTTTAGACCTTATTTTTACCCTCAGCCCCTGATGTAATCAGGCTGAGGGTATTGCAGTACTCCTGGCGTGGGTATGTATGTATGTATGTATGTATGTATGTCTGTATGTATGTATGTCTGTAGCGAACATCCTTGTCATCGCGATAACTCAAGAACAAATGATGGCAGCTTCATGAAACTTGACACACATATGCATCTGGTAAAAACCTCGGACGAGTTCGATGGACGGCGACCTTGACCTATTTTTCAAGGTCACAGGGACAATTATGTGAAATCCCAAGAATCACAATAACTCAAGAACGAATGATGGCAGCTTTATGAGATTTGACACACATAAGCATCTGGTGAAGACCTCAGAATTTTCCTATGAAACATGACCTTCACCTACTTTTCAAGGTCACAGGGACAATTATGTGAAATCATCTTGTCATCGCGATAACTCGAGAACAAATGATGGCCGCTTCATGAAACTTGACACATATAAGCATCTGGTAAAAACCTCGGACGAGTTCGATGGACGGTGACCTTGACCTATTTTTCAAGGTCACAGGGACAATTATGTGAAATCCCAAGAATCGCATAACTCAAGAACGAATGATGGCAGCTTTATGAGATTTGACACCCATAAGCATCTGGTGTAGACTTCAGAATTGTTTCTATAAAACATGACCTTCACCTACTTTTCAAGGTCACATGGACAATTATGTGAAATCATCCTTGTCATCGCGATAACACGAGAACAAATGATGGCAGCTTCATGAAACTTGACACATATAAGCATCTGGTGAAAACCTCGGACGAGTTCGATGGACGGCGACCTTGACCTATTTTTCAAGGTCACAAGGACAATTATGTGAAATCCCAAGAATCGCATAACTCAAGAACAAATGATGGCAGCTCTATGAGATTTGACACCCATAAGCATCTGGTGTAGACTTCAGAATTGTTTCTATAAAACATGACCTTCACCTACTTTTCAAGGTCACATGGACAATTATGTGAAATCATCTTTGTCATCGCGATAACACGAGAACAAATGATGGCAGCTTCAAGAAACTTGGCCCACAAAAGCATCTGGTGAAAACCTGGGATGTGTTTGATGGATGGCGACCTTGACCTATTTTTCAAGGTCACGGACAATTATGTGAAATCCCAAGAATCGCAATAACTCAAGAACGAATGATGGCAGCTTTATGAGATTTGACACACACAAGCATCTGATGAAGAGCTCATAATTTTTTCTATGAAACATGACCTTCACCTACTTTTCAAGGTCACAGGGACAATTATGTGAAATCATCCTTGTCATCGTGATTACTCAAGAACAAATGATGGCAGCTTCATGAAACTTTACACGCATAAGCATCTGGTGAAAACCTCAGACTAGTTCGATGGATGGCGACCTTGACCTATTTTTCAAGGTCACAGGGACAGTTATGTGAAATCCCAAGAATCACAATAACTCAAGAAGGAATGATGGCAGCTTTATGAGATTTGACACACACAAGCATCTGGTAAAGACCTCAGACTTCTCTTGATGGAACATGACCTTCACATACTTTTCAAGGTCACAGGGACAATTATGTGAAATCATCCTTGTCATCATGATAACTCAAGAACAAATGATGGCAGCTTCATGAATCTTTACACGCATAAGCATCTGTTGAAAACCTCCGACTAGTTCGGTGGACGGCGACCTTGACCTATTTTTCAAGGTCACAGGGACAGTTATGTGAAATCCCAAGAATCGCAATAACTCAAGAACAAATGATGGCAGCTTTATGAGATTTGACACACATAAGCATCTGGTGAAGACCTCAGATTTTTTCTATGAAACATGACCTTCACCTACTTTTCAAGGTCACAGGGACAATTATGTGAAATCATCCTTGTCATCGCGATAACTCGAGAACAAATGATGGCAGCTTCATGAAACTTGACACGCAGAAGCATCTGATGAAAACCTCAGACATTTTTGTATTGAACATGACCTTCACCTACTTTTCAAGGTCACAGGTACAATTATGTGAAATCCCTATCATTGTTATAACTCGAGAACGAATGATGGCAGCTTTATGAGACTTGACACACATAAGCATCTGGTGAAGACCTCAGACTTCTCTTGATGGAACATGACCTTCACCTACTTTTCAAGGTCACAGGGACAATCATGTCAAATCCACGTCATTGCAATAACTTAAGAGCAAATAATGGCAGCTTCATGAAAATTGACACACATAAGCATCTGGGAAGACTCCAGATGAGTTTGATGGACGGTGACCTTAACCTGCTTTTCAAGGTCACCGGCCCATCTCAATAATTCTAGAGTAAATGATGACAGTTTCATGATACTTGACACACCTAAGCTATCAAAGGAAGTAGATTTTATGGGGTTTTTTTTACCCCTGCATCAATTTGCCTTGGTGCAGTGACGTTTTATTCACAAATATTGTGTGGAGCGAATGTTGTGCAATGAGTTACCAGGGCTGAGGGTTGATGCATCTCTGATGCCTATGTTTTTATTTGATTGAGATATTGTAAATTGTCAAGTAAGAATATTGTAACAACTAAAATCACAATTCAGTATGTGAAAATTAAAAGCTGATACCAACTTAATCTAACAACACATGTTTCATTAATTCTTGGGCCAACAAGGTCAAATTGTAGATAGGACCATGTTGTCTCGTGAACAGAGCAGAAACATGAGGTCACAGAGCATTCTCTGTAATAACATTAGAAATGTGAATCAGTAGATGTCTTGAGAGAATCTTTTTTTTTCCCATAATCTGATAGAGATATATAAATTTTAGCTAAGTTATTGAGAGATATTTTCTTTTGGTTTGAATTGTACATTTCTTGATATCTAAAAATATTTTCTCAATCAATGGATTACTTTATTTATATAAACTGCTTTGTACAAAACAATACATCTCCCTCACAAGTTCTAAAAATATAAATATTTGTGTATTCTAGTTTGAAGACGATCAAACAGGATTATATTTTGAACGAAATATTGCAGGTGTGACGTCAAGCATGCTCTCTCTCCCTATTGGTGTGACCGGAAATCTGACCCAGTTCATGACAGCAGCAAACCTTAAAGCTGCGTCTGGAAATATACGTCAGGGAGCCCCTCTCTCCCTCCTACAGGTCAGTACACTCAGTAAACATGGCCAGGCAGCATGAGACAAGGGGCCCCTCTCTCCCTCCTACAGGTCAGTACACTCAGTAAACATGGCCAGGCAGCATGAGACAAGGGGCCCCTCTCTCCCTCCTACAGGTCGGTACACTCAGTAAACATGGCCAGGCAGCATGAGACAAGGGGCCCCTCTCTCCCTCCTACAGGTTGGTACACTCAGTAAACAGGCCAGGCAGTATGAGACAAGGGGCCCCTCTCTCCCTCCTACAGGTCAGTACACTCAGTAAACATGGCCAGGCAGCATGAGACAAGGGGCCCCTCTCTCCCTCCTACAGGTCAGTACACTCAGTAAACATGGCCAGGCAGTATGAGACAAGGGGCCCCTCTCTCCCTCCTACAGGTCGGTACACTCAGTAAACATGGCCAGGCAGTATGAGACAAGGGGCCCCTCTCTCCCTCCTACAGGTCAGTACACTCAGTAAACAGGCCAGGCAGAATGAGACAAGGGGCCCCTCTCTCCCTCCTACAGGTCAGTACACTCAGTAAACAGGCCAGGCAGTATAACACAAGGGGCCCCTCTCTCCCTCCTACAGGTCAGTACACTCAGTAAACATGGCCAGGCAGCATGAGACAAGGGGCCCCTCTCTCCCTCCTACAGGTCAGTACACTCAGTAAACATGGCCAGGCAGTATGAGACAAGGGGCCCCTCTCTCCCTCCTACAGGTCGGTACACTCAGTAAACATGGCCAGGCAGAATGAGACAAGGGGCCCCTCTCTCCCTCCTACAGGTCGGTACACTCAGTAAACATGGCCAGGCAGAATGAGACAAGGGGCCCCTCTCTCTCCCTCCTACAGGTCAGTACACTCAGTAAACAGGCCAGGCAGTATAACACAAGGGGCCCCTCTCTCCCTCCTACAGGTCAGTACACTCAGTAAACATGGCCAGGCAGTATGAGACAAGGAGCCCCTCTCTCCCTCCTACAGGTCAGTACACTCAGTAAACAGGCCAGGCAGTATGAGACAAGGAGTCCCTCTCTCTCTGACCCTCGCACAGATTGGTACACTCACTAAAACAATAAAACTGTAAAAAGTGAAGCAGTATGTGCAACACATTTCAGATTGATATACAATTAGCCGGAGGGTGTGATTCAAATTTCACATATCTTGACTATTTGTGTACCAGTTGTAAATATTTGTGGGCCAAGTGTCACGATGAGGTGTGAACAGCTCACAGTGTGACAAAGAAACTGGCATTGTGTTAGTCCATTGACATCCGTGCTGTTCTGCCAAAGGCAGTCAGATCTTATGCCACAGAAATGGGGGCAGTCTGGGTGCTGTTCCTGCTGGGAAGTTACATTCTGGCATTGGACGCCAACACTCATGTGTGCACATTCAGGGTTGGAGCTTTCACATATCATGTCCTTGCCAATGAGTGATATTAAGGGTAAAGAGGATGGTTGTTCTATGGAAATGATAATTGGTGTGACCTGTACATCTGATGTGTGTAATATAAGACAAGAATCAGTGCTGCCATCTCTCATAAGATGAAGATCTCGGGCAATGCGAGACCGGTACCAATAAGGTCTAAACAATGTCAGTGTTTGAACTGGTGATAATATGGTGTTAGTGCTTGTAGTTTCTGGATTCACATTTGTTTCTGGATTCACATTTGTTTCTGGATTCACATTTGTTTCTGGATTCACATTTGTTTCTGGATTCACAGTTGTTTCTGGATTAACAGTTGTTTCTGGATTCACAGTTGTTTCTGGATTCACAGTTGTTTCTGGATTAACAGTTGTTTCTGGATTAACAGTTGTTTCTGGATCAACAGTTGTTTCTGGATTCACAGTTGTTTCTGGATTCACAGTTGTTTCTGGATTCACGGTTGTTTTTGTGCTTTCTGATGTCAATGTGGTAATACTTGTTGCTGGATCTGCAATGAAGTGATTCCTTGTGATATCTGATCAGTGATATGAAATGATATAATAATAATAATGATAATAAGATTTATATAGCTCTGATACCAAACAGCATCTATTCTTACAACTGTTCAGGGTAGTGATTGCTGAGCAGATGGGTCTTTGGTCTTGACTTAAAGACGTTGGCAGTGCAGCTAGTCCTAATGGTATATGGATGGGAAGCTTTGGTGCAATGACTGAGGAAGCCCTGTCCCCACTGTATTCATATTAGTGTTTTGGACTACCAGGGCTGTACTGCATCAACAGGTTCACAATTGCACCAATATTGGGTTCAAAATCGGGTTCAAATGAACCAAATAATTGGTTCAAAATAAGTTTGAGCCAAAAGTATTGTATCAAATAGTTCCTGGTCCATGAACCCGATTTCAGGTTCTGGTTCATTTGAACCCAAAATCAGGTTCATTTTGAACCAAAAGTCTCCTGCACTTTATGTTGTTGATTTATACAATTTTTACATCATTTAACATTTAATTTTAATTTCCTATGTAACTTTTTCAGAAGATATACAATATTTGGGAAGTTATGTTTTCATTTTTGCCTCCAATCACTGAATTACAAGTTTGTTTACATTACTCCGATATTTGACCCTTTTGAACTCATTGCAGTGGGGCTCTGACGGGATTTACTTTGTAACGTCATGAGGCCACAAGGAGCACTTTGTAACCTTTTATCAGTGTTTTTGGCACTCATGTGACGTCACATATTTTCACACTGTGATGCATTTGACAGACAATAAAGTGTTTTTGCAGCCGTTGTTGTAAAAATATTCAGTGCAAAATTTAAGCAAGAAAAAAATTGCATCCAAACAAGCTACAGACCTTGCTTGAGATCAAAGCACAAGCTTGTGATGTAAGTAAAATATTTTTTATTGAAATTGTTCCTGTAAAACGGATTTGGGCATGATTCGACTCTTGAAATATAAGCACACACTTGAAATCTAAGCAAAAAGCCCTGGTTTGAACCAAATATTGGTGTTGAACACCGATTTTGACCCCGAAATATTGGTGTTGCATAATGGGCTCAAAAACGTGAACCCAAAATTGGTGTTTGAAACCGATATTGGTGTTGAACTTGTACAAGTCTGGCACTACAAGCTAGTGCTAAAATCTCAGACTGCGTCTTATTTGACTTTGATGTAACCAGAAACAACTAATTTATGTTTATCCTGGTCTCATGTGGGAATAAAGTTTAAATAAGATCAGGGAATAATTGTGGATGGTGCCTACCCATGCAGGTGACCGTGACGCCATACATCCACGTTCCTAGCGGCGCAGTCAGCGAGTCTGAGCTCTTCATTGAGACATGCCCTAAAGATTGACAGCTTTTGTCAGTGATGCGCCACTTGGCAGCATTGTTGATGTAGAATAGATAGGCTGAAGTAGAGTGAGAGTAGACGGGACGCCCACTGCAGGTGTTACTCCCGCGGGTGTACACACCTTCATACTGCGACCCGAATCCTGCCATGAGATCCACCACTCTCAGCCGATAACACGCTGAAATGACAGGCATCAATACAAAAAGAGTGCAGAATATTTTAGACATTGATGGATAAGTCATACAAGATACTTAGTCTAAACAAATTTTAAGTTTGGCTGTTGAGGAAAATGATTTGGTTAACTGGGACCTTTATATATTGTACCAGTCAGTTATATGGTTGACTCACCTTCAGGGTGTGATATCAGAATGGCTAACAATAACAGCCTGAATGTAGACGTCAGCATGCTTTGCTTCCATACAGATATTTGTTATGAAGTCTAATACTAAACCCACTATATATCCACCACAGAAAATGTGCCACCGCATGATTTATTATTAATCAAATGATTTCCTGCACTCGCTTTTAAATGTCAAATTGTCAGGATTTTCATCTGAATCAATATTAATTTTTTGTGCCTCTATGCACATCCAATAACTCACCTCTTTCAGTTGGGGTAGGGCATACATACATTCACCCATTCTTATATGTTTACTCTCATACATTCACCCATTCTTATCAATGAAATTTTCAAGATAAATGTTATGAGACCCTGTGATGATGATAATCTTTCACATGAAATAATTGCATAAAATAATCGCTTAGTGTCAGGGTTTTTTTATATATTCAGAAAAGTCATCCACAAAATTGTTATTTATGATAGATAAACAAAACTTACAATGCTTCATTTAAAGATGTTTTACAAATGTCACATGAATGCAGTGCTAAGACCTTTTCAGAAATTATGCAGCAATAAAGAGGTGTTCAATATGTCTGAACAAGAAAAATGTTAAATAATTTATATTCCGAAAGGTCATTGATAAGCATTAATTTTTAAAGCTTTACAAAAGAGAGCATTCATATAAATAGATTAATGACAAGGCCAGTTTCCAGGTGTGAAGCCCATCCTAGGCATAATGAGTCCACAGTGAACACATCTGCTTGCACCAAAATTAGCATAAATAAAGTTGTCATATCACGACACATACCAAGTTAAATATATTCTTCTGATCTTACTCATTTTGGATATTTTCAAAGTTTGTGCCTTGTTAAAAATGTATATTCATATATACCAGTTATATTTAAATGTTTTCAAGAACCTTGGAAAGTGAATGAGATTTTGGTGTTTTTTGGTGATTTCAGATTCCGGGTCAGCAGCCAGTTCAGCTACTGAGCACCGCTAACCTCTCTGGACAAGCTAGGGCACAAATACAACACTTACAACAGGCAAACTCTGCAGGTGGCAGCACTGGTACTGGCACAGGGGGCAGCACAGGTAGCAAACAAGGCTCGGCCACAAATACCACAGGTAATATATCATTGATAAAACATATTCGTGGGCCTTGACTGTTACATTATTGTGAACCTTCTCCATGTTTGTAGTGCACAGGAGGATGAGAGAAACTCAATCAAATGTAGGCACAACATTGAAAAAAAAAATAGAACAAATTAAAACATAGGCCAGTGGCCTTAGGGTTAAGCTGATCGCTGCTTTTTTGCAATGTTTGTCAACAAAATGAAAAATAGATAGAATTTATCTAGTACTTAAATTACACCATCTTGCCTGCTGATAGCTAAGATCTCCAACCAGTAGTTTCAGAGGAGAAGATCGAAGTTGATGGACAGAATGACAGAAAATGTCCCCCCACACATAGTGCTATGCATGGTTACTAAGTAAAAAGTTGAAAGAAATATACATTTTTTTTTTGGTATTTTAAAGATTCTGCATTGCTAATTATATTTTTGCACCATTAATGTCTGCTGGATGATTAATGTATGTTTTTTGTTTTAGCGGTGCTACCTGCTCAGACCCTGACAACCCAAGCCATGATGTCAATCCCACAGTTAGCCACCGTGGGGCGCACCGGTCAACCACTCACCACACAACAGCTAGTTCAGCTGAGTGGCTCCCAGGTGGCGCAGCTGGCGTTTTCCAATAAACAGCTACATCCAATACAGCTACAGCAGCTACAACAGAAACCAACTTCATCAAAGTCGAAAAAACGAAGGTCTTCAAATAACCCCAAATCCTAATAATTACACTACAAATCAAGGGTATTGAAATGACAAAAAAAAGAAATCATGGACTGAAATTAGTACCCGAGAATTTGTTAATATTGAGTGTGCCGAATGTAACCAATCAGTGAAGAGATTGAGGGAATGAACCAAAATAGCTGTGTTCACTTTTAATGTTGAAGGTTTCATTAGTTTTAGACTAGAGTGTGATGGAACTTTGTGTTTTATGTTGTACATTCTGAGCATATTTTACAAGAATTTCAACATACAAATTTTGTATTGAATAATCGATTGTATATATTATCATTCTGTAAATTTTGAAAGTCCCAGAGATGTTTTAGTTTATTTATGAATTTTATTTTCATTGCAAATTATCAGTAAACTTTAAATAGCAATGGTTCCTTTCCTAAGATATGAATTGATTGGTAATTTTATTGTAAATATAGGTAGTTTTATTCCATTAAAATGGTCACATTACAATAAATACATATTTGATGGAGATTTAACATCATCAAAGAATGTGTTCAGAAGAATAATAGATTTAAAAATGCCATGTATGAATGCATAGCGTGGTGAGATTTGAGCTCTGAAAATTTAGCAATAAAAAATGATATTTGCCCAAAATGTTGCTATAAGTTCAAGTTACCACTTTATTTGTTTCCTTTTTCTTCCCATACCCCTCTATCAAATATTTTTGGTTGGATCTGTGCCTCAATTAGTCATATTAGTGTTCACCAGAGGTAGTGGGTTTAAATCCCACTGCTACTTGTGGTTACTTTCAGACTGGTTCAAGGTGCTTAGAGTTGAACTGAAATAGCCTATGTTGTTGAAGTGGTTGTAAGAGCACCATTTTCTATTTTCAATATCTTTGTAACCAAAACAATTTGAGACGTGTGGCATCCACAAATATTGTGAATGTTGAACTGAATTATATAAAGTCAAAAGTTTCAGTCCATTGAATAACACCCATTATATAATGGGTGAATTTGTTGGATGGCAGAATATAATAACTGGAGGGACTATGTGGTAAGAAGCAGAGATGACCACACATCAGTTAACAAATGCAAATTTATATCATTTAATAAAAAAATCATGATTCATTTATATCATTAAAAAAAACTTGACTGTTACCATCCCTCAGGAACCTTTTTATGCTATGAGGGTCCATACATGAGGAGAGGCTAGAAACTCAGTCAAAAAATACATTTGGACAAGGAAAAACATTTGGACAAGGAAAAAGGCCAATTTATTCCTTACAATCATCTTTATCTTCAATGGCCTCTGTTGTTGGATTTACTACACTATTTCTTTTAGAAATGGCATTTTATTGGCCACAAGTTTGGACATTTGGGCCTTTATTTTGTAAATAAATAAATGAGAGCATTGTCAAAACCTGCCCTTTACAAGAATTGTTTTGTGAAATGTGCCACAGGTAATTTTGGCAGATAATTGCTATCAGAGATGTAAAGAATTGCTATTATCTTAAACATAATTTATGCTGCAATTCTTAACATAGTAGGCAAGATCATCATCCTGGACATGGAGGAAATATGCTAGGAAATAACTATTGACAGATTTCATAAAAGTATGCTAACATTGCTATACAAGATTTTGAGGAATTAAAAATATACCTGATCATAATGAACAATGGCCATACACAGAATACTCAGAAATCATGACAATGTGTACTGTGTCGAAATATTTATAAATATTGGACTTTTTTCTATCTTGGTCTGTGTCTCGTTAAAAAATGATAAAGATATCATTATAGAATCTGATTATATGGACACTTCATTAAGATATAAAAAAAACTATTTTCAGATGCAAAAAGTATCAATTCAAATTATCACAAGAGGATATTACTGGTTCTAACCTGAAAGGCAGCAATCCTTCTTGAGTGAGAAATATATATAAATTGATGAGAAAATTGTAAAATAATAAATTTATGTCAAAATCTCATTTTTTGCGTCTTGTTTTTTGTTAATTTTATGTACTTTTTGCATGAATTTAGTAATGCCATATATCTGGGTGCCAGGATGATGTTATTTCAAAACCAAGATGGTTTAGACACTAATAACATGTCCATATATATGGACAGTACACCACCTTGCAGGTGCCCGTATGCCGTGCCCGGAATTCTGGTCATACATCACTGGAAATGTGGGTTGTTGTTTAGGGTTTCCCTGTTCTATATTTATGTCAATCAATCAGATCAATGCCCTCCAAAAGAGTGACAATATTCGCCCGCTACACAACGAGACGTCCTTGATAGTCCTAATATAGGTTTGGACTGCATAGTCTAAAGATGGTTGTGCAAAACACATTCAAATCACCAGATGTCATTACTGTAGCAAATAAGAGAATTAATTCAGATATCTCTGTGGTACACAATATAATATTGGGACCCAGGCTCCTTCTCTCCCCCAGTTTTAATCTATGCTGACTATGTCGCAATAGTTTCTGCAGTGAGTACGGAGAAATTTATGTCATTCTGCCCTTCAACTTTGATCAATTAGTAAGATATTGTACTTTAAGGAGACCAGTTCTCTCCATTTTTCATTCGGATTTTTTATGTTTGGCTCAGAACTGTTTTCACTTTTTATGATAAAAAAAATCTTTTAGCTATCACTGTGTTGTGTCAATGTCGAGGAGGCTGCCATTTTGAATAACATAACAGGAATCAGCCAATGAAAATCGAAATAACAAAGTCAAAATGTAATATGCATTTTGATTGGCTAAAATTATCATCTGCCCAAGTCTGTTCTTGTAAAGGATTTAGATGATTTAAATGTGCAGATATTTTCAGAAAATGTTCCGAAAAATTACAAAAAGCAATGATCAACATAAAATAACTAAGACAATTGGCCTTTGTTTTTAAATGATTTTTGAAATTAATAGCTTTCACGGTGTTGTCAAGGAAGCATAACCAAATAGCCAATGATTATCACGATATCAATGAAAGTTGGAGCAGAATTCAACACGTAACAAGCATTTTGATTGGCCAAAATATAGCCTCCATTTAAAACTTCTGAAATAAAGCATTGTGGGGGTGATTGAGTCAGCCCCAATATTGTGTGCATTATGTTGAACCACGACTGTTCTCGACCTCCAAAGTAAATACATTAAATGATCATGAAGCATTTTGCAGGCATTGGTCAGTAAACAAACTATGGGTTGATAAGAATGAATCATAAACTATGGCACATCAATTAACATATAAGAAAAAACAGTAATCATTTCACATGAAATGATGGCATATCAATCAAGGTCTGTTTGGAATCAAAAGGGAATGGAAACCAAGATCATGGCGGTGCTAAACATTGATATTAACACTTGCAGTAATATGATTGGAAATATAACGTTAACAACTCACAACAGTTGATGAGTGATGATAATACACATGCATGTGTAGATCGTTACAACTCACTAAGAATTTGTTTGTTTGTTTGTTTGAGGTTTTACATCACGTTCAACATTATTTCAGTCATTTCATGATGAGACCTACTTGTAGCAGATATAGTGCTGCCTCACTGAATTGTCATGTCACAGGTCCTTGACATGACAACCCACCCAGTCACAGATTTACAAGGACAACAGATTAACCCTTTGACACAGGTTTCAGCTCATGTGTGAAATTGTATCATGATTTCAATCTCGGCACAGCCAGGGATCGAACCCACAACCATTGGATCACCACAGAGAAACATGTGCTAATAAGCTAGCGCCACCTAACGGCGGTTTGTTACGATATTGATATTCTTCTGGAGGCGTAGATGTGCTGTACCGCTGCCACCACGTCAACAGAGAAGAGATCCACAGTTCTTCAATTATCATCAATTTATTAGTGTGACAAAACAACACGTGAAAGTACAACAAAATGGCGTCCTAACAATGACAACCAAATCTCGTAACAAACCGCCGTTAGGTGGCGTAGTGCTCTTACTATAACAAAACATACCGAGTCGGGAAGCTGGGTGAGCGGATTCAGTGAGTTGGTGATACCCTGAGCCGAAGGCGAAGGGTATCCGTCCGCCATCACCAACGAACTGAATCCGCTCACACAGCTGACCGACGAGTGTATGTTTTGTTTTTATACCTCAGACAACTACTGTATTTTTAAAAAATGATACATGAAACAAGATATTTATCGTTACAAACATTTGTAAACAAAGCGCACCTCATTTGACCCCGTCACGTGACCCGAAAATGGCGCGTACAGCCATAGACTGGTTGCCGCCATCTGTGTATATACACGATGTTCTTGACACTCGATGGGGAACCAGTCTAAATATGGCTAATCAATACTTTACAAATAATCGGCATGCTCGTATTCATTCGAAATCGCATCAATACGCGCATCACTGAGGTATAACAACTGTGCCACGGCCCGTGGCCTGAACTCACTCAGGACTTGTCAGACACTGAAGAGGGTACCTTGCAACACAAGGAAGTTAATGTTACACCGGACTGGGATACGAGAGACTCAGTCTCAGCAGGTTCTGAAAGCCTATTTTTACACAGCCTATTTTTAGTTAAGGGATGTCCACATTTGTGTGTACATGTATTATGTATCAATAATACAATATCAAAGAGTGTAAATATACAAACACCGGATAACCCGTCTCATTTTGCCTGAGACGGGTTAAGATATTTTATCATTTTCCCTAAAACAGGGTACTGTTTTTCAAATGTCTCCCTAAAACAGGAATCACAATCCCCTTTTCCAAATCTCCTCCTTCTGCATCATCCCTATATGAGGGTATCAAAAATTCAGCTAGTCCTAAATCAGGGTACCAAATTTGAGCTAGTCCTAAATCAGGGTACCAATAATGATAGAATATTTCCCTTAAACAGGCTCTGGGGTTTTCAGTTCCATCGCAGCCTCCGCGGGTTAAAATCATGAGAGTACCCCCCCCCCCCCCCCCCCCCCCCCACGGGGAAACTGGACAATGCAAATTATCAGTAAATTTTGAATTGCTACAGTTCCATTCTTAGGACATGAATTGATTGGTAATTTTATTGTAAATAAAGGCAGTTTTATTTCATAAAAATGAGCACATCTGTCACATTACAATAAATGCCGACAAGGCCTGGAATCGAACCCATGGCCTTTGGATCACTACAGAGGAGGAAATAAGCTGGTGGAAATAAACTTGCGCCGCAGAGACTTCTTAATATCTGAGTGTTTTAGAATAATATTAGATTAGTCCAAACAAATATATAATTTTTACATGTGGTAAAAGTATAAGTATCGTGTAACTCAATAATCACTTTATCGCTATACGGATCAGAGGGAGTCGTTTTTATAGTAACATTATAGGAGTGAGAGCCAAAATAAAAACAATTTTCCTATGCATAAGAATGAAAAACAAAAACGAAAAAAGAAAAGGTAAACAGCTGTTTATTTGTAACCAAATACACCGACAGCTTTCACATCAAAGACAGCCCCCGTGCTCTGTGAGAAACAATGAAATCAAACACACAGCAATGAAGAAGAAGAGATAGCACCAAGGTCAAATCTGATGGCCCCAGAAATGCATTGCCACAAGCTACCCCCAAATCCTGTGTGTACTTTCTGCATATTCCTGGCTGCATATCCCACAGTGTGTTGAATCATCGACGCTCTCCCGTATTTGATTGAAGTTGATTGCGATTTAAGAGCGCAAGCTAGGTCACTCCATATTTTTTATTTGGAAATCCGGTTTGTGGGTGTGTGTCTATCTGTGTGTGTGTTTTTTTTAACTTGTGAAGGATCTCGGTTTAACAATGAAAAAAAAATACATTAGCATCGTACAGGTCTGAATGATTTGAGTACAGAATGTCAATTTTTTCATTGAATTGTGTTTGTTTGTGTAAAAGGTGGCACTTCAACAATATTTCTGATCCTCCATCTTGAATCAATAGTTCTGTTCCTCCATCTTGAATCAATAGTTCTGCTCCTCCAATTTGAATCAATAGTTCTGTTCCTCCATCTTGAATCAATAGTTCTGTTCCTCCATCTTGAATCAATAGTTCTGTTCCTCCATCTTGAATCAAAAGTTCTGTTCCTCCATCTTGAATCAATAGTTCTGTTCCTCCATCTTGAATCAATAGTTCTGTTCCTCCATCTTGAATCAATAGCTCTGCTCCTCCATCTTGAATCAATAGTTCTGTTCCTCCATCTTTAATCAATAGTTCTGATCCTCCATCTTGAATTAATAGTTCTGCTCCTCCAATTTGAATCAATAGTTCTGTTCCTCCATCTTGAATCAATAGCTCTGCTCCTCCATCTTGAATCAATATTTCTGTTCCTCCATCTTGAATCAATAGTTCTGTTCCTCCATCTTGAATCAATAGTTCTGATCCTCCATCTTGAATTAATAGTTCTGTTCCTCCAATTTGAATCAATAGTTCTGTTCCTCCATCTTGAATCAATAGTTCTGTTCCTCCATCTTGAATCAATAGGTCTGTTCCTCCATCTTGAATCAATAGTTCTGTTCCTCCATCTTGAATCAATAGTTCTGTTCCTCCATCTTGAATCAATAGCTCTGCTCCTCCATCTTGAATCAATAGTTCTGTTCCTCCATCTTGAATCAATAGTTCTGATCCTCCATCTTGAATTAATAGTTCTGCTCCTCCAATTTGAATCAATAGTTCTGTTCCTCCATCTTGAATCAATAGCTCTGCTCCTCCATCTTGAATCAATAGTTCTGTTCCTCCATCTTGAATCAATAGTTCTGATCCTCCATCTTGAATTAATAGTTCTGTTCCTCCAATTTGAATCAATAGCTCTGCTCCTCCATCTTGAATCAATAGTTCTGCTCCTCCATCTTTAATCAATAGCTCTGCTCCTTCATCTTTAATCAATAGCTCTGCTCCTCCATCTTGAATCAATAGTTCTGCTCCTCCATCTTGAATTAATAGCTCTATTCCTCCATCTTCAATCAATAGTTCTATTCCTCCATCTTGAATCAATAGCTCTTCTCCTCCATCTTGAATCAATAGTTCTGCTCCTCCATCTTGAATCAATAGTTCTGTTCCTCCATCTTGAATCAATAGTTCTGCTCCTCCATCTTGAATTAATAGTTCTGTTCCTCCATCTTGAATCAATAGTTCTGTTCCTCCATCTTGAATCAATAGCTCTGCTCCTCCATCTTGAATCAATATTTCTGATCCTCCATCTATTGAACCAATAGTTCTTCTCCTCCATCTTGAATCAATAGCTATATTCCTCCATCTTGAATCAATAGCTCTGCTCCTCCATCTTGAATCAATAGCTCTTCTCCTCCATTTATTGAATAAATAGTTTTATTCCTCCACTATGAAACAAGGAAATTGTGCATTCAAGAATGCAAATCTCGTCAAGGCTGTCATTTGGCAAATATGATGAAACTATCAAATGGGAAAAGAATATAATTATCCAAATATTAACATAATAAAACTTATTAAAGCTAAAATCTCACATTTATTTCTTACTCTATGTCAATCAATAATTTATATGCTGAATTATTAACTCTGTACCCTCTATTAAACAGGACTTCTCTCTCATATTAGTCCCTGTAGTCAAAGGCAAATAGCTGCGTTTAGGATCGGCCGCAAGTCTGGACTATTCATAAAAATCAGGATGTGCAATGATTGTTGAAAGAACAAATGACTATTCATACAGATTTTGCTTTGTACTGATTGGTTAGTTTATCGTAATTTCACTGTTAGGTGATACTTTGGTATATAATATAGGGCAATGACAGCAGAGATAGTGAGTGAAAAATTGTGAAAAATTGTGAAATGGTGTTTTTACGACCATTTCAGCAACAATGGTCATATCAGGTCGAAGAGGCTGTGAGAAGATTGAACGACTGGCATTACTACCAATGAAATGCCAAGTATTAGCTCTCTTGAATTTCCTACTTATTGCTTGCTCCAAGGACAAGCATAATAAAACTCCAGCCCAAAAGATCTAAATATAGGAATTGGATTCCTGGTCCCATTAGCTGAGTTGAAGATACATAAATGTTAGAAATTTGAGAGGTGCCTTTATAGAGATTGAAAATTGTAAGGAGTAAAATATCAAAATAGCGAGAAAAACATAATTTGAGTATCTTTTTACTGCAAACTTTAAATGTCCAAGGACTCGTTAAAATGTACCTTATGACCTTTCTATTATTAATTGGCAATGGTAAATACTTTTAATATTGTTTTACCTAATTGGCTACTTTTGTAATTTCGTCATCACAAAACATTTATTTTTATTTACTTATTAGGTATTATTTACTCTTTTATGTTTATCACTGAACAGTTTTTTGCAAGAGAAGTGTACACATTTTGTTGAGAACAGATTATTGAGTTAGATGACTTTCACACATTTTGAGGGTACATAAATCAAGGGCAGGTTGATATGTGTTTTAATCTCAGCTTCCTTCTGCTGATCTAAACTCTAGCTGTGCGCATCAGAGTTGTGGTCAAAAGATCTTACAGCCCCCACGGCCAAAAAGCTTCAGATTTCAACATCCGCAAGCCAGTAGGTGGCGCTTGTCAGGTGACGTCATGAGGTCAACAATGTACCCATACCCAGGATGCTTTGCGGCTTGTCGGACATGATGGATGCAACAGAATCTGTTAGCCTTCTTGTCAATATCCTCTCCACATTTCTTTCATTTCGGCAACTTTTATCTTTGGGGTTCTGTGTATTTTGTTAGTGAACCTCACACAGAGCAGTCTCGTTGTAGCTGTCTCGGGACCCCGAGGCCATTTTTTTAACATGATAAAACGTTCTGTCTTAGTGTCTGTTTTGTTTGTCCACTCACTCAATCTTAGTAGATTATTTGCTTGATTATGTAGAACCAGCTTCGTGCTGTACAATATGAATGAACATATGCACTGCTTCAACTCTATCAGAATTACGAAATTTAATATTGAGAGTTAAATATTTTTTAATATCTAAATCAAAACTAGACTAAAAAGTTAGGCAATGAGAAAATAATGCTTTGTGTTAATCGCATTGAAAAACATTTGTGTCAAGCAAACAAATTTCCGCAACTAACATTCATAATGCATATACTTTTATTTAAAATATTATAAAAATTGCTTGCAATGCACGGGTGGAATATATGCGTTTAGTTCAACAATGATGTCAGGAATAGAGATTTTCTCAACGGCCAGTTTTCTCAGTTGGGTACTTGCGTCACAATACTGCAACCATGACGTGTTAAGAAAACTTTGAGAAGAAGAATAGTCTTTGGTGTGTAACCAACGTGGGAGATTAAAAAGCAGAATTGGGGCCTAGCGGTAGCGCATTCGGACGTATTGTATAAGCGGCAAAATCATTTGTGATAGCTGTAGCCAAGCTGTGAAAGCACTGAAAACATGGTGCTGAAAGTTGGTGGACAAATGCATGAAAATCATATCTAAAGGGCCTAAAATGTAAAGAGTAGATTATGAAAATATTTTTTGCTCACGGTCATACACTGTGCGCTTGTCAAATGATTTCTGTAGCTTTGATCTCAAGATTTCAGCAACGTGTATGAGTGAACATAAAACCTTGCATTAGGCCATGGAAAATTTGTTTGTTTCTTTTCGTCGGTCTGCTATATTTTTGGAAAAGAAAAGAAAGTTCCAAGTACCAGCACAAGAACAGTCCGATGCACATGTGCGATCGTTGGTGATCAAATGGTTAAATTGTTGAGTTCACAAATCATATGCTTTTTTTCTTCAATATGCAGTGGGGGATCCAGGTGGAGGCTTTGGGGGCCGAAGCCCCCCGGGGGTCTGTGGCTAGGGGGGCTTTTGGGAACTAGAGCCCCCCCTTTTTTCAGAGCACATTTGTGTTTAAATATTCTAGGATAAACATTAAATTGGCACCTGGTATGATTAAGTAAAAACATGTAAATCAAACTGAAATATTTTTGAAATTCTCACTGATCATCATCGTTTGATTTGACAAATATATATATGTTCAAACTCTCCAACGTACAGGAGGTAAATATGATAACTTTATCCTGCATGGCTGTATCACATAGTGACCCAATGCCCTCAACGGCTGAAAAATGACCTGTCAAATTCTTATCTTGTTTACCCTTCGACCTACATACCAACTTTACACATAGAATGCCTTATTGTAATATAATTGTTTGAATGATTCGATTGTGCGATGGCTTTACACAGACATACAATCGTCTCTCCACACAATCTGATGTTTCCTTCACTATTCAAATAATAGATTATATGTTGATTTATGCAAAAGATCGAGTGTAAATGTTATACATAGGTCAATGGGCTAGAGCTCTGCTGATCAGTGCTTTTTCATAACGTTTGTGAACATTGTCTGCATGCAAATGGCTCCACAAAAGATTATTTAAATCCTTTCCAAGAGCAGTGATAAGCAGATGATAAATTAGGTCATTCATAATGCATGTTACAAATTGAATTAGGCCCAACTTGTTATCTCAATTCTCATTGGCTCGTATTTGTCACATTATTCAAAATGAGAGTCTCACTGACAACTCAGTGATATCTATTATATATTAGATTCTTTTTTTAAATCATACAGATAGTATTGGTCCCTTGAAAATATAACATCGTTCTATTAATAGCTAATACTTCAGACCAGTAGTTTCAGCGCAGAAGGTCAAAGTTGACGGACAGACAGAATGACAGATAATTTCTCCCCCTCATTACAGAAGCTACGTTATGCATAACGAAAATGATTAAAAAATTTACTTTGTCTTTTACAGAATCTTTGCAATAAGATTTATATTCCACGATGAACGTCCTGAAAAACGAATTGAAAATTGCAAGTGGAATCAAAGATATCATAACCACGTTGTGACCTTCGCGAGACCTGCACGAGACCTCGCACTGCTTGCTCAAAATGTCACTTTGGACCTTGCACAGGGCATTGCCTTCTCTAACCAGCAAAATACTCCTCGTTTCCGGACTAACTGTGATCGATGATCTTTCAAATAGAGAGACATTTTCCAGCAATAAGCTTTACAAGTTCGTAAAATGCTTTTGTGAAGTGATGTATCATGCCAAAACGGACCTGTGACATAAGAACGGTGTCTTTTGTACCTTTAACTTTCTATTGTGAAAATATGTAAATCCTGAGACAGCTCCAGTCTGTTCTTATAAAAAATATATTCCTTTCTTGATGTGGGATACAATTTATAATGATAGAGTAGCCTAATTAAATTCCAGTCATGACCTTGATTGTTTTATTTCTAAACGAGGTAGCCATTGCAAATCTTCTAGATCTTCAATGGAGAGGCTTAAAAGCGTTAATCCATAGAACGCTTCAAGGATTCTTGCTTGAATCCATTTTGCTGACAGGAACCAGTATTCACTGACATCTTGTTTACAAATGATGAATGTGTGTGGAGACGCACTTCACGTGTCTGTGTCAGCTTATTTACAAGCCAGGTTTTATGAATAACATTGACAGGAAGTAGAAACCTGGGCGCAGTACCCATCCCATGATTCTTTGCAAGTCGATAAATTCCCATCCTAAAAATCCTTTAGTTTTATGTTTGCATGTCAAACAAACTTGATTTCTACGATGACCTGTCTATCACTTGGTCATAACATACTAGAAAGTAGCCTAACTATAATGGATGGAATCTTTCACATACCTTAATCATGTTTCTTTGGTGTTTTTTACGTTTTCCAGAATAATGCATCTTCATTTTAGTCAATTCTTTGTGGATCTAGGAATCATCAGATGTTGATGTCTGGATGCATTCAAGCAGGATAACTCCAGCTGCAAATCATCACAAACAGCCTGCTGTGAGGAGATGACCCTAAATCCACTTCCTTATCATTTTACACATTAATATATCAAAACAAATATTCTATTACCCAAATGGCTCTTATCAGTGATGTTTATTAATTATCACGTGATATTAGAGTAGTAAAAAAAAAATATCGCCTTGGACTGATACTTTCTGAATTTTTCATTCCAGAAAAGCGATTTAATTCCGTTCCGTTTGTTGATTTCCATGATGATATTTTGCTAGCAGCCGTTCTTCGCGGCTAAACATCTTTTCTTCCAGATCAGAGCTCAATGATGTCTTAATATTGGCAAAGTGTATTGTGTTGCAGTAAATTCTGATTTCATTGAAACACTGGTTACATGATTATATGTACGACTGTTTCACTTTGAAATCTGATATTTAAGTATCATTATACAAAACATAGCATGCTTATATATATATATATATATATATATATATATATATATATATATATATATATAGTCATCAGGATCCTCTGTAGAACTATTATTTTTAACTAAAGAATGAAAGCTGAAGGGTTCCTGACTACTTTTGTTTGGAAACCACATGATGATTCACCTGTGAAGCCTTATCTGATTATTGAGTAATCACCATATTCGCACTGCCTTTGAATGAGGACGTTTCCATTGAAGGACCTGTTCCTATTTGCATTCGTACCCTACCCTAAGCATCTCCTTGATCATGTGACCCTCCAAGTGTCCTTCCTTACTCCTGCTGTACAGTTATCAGGTGTCTGAGCTGCCATGAAAGTGCTCTTCCGCACTTGATGATGATTCAATTGCTTAAATAAAGCTTTTCTATGTGCCAACAAACCAGTAGAATTTATCTCACTTCCGTTTCGTTTCAAGGTTGATTACAGCTTCATGGTTACCACTTAAATCTTATTGACTGATGTAGACTTTTTTCTACAAGGATAAATCCAGAATCAAAGGTTGATGTTTGTGCATAGTAGACATGATAAAAAGTCAAATTTGATGGATAATATTGAGTCAAATGTGGAAGCTGATATAGAATAAAATATGGGAATGATGTCGCCTAAAATGTTGGGTTATACCAGTTGGGTAAACGTTTTAAAAGCTGACGTACTAAAAATGTGAGAGCTGACATCCAGAATGTATAAAGGCATATAAGAGCTAATAAAGATTGATACCTGAGAGCTAGTGGAGAGTGACATGTAAGAGCTAATGGAGAGTGCTATGTGAGAGCTAGTGGAGAGTGATATGTGAGAGCTAATGGGGAATGCTATATGAGAGCTAATGGAGAATGCTATATGAGAGCTAATGGAGAACGCTATGTGAGAGCTAATGGAGAATGCTATATGAGAGCTAATGGAGAACGCTATGTGAGAGCTAATGGAGAGTGATATGTGACATCTAATGGAGAGTGATATGTGAGAACTAATGGAGAACGCTATGTGAGAGCTAATGGAGAACGCTATGTGAGAGGTAGTGGAGAATGCTATGTGAGAGCTAATGCAGAACGCTATGTGAGAGCTAATGGAGAACGCTATGTGAGAGCTAATGGAGAGTGATATGTGACAGCTAATGGAGAGTGATATGTGACAGCTAGTGGAGAATGCTATGTGAGAGCTAATGCAGAACGCTATGTGAGAGCTAATGGAGAACGCTATGTGAGAGCTAATGGAGAGTGATATGTGACAGCTAATGGAGAGTGATATGTGAGAGCTAATGGAGAGTGATATGTGACAGCTAATGGAGAGTGATATGTGACAGCTAATGGAGAGTGATATGTGAGGGCTAATGGAGAATGCTATATGAGAGCTAATGGAGAATGCTATATGAGAGCTAATGGAGAACGCTATGTGAGAGCTAATGGAGAATGCTATATGAGAGCTAATGGAGAACGCTATGTGAGAGCTAATGGAGAATGCTATATGAGAGCTAATGGAGAACGCTATGTGAGAGCTAATGGAGAATGCTATATGAGAGCTAATGGAGAACGCTATGTGAGAGCTAATGGAGAGTGATATGTGACATCTAATGGAGAGTGATATGTGAGAACTAATGGAGAACGCTATGTGAGAGCTAATGGAGAACGCTATGTGAGAGCTAATGGAGAGTGATATGTGAGAGCTAATGCAGAACGCTATGTGAGAGCTAGTGGAGAACGCTATGTGAGAGCTAATGGAGAATGCTATGTGAGAGCTAGTGGAGAATGCTATATAAGAGCTAATGCAGAACGCTTTGTGAGAGCTAATGGAGAACGCTATGTGAGAGCTAATGGAGAGTGATATATGAGAGCTAATGCAGAACGCTATGTGAGAGCTAGTGGAGAATGCTATATGTGAGCTAATGGAGAATGCTATATGAGAGCTAATGGAGAACGCTATGTGAGAGCTAATGGAGAATGCTATATGAGAGCTAGTGGAGAACCCTATGTGAGAGCTAATGGAGAATGCTATATGAGAGCTAGTGGAGAACGCTATGTGAGAGCTAATGGAGAGTGATATGTGAGAGCTAATGCAGAACGCTATGTGAGAGCTAGTGGAGAATGCTATGTGAGAGCTAATGGAGAACGCTATGTGAGAGCTAGTGGAGAATGCTATGTGAGAGCTAATGCAGAATGCTATGTGAGAGCTAGTGGAGAGTGATATATGAGAGCTAATGCAGAACGCTATGTGAGAGCTAGTGGAGAACGCTATGTGAGAGCTAATGGAGAGTGATATGTGAGAGCTAATGCAGAACGCTATGTGAGAGCTAATGGAGAATGATATGTGAGAGCTAATGGAGAGTGATATGTGAGAGCTAGTGGAGAACGCTATGTGAGAGCTAATGGAGAGGGATATGTGAGAGCTAATGCAGAACGCTATGTGAGAGCTAGTGGAGAGTGATATGTGAGAGCTAATGGAGAACGCTTTGTGAGAGCTAGTGGAGAACGCTATGTGAGAGCTAATGGAAAATGCTATGTGAGAGCTAATGGAGAATGCTATATGAGAGCTAATGGAGAACGCTATGTGAGAGCTAATGGAGAATGCTATATGAGAGCTAATGGAGAATGCTATATGAGAGCTAATGGAGAACGCTATGTGAGAGCTAATGGAGAGTGATATGTGAGAGCTAATGCAGAACGCTATGTGAGAGCTAGTGGAGAGTGATATGTGAGAGCTAATGGAGAACGCTTTGTGAGAGCTAGTGGAGAATGCTATGTGAGAGCTAATGCAGAATGCTATGTGAGAGCTAGTGGAGAGTGATATGTGAGAGCTAATGCAGAACGCTATGTGAGAGCTAATGGAGAATGCTATGTGAGAGCTAGTGGAGAATGCTATGTGAGAGCTAATGGAGAGTGATATGTGAGAGCTAATGGAGAGTGCTATGTGAGAGCTAATGGAGGAGAACGCTATATGAGAGCTAGTGGAGAACGCTATGTGAGAGCTAATGGAGAATGCTATATGAGAGCTAATGGAGAATGCTATATGAGAGCTAATGGAGAACGCTATGTGAGAGCTAATGGAGAATGCTATATGAGAGCTAATGGAGAACGCTATGTGAGAGCTAATGGAGAGTGCTATGTGAGAGCTAATGGAGAACGCTATGTGAGAGCTAATGGAGAATGCTATGTGAGAGCTAATGGAGAATGCTATGTGAGAACTAGTGGAGAGTGATATGTGAGAGCTAATGGAGAACGCTATGTGACAGCTAATGGAGAACGCTATGTGAGAGCTAGTGGAGAGTGATATGTGAGAGCTAATGGAGAGTGATATGTGACAGCTAATGGAGAGTGATATGTGAGGGCTAATGGAGAGTGATATGTGAGAGCTAATGGAGAGTGATATGTGAGAGCTAATAGAGAGTGATATGTGAGAGCTAATGGAGAGTGATATGTGAGAGCTAATGGAGACTGATATGTGAGAGCTAATGGAGAGTGATATGTGAGAGCTAATGGAGAGTGATATGTGAGAGCTAATGGAGAGTGATATGTGAGAGCTAATGGAGACTGATATGTGAGGGCTAGTGGAGAACGCTATGTGAGAGCTAATGGAGAACGCTATGTGAGAGCTAATGGAGAATGCTATGTGAGAGCTAGTGGAGAATGCTATGTGAGAGCTAATGGAGAATGCTATGTGAGAGCTAGTGGAGAACGCTATGTGAGAGCTAATGGAGAGTGATATGTGAGAGCTAATGGAGAGTGATATGTGAGTGCTAATGGAGAGTGATATGTGAAAGCTAATGGAGAATGCTATGTGAGAGCTAATGGAGAATGCTATGTGAGAGCTAGTGGAGAATGCTATGTGAGAGCTAGTGGAGAATGCTATGTGAGAACTAGTGGAGAGTGATATGTGAGAGCTAATGGAGAACGCTATGTGAGAGCTAATGGAGAGTGATATGTGAGTGCTAATGGAGAATGCTATATGAGAGCTAGTGGAGAGTGATATGTGAGAACTAGTGGAGAATGCTATGTGAGAGCTAATGGAGAATGCTATGTGAGAGCTAATGGAGAATGCTATGTGAGAGCTAGTGGAGAGTGATATGTGAGAGCTAATGGAGAGTGATATGTGAGAGCTAATGGAGAGTGATATGTGAGTGCTAATGGAGAGTGATATGTGAAAGCTAATGGAGAATGCTATGTGAGAGCTAATGGAGAATGCTATGTGAGAACTAATGGAGAATGCTATGTGAGAGCTAATGGAGAACGCTATGTGAGAACTAGTGGAGAGTGATATGTGACATCTAAAGGAGATTGATATGTGCGAGCTAGTGGAGAATGCTATGTGAGAGCTAATGGTGAATGCTATATGAGAGCTAATGGAGAACGCTATTTGAGAGCTAATGGAGAACGCTATGTGAGAGCTAATGGAGAACGCTATGTGAGAGCTAGTGGAGAACGCTATGTGAGAGCTAGTGGAGAACGCTTTGTGAGAGCTAATGGAGAACGCTATGTGAGAGCTAATGGAGAGTGATATGTAAGAGCTAATGGAGAACGCTATGTGAGAGCTAATGGAGAATGATATATGAGTGCTAATGGAGAATGCTATGTGAGAGCTAGTGGAGAGTGATATGTGAGAACTAGTGGAGAATGCTATGTGAGAGCTAATGGAGAATGCTATGAATGAATGAATGAATACGATTTACAAACCACACTGTGATTCTGTGTGATGTGAGAGGGTCTTAGTCCCGAGGGGACGACCCTCAGTGGCACTGCTGTGTCTGGCAGTGAGTTGAGTCAGTTAAGTGTGATCTGGTCATAAATGGCGAAGCAAAGTTGGCAATAAAGGTCTGTGGTCAGATATATAGCTGGTCCTTGCATGTTTCCCGTGATATTGTAAAGTTCTTGTGTATGAATATATATTGAAGTGATGTTATATATGTCAATGGTTCCAATAGGAATTTAAATGTGTTCAAAGCAGTGGTCTGTGTTTAAGGTCACTTCCAGGACCCTCGTGCATAAACACACTGTCAGTCAGTCAGCTCACAAAAGACGAGAAATGTAACCTGCCATAACGTAGAGCACAGAGGTTGAGTACTAGTCGATACTTAGGTTTCAATGGTGTGTAGTCTCCCGCTACACGATATAGTTGTTAAGGGGTCCCCAGGGAGAACGAGTCACAGGTTTTTCAACGTTCCTCTGACCTCTGTATTCCTTGTCTGGCCGGCACAATCACGTCAGTTGCGAGGAGAGCTGCTTTGGTGTGTTCTGCTTGTGGGATCCCTGGTCTCTGATGTGGAGAATGCTATGTGAGAGCTAATGGAGAATGCTATGTGAGAGCTAGTGGAGAGTGATATGTGAGAGCTAATGGAGAGTGATATGTGCGAGCTAGTGGAGAATGCTATGTGAGAGCTAATGGTGAATGCTATGTGAGAGCTAATGGAGAACGCTATTTGAGAGCTAATGGAGAACGCTATGTGAGAGCTAATGGAGAACGCTATGTGAGAGCTAGTGGAGAACGCTATGTGAGAGCTAGTGGAGAACGCTTTGTGAGAGCTAATGGAGAACGCTATGTGAGAGCTAATGGAGAGTGATATGTGAGAGCTAATGGAGAGTGATATGTGAGTGCTAATGGAGAGTGATATGTGAAAGCTAATGGAGAATGCTATGTGAGAGCTAATGGAGAATGCTATGTGAGAGCTAGTGGAGAATGCTATGTGAGAGCTAGTGGAGAATGCTATGTGAGAACTAGTGGAGAGTGATATGTGAGAGCTAATGGAGAACGCTATGTGAGAGCTAATGGAGAGTGATATGTGAGTGCTAATGGAGAATGCTATGTGAGAGCTAGTGGAGAGTGATATGTGAGAACTAGTGGAGAATGCTATGTGAGAGCTAATGGAGAATGCTATGTGAGAGCTAATGGAGAATGCTATGTGAGAGCTAGTGGAGAGTGATATGTGAGAGCTAATGGAGTGATATGTGAGAGCTAATGGAGAGTGATATGTGAGTGCTAATGGAGAGTGATATGTGAAAGCTAATGGAGAATGCTATGTGAGAGCTAATGGAGAGTGATATGTGAGAGCTAATGGAGAATGCTATGTGAGAACTAGTGGAGAATGCTATGTGAGAGCTAATGGAGAACGCTATGTGAGAACTAGTGGAGAGTGATATGTGACATCTAAAGGAGATTGATATGTGCGAGCTAGTGGAGAATGCTATGTGAGAGCTAATGGTGAATGCTATGTGAGAGCTAATGGAGAACGCTATTTGAGAGCTAATGGAGAACGCTATGTGAGAGCTAATGGAGAACGCTATGTGAGAGCTAGTGGAGAACGCTATGTGAGAGCTAGTGGAGAACGCTTTGTGAGAGCTAATGGAGAGTGATATGTAAGAGCTAATGGAGAACGCTATGTGAGAGCTAATGGAGAATGATATATGAGAGCTAATGGAGAACGCTATGTGAGAACTAGTGGAGAATGCTATGTGAGAGCTAATGGAGAGTGATATGTGAGAGCTAGTGGAGAGTGATATGTGAGAGCTAATGGAGTGATATGCGAGTGCTAATGGAGAGTGATATGTGAGTGCTAATGGAGTGATATGTGAGAGATAATGGAGAGTGATATGTGAGTGCTAATGAAGAGTGATATGTGAGTGCTAATGGAGTGATATGTGACATCTAAAGGAGATTGATATGTGAGAGCTAACGGAGATTGATTGCTATGTGAGCGCTAATGGAGAGTGATATGTGAGTGCTAATGGAGTGATATGTGAGAGATAATGGAGAGTGATATGTGAGTGCTAATGGAGAGTGATATGTGAGTGCTAATGGAGTGATATGTGAGTGGTAATGGAGAGTGATATGTGAGTGCTAATGGAGTGGTATGTGAGTACTAATGGAGAGTGATATGTGAGTGCTAATGGAGTGATATGTGAGAGCTAATGGAGAGTGATATGTGAGTGCTAATGGAGTGATATGTGAGAGATAATGGAGCGCGATATGCGACAGCTAATGGAGAGTGATATGTGAGTGCTAATGGAGAGTGATATGTGAGTGCTAATGGAGTGATATGCGAGTGCTAATGGAGAGTGATATGTGAGGGCTAATGGAGAGTGATATGTGAGAGCTAATGGAGATTGATATGTGAGAGCTAATGGAGATTGATATGTGAGGGCTAATGGAGAGTGATATGTGACAGCTAATGGAGAGTGATATGTGACAGCTAATGGAGAGTGATATGTGACAGCTAATGGAGAGTGATTGTGACAGCTAATGGAGAGTGATATGTGACAGCTAATGGAGAGTGATATGTGACAGCTAATGGAGAGTGATATGTGACAGCTAATGGAGAGTGATATGTCTAAGAGCTTTCCGATATATTTCAGATCAATGGTCAACAAGCACTCACATGTGTAATACCAATCATCCAGCCCAGAAAATAACCACGATCCATTTCTTAGGACATTCTTTCGTCTTTTGGCATTTTTTTTATTATTCCTGGAAGAGCCCCGAAGTTCAATCAAGAGAGATACATCTTTGGCCCATTTCGCTGATCATCTCTTGAGCATCTTCACCTGTGCGATGTCATATCATGGGTGCAAAGTTATAAAAGTGAAGCTCTGTCCTAATGAAGATGACTGAGAGAGCCGAGTACAGAGGAAGTGGAGGCAGGAATAGGGGGTCCAGTCTTTGAGTAGATATGACATGACTAGGTAGGGCATTTGACACGCAACAGACAGACAGCCTTGCGCATCCTCACCGCCTCACCCCAGTCATGGGAGGAGGCTTCTTATATTGTGAACATGATGAATTGCACGATTGACTTATGTAATGTGTGAAGAATAGTATTTAGGATCTCAGAAATTTGAAATATAAACAATTGACTAAGAGTGAGTATTGTCTGGTCTGATTTAATCGATATGATTTGCTAGGTCAGTACAAAATGCAAGGTCCGTACAAAGTGCAAGGTCAGTACATAGTGCTTGGTCAGTACATAGTGCAAGGTCAGTACATAGTGCAAGGTCAGTATATAGTGCAAGGTCAGTACACAGTGCAAGGTCAGTACATGGTGCCAGGTCAGTACATAGTGCAAGTTCAATGCATAGTGCAAGGTCAGTACATAGTGCAAGGTCAGTACATAGTGCAACGTCAGTACATGGTGCAAGGTCAGTACATGGTGCCAGGTCAGTACATGGTGCCAGGTCAGTACATAATTCTAGGTCAGTACATGAAAATAGGTTAGTACATAGTGCTAGGTCGGAACATTGTGCTAGGTCAGTACATAGTGCAAGGTCAGTACATAGGGCAAGGTCAGTACATAGTGAAAGGTCAGTACATAGGGCAAGGTCAGTACATGGTGCAAGGTCAGTACATAGTGCTAGGTCGGAACATTGTGCTAGGTCAGTACTTGGTGTTAGGTCAGTACTTGGTGCTATTTAGGTCAATACATGGTGTTGGGTCAGTACATGGTCTAAGGTTTATAAATGGTACCAGGTTAATGTATGGTGCCAGCAAATGATGTTTGGTTAATCTGTCTTGCTCAATACATCTAGCTTTATGGAACAGTATCAACAATGTTGCAAATTAAAATCAAACTGATGTCTTATAACTGAACCTAATAGAAAACTGAAACCTTATAAAAAAATGCAATTTTTCAGTTTACATTATCTTTGTGAGAAAAAAACAGCGGGGTTAAGTTTAGAATATATAGCAGTAAATATTTTAGATACATGTATATAGAAATTGCATTTGATAACATATTCAATGCGTATTATTATTTTAACTTTGGTTTTTTTCATTTGTTCACTTCAATACTGTCTACGGCTAATCCTGCCAACGTATTTATAAGACAGCTTTAGAAGGTCATCTTATCATCTGACATTGACGCTTTGGGATTACATTGATGATTGCATGCTGGGAAGTCTGGATTCATTGGTAAGCAGAGATTCGTGAGTTAAAGATAGGACAGGCCTGGTTTAATGTAAACATCTTCATTTCAAGGAATCGCAAACAAGCATGCTTATTGCCATCAGGTAGATTTTTAAACTTGAAAAGCCTTGTGAGGAGACATGCTCTTTGAACATCAACATCAATAAGTTTAGAGGGCAAAACCGTTCAGCATCCCACAGAGATTAGGTCAATAGATAACAGTGTTTCTATGACACGTCATGCTGGGTAGAGAGAGTGCATCCCGGCGAGCGCATGCTGATCTCAATCTTAGAATGAAACAGTCAATCAATAATTAACAAATCCACGGGTTGTGGGAGATAACATGTTCACCTGAATAGAGCCTTCGAGAGTCGTGTGAGAGTCAGATAAGTCACAATGTGGATAGACGTGTTCCCCGCTCTGCACACATACCATACTTGGACACACCACTTCTGGACATCTGCCAAATATGGTCACAATCTATAGCAATATGGTGCTATAAATAGCTCGATTGTCACGTGACTGAAGTCCAAGAATGATGTGAGATTTGGAAGTCAAATAGAAAACAAGAAATTAAAACTATGAACATGGCTTGAGTTCTGATTCTTGGGGTCTGACACCGAGACACAACGCCTTGCCCTTTTCAATACGTGCGCCTCACATGGCATGCTCAAATCAAATGAAAAACATTTGCGAAAAACTCTTTCCATATCTTACTTCAAAATCAAAGCAGGTCCTTTATGATTCCTATTTCGGAACATCCAGATCATTCTGGATCATCTCTGATTATCATTTTGGATCATCCCTGATCTCCATTTCGGTTTATTCCTGATCATCATTCTGAATCGTTCATGATCAGGGTTTCAAGAGGTCATCTTTTGGATCATTTGGATTATCAGTAGATCAATGATATATATATATATATATATATATATATATATATATATATATATATATATATATATATATATATATATATATATATATATATATTATAAAATATTAGAATAAATCCCATGCCGACTATCATTGATTTTGGCTCAGAGACCCGTGCAGAACAGTTTGAAACATCACATATATAATTGATTGCAGTTAAAAAAAACAAAATTTAACAAAACAGAACACTTGATACTCTGGTGTGTTAACTCCCATCACTATCCCTTGGTTATACTTGCCTGGAAAAAGATTTCACCAGAGAGATTGAAATCGTGTCTTTTGTAAAGAACATTGCATGAGCCATGTCACTTCCCCTAATGATATAAGCATAGGTTCGTGCTTCTGAGGTGGGCCTGATACAGACACAGAAGATATGCAGGCTTTTTATGGGTGATGGAAGTGTTATGGTGGGGGTATCGTTGGGGTATGATGGAAGTGTTATGGTTGGGGTATGATGGAAGTGTTATGGTTGGGGTATCGCTCTAAACATGATAAGCATTTCATTTCATCTATTTGACCAGTGACTTGTTATACATTAGTATATGACATATCGTTTAATAGAACTTTTTCATAAGAAGCAAATGCCACATTGGCCTGTCAACCCACTGCTATCTTCATCAATGCCACTGTTGGAGGTAACTTGTGTGACAGCCTGAATTGTTTTCATTATAAAATTAATCAGAATTAATCAGTTATGTCAACAAAAGATTACAAATAGTAGCGTCGATTCTTTTTGAACAGTTTCCATTCTAAAATCTCTGAATATTTTTGTTCTAGTGTTATTTAAAATAAAACAATGTAAGTGAAATTCTTACGGTTTCAAAGGGGGATAGAAGCTAACAAAGAGGGCAATTGTATTATTTCTAGGATGACTCAAAGATAACTTATAAATACAAAATATTGCAATATCATATCACAAATAAAATTGTAGAATTTTTTGTGATATAAAATCCCATTATTTAAATGTACATAGCTTATTGTCACCTTGATGTTTCAAAGCGGTAGTATTTTGTTTGGACGGACCATTTAGCATTCAGGGAAAATGGAAAATTCTGGAACCTCCAACACATTAGTGCGAACGCAAGTATTCAGGGAAAATGGAGATGGTCTGATCTATAGGAAAATCCTTATCTCTAATATGGATAGAGAAATATGGTTAAAAGAATTGTAGAGCTCTGTGCCTTTACCCATGTCGGGTTGGTATCGGACTTGTCAGGGCTCTGTCTATCAAGGGCTACGCATGCCATCTGTCTACCATTGATCAGGTAAGGGCTACGCATGCCATCTGTCTACCATTGATCAGGTAAGGGCTACCCATGCTGTCTGTCTACCATTGATCAGGTAAGGGCTACCCATGCTGTCTGTCTATCATTGATCAGGTAATGACTACCAATGCTGACTGTCTATCATTGATCAGGTAAGGGCTACCCATGCCATCTGCCTACCATTGATCAGGTAAGGGCTACGCATGCCATCTGTCTACCATTGATCAGGTAAGGGCTACCCATGCCATCTGCCTACCATTGATCAGGTAAGGGCTACCCATGCCATCTGCCTACCATTGATCAGGTAATGACTACCAATGCTGACTGTCTATCATTGATCAGGTAAGGGCTACGCATGCCATCTGTCTACCATTGATCAGGTAAGGGCTACGCATGCCATCTGTCTACCATTGATCAGGTAAGGGCTACCCATGCCATCTGCCTACCATTGATCAGGTAAGGGCTACCCATGCTGTCTGTCTACCATTGATCAGGTAAGGGCTACCCATGCTGTCTGTCTATCATTGATCAGGTAATGACTACCAATGCCATCTGCCTACCATTGATCAGGTAAGGGCTACCCATGCTGTCTGTCTATCATTGATCAGGTAAGGGCTACCCATGCCATCTGTCTATCATTGATCAGGTAAGGGCTACCCATGCCATCTGTCTATCATTGATCAGGTAAGGGCTACCCATGCTGTCTGTCTATCGTTGATCAGGTAAGGGCTACCCATGCTGTCTGTCTATCATTGATCAGGTAAGGGCTACCCATGCTGTCTGTCTATCATTAATCAGGTAAGGGCTACCCATGCTGACTGTCTATCATTGATCAGGTAATGACTACCCATGCTGTCTGTCTATCATTGATCAGGTAAGGGCTACCCATGCCGTCTGTCTACCATTGATCAGGTAAGGGCTACCCATGCTGACTGTCTACCATTGATCAGGTAAAGGCTACCCATGCTGTCTGTCTACCATTGATCATGTAAGGGCTACCCATGCCATCTGTCTATCATAGATCAGGTAAGGGCTACCCATGCTGTCTGTCTACCATTGATCAGGTAAGGGCTACGCATGCCATCTGTCTACCATTGATCAGGTAAGGGCTACCCATGCTGACTGTCTATCATTGATCAGGTAAGGGCTACCCATGCTGACTGTCTATCATTGATCAGGTAAGGGCTACCCATGCTGACTGTCTACCATTGATCAGGTAAGGGCTACCCATGCTGACTGTCTATCATTAATTAGGTAAGGGCTACCCATGCTGTCTGTCTATCATTGATCAGGTAAGGGCTACCCATGCTGACTGTCTACCATTGATCAGGTAAGGGCTACGCATGCCATCTGTCTATCATTGATCAGGTAAGGGCTACCCATGCTGACTGTCTACCATTGATCAGGTAAGGGCTACCCATGCTGTCTGTCTATCATTGATCAGGTAAGGGCTACCCATGCTGACTGTCTACCATTGATCAGGTAAGGGCTACCCATGCTGACTGTCTATCATTAATCAGGTAAGGGCTACCCATGCTGTCTGTCTATCATTGATCAGGTAAGGGCTACCCATGCTGACTGTCTACCATTGATCAGGTAAGGGCTACGCATGCCATCTGTCTATCATTGATCAGGTAAGGGCTACCCATGCCATCTGTCTATCATTGATCAGGTAAGGGCTACCCATGCCATCTGTCTATCATTGATCAGGTAAGGGCTACCCATGCTGTCTGTCTACCATTGATCAGGTAAGGGCTACCCATGCTGACTGTCTATCATTAATCAGGTAAGGGCTACCCATGCTGTCTGTCTATCATTAATCAGGTAAGGGCTACCCATGCTGTCTGTCTATCATTGATCAGGTAAGGGCTACCCATGCTGTCTGTCTACCATTGATCAGGTAAGGGCTACCCATGCTGTCTGTCTATCATTGATCAGGTAAGGGCTACCCGTGCTGTCTGTCTATCATTAATCAGGTAAGGGCTACCCATGCTGTCTGTCTATCATTGATCAGGTTAGGGCTACCCATGCTGACTGTCTATCATTGATCAGGTAAGGGCTACCCATGCTGTCTGTCTATCATTAGGCTGCAAGAACTACAATCAGCCCTTTGTAAAAATTATCACTTTATGGTTGATTACCCTGTAAAAGGTTAGACATTCCCAGGGTGAATGGTTCACTGATCAATGTCATTTTAAGGATGAAATACAAATAAGCACCGGCAAATATTCTAAGAATGGTAGAATATCATAATGGAGTAAAAGTTTGGAGATCTTTCCGTGATCAACATCTTGCACTGAAAATATATGATGGAGCATTTTATGTTTGTAACCAAGCCGAGTTCACTAGGTGCTCATATTTGTTTAGAAGAACATGAAAACAGCTTGAGAATCGCCTCACTGGCAGGCTCTACCCGTCCACAACAAAGAGATGTGCCTTTAAGAATCACTGAATAGATATTAAATATTTGCCAAGTGTGAATTGTTTCACTCAAGGAAACCATTGGCGGCGTGTTCTGTGTTTCATGCAACTGAAAACTCTGACACGCCATTTTATACAAGCAAACTATGTTAATATCTTTGAGAAAACACAAGTGTAAATTTCAGACTGTGCCTGGGAAACCTAAACTACTCAAGGTCATTGCTTGAAAAGCAATTTAAGATATAACAGTTTGAAAAAAAGCACATTACAAAGAGACAGTGGCTCATCTAGAAACTGGTGCTAAATGCAACCCTATCTGTAAATTCCGATCTGTGAACGTTATAAAGCTAAGAAGCCAGAAAGTAGTCAAGAAGATATAGGATCTTTGGTTGTATCATGATAGATAAAAGCCGGTCACCGGAACTCAATGCCCTTCTCTTTTCGCAGAGTGACTGGTGATCTATAATTTGGTTCAACGTGTAATCATCTCTTTGCGATAATGCAAATGAAAGATCCATAGTAAAATTTTGAATAGAGTAGGGCACAAAAAGGGATTCTAACTGACCTGACAGTACCCGTATGCCAGTACCCAGCTTTACTAGGCCTCTTCAATATAGGCCTAAGAGAGTGTGTTATATACTGAGCCCGATGCAAAGGAGAGTAGTATGCCAGTGAAAATGATGTTAATACATTTTTGAAAAATCAAATGGACCCACCAGCAACACTCTCCAGAACTCACCCTACCTGGAGCCGCCAGTGAGAATGAAACAAGCAGAGTTACCAGGCTACGGGAGAGTGAAGGTATTGACTGGGCGGTATCCATCAAACTTCTGTGTTTATCGTCATCTCCTCTTCTCGGGATAACTACACGTGTCTCCGATAACCTCGCTGTGTTCTCGTCACACGGCAGCATTGTTGCCCGTGTTTATGCACGGCGAGAACTATCAAACACCCAGTCTCCAGGCTTCTACACGGCCGTAATAGACATGGGCTTAAAATACTTCAGACGAAGACAAATATTGAACTTAGATATTTGTTCTCAGATTCCAATTTAACCCCCCCCCCCAAAAAAAAAAATTAAAAAATTGAATATAAAAATAGAGATAAAGGCTTTTCTCTCTAAATTTGAACATATTGCATGCTTCAGTGTGTGAATTAATGACAAGATCTAGAAAATAGCTTTGGAATTTTTTCATCATAGGTTGATTTCAATGTTGAGTTAACATGATACTTAAACGACTTTCTACTTCACATGCTGAGATTTATATCAGTAGATGTAATGTTTGGTGGATAACAGGACATTCTTCAGACCGGGACAGTTATAAGCTGTTTCATTGTTGACCTGGTTTCTGAGGATGTGGCAATATTGGCACCTCAAGATGAAACATAAATATGCAAACAAGGAAATAGATAAAATAATGTGTTTGTTTACTCTATTCATATTTGTTGTCTGCAATTTGTACGGAATGCCTGATTTTTGGAAAGAGTGCATTGGATATATCAATTGTTAGTCTATGAAGAGGCTAACTTTGGTGTAATGGTCAACCAGCTTTCAGCCGCCATGTTTTTAGTACTTTCATAGCTTGGCTTCAGCTATCATAAATGATTTTGTTTTCAGAAATATGGACGTCTACCGAGGAAAAAAGGTTCCAGCTATGAGATAAAATAAAAACATTAGCGCCTGGAACCAATTTTCCTTGAAAGACTTCCATATTTGTGAAAACATGGACTGGCTTAAAGCCTACGACCTCACGTGGTCATGAAGGGAGACCAACAATGAGACGAGGTCCTTCCGCTCAACCAATCAGCATCGTCCTGAGACAAACAAATTTCATAGCATCTGAATGACCTCAAATCCATAAAAAGGAGGTACAGCGGTAGAGGTCCTGGCAAAGGCATTCACTTATGCGTCAAATTAACCTGGAACTGCGCCAACGTAACACCACAATACTAGCAAACAGGCTAATCTTATCATAGAAGAAGACAGCCATCGTTAATTCATAACTGTTAGTCTCGGGACAGTCATTTTGACCTTCCCCGTACATATCACTCTGATTCTATGACTTCTCCTGTACATATCACTCTGATTCTATGACCTCCCCTGTACATACCACTCTGATTCAATGACCTCCCCTGTACATACCACTCTGACTCTATGACCCCTGTACATATCACTCTGATTCTATGACCCCCGTACACATCACTCTGATTCTATGACCCCTGTACATATCACTCTGATTCTATGACCCCTGATTCTATGACCCCTGTACATACCACTCTGATTCTATGACCCCTGTACATATCACTCTGATTCCATGACCCCTGAGGCCACGGGCCATGGCACAGTTGGTTAGAGCGCCAGCTTATTAGCGACAGTTCCTCTGTGGTGATGCAAAGGTCGTGGGTTCGATCTCCGGCCGTGCCGAGATTGAATCCATGGTACAATTTCACACATGAGCTGAGGCCCGTGCCTAAAGGGTTAACCCGTTGTCCTTGTAAATCTGTGACCGGGTGGGTTGTCATGTCAAGGACCTGCGACATGACAATTCAGTGAGGCAGCACTATATCTGCTATAAGTAGGTCTCATCACGAAATGACTGAAATAATGTTGAAAGTGATGTAAAACCCCAAACAAACAAACAAAACAAACTCTGACCCCTGTACATATCATTCTGATTCTTTGACCTCCCCTGTTGACATCACTCTTTGGTTCTTTGACCTCCCCTGTTGACATCACTCTGATTCTTTGACCTCCCCTGTTGACATCACTCTGATTCTTTGACCTCCCCTGTTGACATCACTCTGATTCTTTGACCTCCCCTGTACATATCACCCTGATTCTATGACCTCTCCTGTACACACCACCCTGATTCTATGACCTCTCCTGTACATATCATTCTGATTCTTTGACCTCCCCTGTTGACATCACTCTGATTCTTTGACCTCCCCTGTTGACATCACTCTTTGGTTCTTTTATATTTTGGTTGAACCACAACTCCATCGCAGGCAGAAGACCAAATAATTAGTCTAGCCTAAATCACATTATATTACTAATAAAAAGGGTCGATAGAATTTGACGATAACACTGTATTGACATTTCACCTGATCACACAGAGGTGAGACGGAGTTATGAGTTGTGACTGCGCTGAGGGGCAGAGCGCTGTTGAGTTGGTATCACTGCTGGTTGGGCCGTTTCTCCGGCCTCCGGCGAGGCGCGCTCGCTCCTCTCCCGCATCGAGGCGCTGACTCCGGCCAAGGCCCGCGGGGCTCATACGCATGGCACACACAGGGAGAGTGTACTCTGCAACTTACACACAGTGAAATATACACTTTGAAATTTACAAACAATGGAAGAAATGAATTAACCATGTGAGGTGGAGTTTAGGGAAAGATGTTACCTGTGGGGTCGGTGTCTCATCTAACTTTGATCTTCGTTTCCTTGTGCAGGTGAGTTTGATGGAATGTGAAAGCAACCAGCAGATGCTAAAAATACAATTGAGAAATAAAAAAGTGCAATTTTAAATTTAAAAGTAATAAAATTAGATAATTTTAATTTGTTCAGAACTATTCAAACCTCTCTACAGAAGTATGAACATATATATGATTTGATCGGGCGTTTATCTGTATGAAATATAGGTTTAAGAAAAACATAAGTCTGGTTCCAATATCGCGTATTGATTAATATAAATGGAAAC
This sequence comes from Amphiduros pacificus, assembly GCA_949316495.1. Taxonomy (NCBI): domain Eukaryota; kingdom Metazoa; phylum Annelida; class Polychaeta; order Phyllodocida; family Hesionidae; genus Amphiduros; species Amphiduros pacificus. The sequence goes on along the minus strand of OX439008.1, from coordinate 42,863,933 downwards.
AGATTCCGTCCATCCGAATAGAATCAAATCGCATATGCGTCTGTGACAGTTGCAGATTGGGTAACTACGTTCCACTTGTAATATTTCAGTAAACATCTTAACGCCATGTGATTGAAAGGTTCGAGTGCAGATTGTTTGGTGCGGGATGAATCTGTAGGTCCGCAGAACAAATGGCGGTTGGCAGATAGTCAATCTCTGGTATTTGTCATGGAGGATAATCAGGCTATCACTCGGTCCCTGTCCCACTTACTAACAAATATCTTCATGCAATTACTATAGATATGTCCATAGACTTGTCACACGGTTATGTGGGCAGATTACACTGGCTTACCTCAGCGGGTCTAATAACTTTATCGAATTATATCATCAGCAGCGCGCCATACTTGCTAGTTTAGTTTGGTCAAAATCTCCTAACACGCAAGTCAACTTAGGGATGAGCAACTGCCTCTATTGAAATGGCAGATTCAAATTGTTTAGTCTAAAATTAGATTTACACATATGAAAGCTTTATCTATCCTATGTGGTAGCCAGTTCTGCTATTCCAGGTGGTAACTTGGAGTTTTTGTATACAACTGGCATCGATGAGGTGTGAAAACTCATTACAAATCCCAGGTTGTCTCCACAATGCGCCTCATACTGTAAGACTGATGGGTAAACTATTTTTTTATGTTTTTTTCTGAAGAGACTTTTGCAATGTACGACGAAAAAAGAAAATCATTTAAATTCTCTTGATACTTAATCATTTAAGCTTTAACTATTTTTTTGTGAATTTATAGACATAGAATATTTGAGGTTAAATATTGGTAAAATAAGTGAGTATGTCATGAGAATTAGAACTCTGAAGATGGGAACCGACAAAGTTAATACCACGCCTCTAGGTCTTCATTACGTGTAAGGCCCTTCCGAGATTAGGCAAGTTTCAACCAGCTTTCAGCCATCTTAGTTTCAGTGATTTCACAATTTGGTTCCCAAAATTATTAAAGATTTTGCGCCCAACACAATACCTGTGAACGGCCTCCTGAACATCTTTATTCAGCTATTTATTCCTCCAAACTAGATTTCGTTTACAGTGAAACCTCTATCCAGCCAGGGATTTTCACTTAAGGGGAAAAAGTCAAATAATTTGATATGCATGTAATGATGGGTAGACTTTCTGATGAAACCACCATGCCATCAGGACCATCTCAATCCCACCATAGTTGCCAATGCAGATACAAAGTTAGCTTAGATATTGCTTAAGCTTGAAAAGCAAATACGTGGTTGATATTGTCACCACTGAGTCACCAAGATAGACAATGCCAAAATTATAGCAATGTTTTAGTCTTGGTTATTTAAAAATCAAGATCAAAATAAAAGATTCGCAGCTGGAGATTAGGTGTATAAGTTGGGAAGATTTCATAGTTTTCTAAGTGTTGTGAAAATATTTCTTGTAGCAAGCCAATACCCTATTGCAATATCTACTTCTGCTATAATGACATTAACAAATTGCATTTTTACAAATGGAATAATACACGTAATCATTTTGAAGGATTAAAGACGTATGAAGGGTTTCCACAAACTTTAGAGTTAAAAGATCAAAGGATCTTATGGTAATAACCTTTCTTCATATAACACGTATATCTAGATGTAAGTTGGGATAACTGTGTTAATAAACTGTTGACACAAAGTATTTTATTGGAATGAGTATAAACGGTTGTGTCAGCTTGAATGTATCAAATCACTGAATTCCTTGTTGAGGCCATGTCCATCAGAGCCGCTCATGCATTGATTGCACCATATCTAACATTGTCTGTTTAATATAGCCTGTAGAACATGTCAGTACCACTACACATGGAACATGTCCACAATTATATATCCTCATGCCACATGTCTCAAGTTTCAAAACTTGCAAAATTCAATTAACAAAGGTCAGTTCAATACATTTCATCGCATGGCCTATGTAACGAATACGAAAATAAACCGCTTGAAATGAAATTGCTATTTAAGCTTAGCGTATTGTTCTTTAAAGAAAATATCCAAATATTTATCCCTCTCAGGTATTATCGGGGTTTCTCTTCTGAAAACACGCTAACCTGAGATTTGGTTCTGTTAAACCGGCTTTTGATTTGCCATAATCATACTACCATTCATATTTTACTGACAGAATAAAGTCCTTGAGAGGTGTCATGTTTTATCAAAGGATTCTAACACAAATGTAGCAGATTGTATTCAAGTATTATGCGATTACAAGTGTGTCCCATTTGAGAGACATTAGAGGTTATTGAGGAACACCGTATATGGCAAGCGTACGCATTTAAGGAACTCATTGTCCAATATGTCACTTCTCATCAAATATTACACTTCATATAAAATGCGCGGTTAGTTGATCAGAAATTTGACAAAAAAAGAAGAAAAATAAATACATATACTTTAAGGATTGTAAAGAAAGGTATGAAAATATATTAGAAACAAAAGCAATGTTTATTAACCATGTTTATCAATTTACTATTTTATTTGAATAGCCAAGAGTATGCATTCCCTTCAAGTGTTTTTTACTATGATTTATCATAATTGGTCATTTTATTTATTTGAGCAAATTTATTTATAAAAATATTTTCTAACTTAATATGAATATTCAAATCTACTTCATTTATAGAATATTTGTATCAGTTTCATTGTTTACAAGAAATTTATATATATATCAAAATCTAGAGAACTTTGTGATGATGAACTAGGTTCAGAAAACCAACTGGTATAAAGGCATATTTCTTTTACTCATTGGTTGGCTTATATTAGTTTCCGATGTGGCTCCAATAATATCAATTCATTTCACAACAGTTTTGCTGATCCTGAGAGAGATTTGAGAGTATAAACTGATAAATAAAACCGACATTGGATAATTAGATCAGATACACCTATATACACGAACAGGCATATGACATAAGAAACAGGACAGATACACCTATATACACGAACAAGGCATATGACATAAGAAACAGGACAGATACACCTATATACAGGAACAAGGCATATGACATAAGAAACAGGACAGATACACCTAGATACACGAACAAGGCATATGACATAAGAAACAGGACAGATACACCTATATACACGAACAAGGCATATGACATAAGAAACAGGACAGATAAACCTATATACAGGAACAAGGCATATGACATAAGAAACAGGACAGATACACCTATATACACGAACAAGGCATATGACATAAGAAACAGGACAGATACACCTATATACACGAACAAGGCATATGACATAAGAAACAGGACAGATAAACCTATATATACGAACAGGCATATGACATAAGAAACAGGACAGATACACCTATATACACGAACAAGGCATATGACATAAGAAACAGGACAGATACACCTAGATACACGAACAAGGCATATGACATAAGAAACAGGACAGATACACCTATATACACGAACAAGGCATATGACATAAGAAACAGGACAGATACACCTATATACACGAACAAGGCATATGACATAAGAAACAGGACAGATAAACCTATATATACGAACAGGCATATGACATAAGAAACAGGACAGATACACCTATATACACGAACAGGCATATGACATAAGAAACAGGACAGATACACCTATATACACGAACAAGGCATATGACATAAGAAACAGGACAGATACACCTAGATACACGAACAAGGCATATGACATAAGAAACAGGACAGATACACCTATATACATGAACAAGGCATATGACATAAGAAACAGGACAGATACACCTATATACACGAACAAGGCATATGACATAAGAAACAGGACAGATAAACCTATATATACGAACAGGCATATGACATAAGAAACAGGACAGATACACCTATATACACGAACAAGGCATATGACATAAGAAACAGGACAGATACACCTATATACAGGAACAAGGCATATGACATAAGAAACAGGACAGATACACCTATATACACGAACAAGGCATATGACATAAGAAACAGGACAGATACACCTATATACACGAACAAGGCATATGACATAAGAAACAGGACAGATACACCTATATACACGAACAAGGCATATGACATAAGAAACAGGACAGATACACCTATATACACGAACAAGGCATATGACATAAGAAACAGGACAGATACACCTATATACACGAACAGGGCATATGACATAAGAAACAGGACAGATACACCTATATACAGGAACAAGGCATATGACATAAGAAACAGGACAGATACACCTATATACACGAACAGGGCATATGACATAAGAAACAGGACAGATACACCTATATACACGAACAGGCATATGACATAAGAAACAGGACAGATACACCTATATACACGAACAGGGCATATGACATAAGAAACAGGACAGATACACCTATATACACGAACAAGGCATATGCCATAAGAAACAGGACAGATACACCTATATACACGAACAAGGCATATGACATAAGAAACAGTACAGATACACCTATATACACGAACAAGGCATATGACATAAGAAACAGGACAGATACATCTATATACACGAACAAGGCATATGCCATAAGAAACAGTACAGATACACCTATATACACGAACAAGGCATATGACATAAGAAACAGGACAGATACACCTATATACACGAACAAGGCATATGCCATAAGAAACAGTACAGATACACCTATATACAGAGCAAGGCATATGACATAAGAAACAGGACAGATACACCTATATACACGAACAAGGCATATGACTTAAGAAACAGGACAGATACACCTATATACACGAACAAGGCATATGACATAAGAAACAGGACAGATACACCTATATACACGAACAAGACATATGACATAAGAAACAGGACAGATACACCTATATACACGAACAAGGCATATGACATAAGAAACAGGACAGATACACCTATATACACGAACAAGGCATATGACATAAGAAACAGGACAGATACACCTATATACACGAACAAGGCATATGACATAAGAAACAGGACAGATACACCTATATACACGAACAAGGCATATGACATAAGAAACAGGACAGATACACCTATATACACGAACAAGGCATATGACATAAGAAACAGGACAGATACACCTATATACACGAACAAGGCATATGACATAAGAAACAGGACAGATACACCTATATACACGAACAAGGCATATGACATAAGAAACAGGACAGATACACCTATATACACGAACAAGGCATATGACATAAGAAACAGGACAGATACACCTATATACACGAACAAGGCATATGACATAAGAAACAGGACAGATACACCTATATACACGAACAAGGCATATGACATAAGAAACAGGACAGATACACCTATATACACGAACAAGGCATATGACATAAGAAACAGGACAGATACACCTATATACACGAACAAGGCATATGACATAAGAAACAGGACAGGCCCATCAAGAGAAAGACTTGTTGTTTTACATCACTTTCAACTTTACTTCAGTCATTTCGTGATGAGACCTACTTGTAGTAGACTGGATTGTCATGTCGCACTGGATTGTCATGTCTGTCCGCACTGGATTGTCATGTCTGTCCGGACTGGATTGTCATGTCTGTCCGCACTGGATTGTCATGTCTGTCCGCACTGGATTGTCATGTCACAGGTCCTTTACATGACAACCCACATGGTTACAGATTTACAAGGACGACGGGTTAACCCTTTAGGCACAGGCCTCAGCTCATGTGCTAAATTGTATCATGATTTCAATCTCGGCACGGCCGGGGATCGAACCCACGACCATTGGATCACCACAGAGGAACTTAAGCTGGCGCTCTAACCAACTGCGCCACGGCCCGCGGCCCTTAACAGAAAGAATAACTATGACATTGTTTCCCTAAGAGAATATATTTGACTTCAGATTTGAAACACTGGAACGCAGGGGATGAAAAATAATGAGTAGGGGAGAGCGACGAAAGCATTCGCACCTATTATATAGCCGTGACAGCAGTTATGATACCTGTATCCACGATGTGAACGCACCCATAACAAGATGGCCGAAAGTTGACGGAAGATTGCAGAAAAAAATTTTTCTTAAGATCCTAACATGTAATGAGTTTCAAGGAGTTCCAGGATAATCGAATGAGGAGTGGGAAGTGTTGAAGGAGATTTACCATTATAATCAGACTTGAGAGGAGACTTGAGATATTACTCAGCAAGCCACCGCCATATATCACCACGGAAACTGTATGAGAGCTACTTTTTATGTCACAAATCTGCGAGAAATATCAATTACCACATGACAGAGCAGAAAATTAAAGTGTGTTATCTATCTCAATACATTAAAAGTTGTCTACTTCACTTTGAAATTTGTTAACGATGTGATGTCCAGGTGAATAGTTTATCAAAACTTAACATCGAATAACCACCAATTTAAACATTAAGTTCTTCTAAAATTAACTACATCATGCTCTCGTTGAAGCATTTTGAAACTTTTTAGCATATATTAAGTAAAACTTATCTTCAGATAATATTTCCAGTTTGTTTATTTGACGTTTGCTTATAAGACACAAACTTTAGAATTGTTTTCAAAAAAAGAATAAATAGATAAAAATTAAAAAAAAAAAATGAAAATAAAAACAACCAGTAAATGTTTTTTATTGGTAACCTTCGGTATTATCGATTGAAATATGACTAGCTGAAACAACTAAATGTGGTGTTATTTCTCGATTGGAAGATATATGCACTGGTACACATACAAATACAAATGTAATAAATGCAAGCCATTTCCTCTTTTGTTGTTGGCCATGTATTCATTTAATGGAGGATGTTATTTGCCAGTAATGGCCTAATCCTGGTCTATCTTAATTCCTACAAATATTCCAACTAAGAAATCATTACCACAATTAGGTTAATTAATAGGAAGGAATAAACATGTTATTTTGTCTGCATCATGCTTCAACTGCCACAAACCAAATCATGTTATGATGATATTCAAAGAAAAGACAACGGGTCCACGTTGAAACTCACTTAATGAAAAAAACCTAAAAACAACTTTATTTGGGCATAACCTAAAAGATGTTAAATAATAATCTAAATTTGTGTTATTCATATGGGATCATGGCCAGTTCATGATGAGTGTGTGTGTGTGTTATCTGTTGATTGCCTTTGTTATGGTGATAGGGTATGCAATGATAAGCTTAATAGCGGGGATCTGAGGACCTACTGACATCCATCGTCTGTTCATTTGTGTAATGGGATCTCCATGGCCTTGTGTGTGAAATAAATAACCACATTCTCAACACAGATGTATGAGCAACAGCCAACAACATTGCTTTTGACACATTGTAATGTAAGCTAGTTTTGCATTTTATGAGGCAATATCAGATTATAGTGACATTTTGCAATGCCACATCCAAAACAGATAAGAGATGAATTTTCTTCGAGGGGAGTTCCAAAAATAAGAGGAAATCTACAGTCGACCTAACTGGAACTACAGAGAAAATATAGGACAGAGTTCCCACCTCTAATTGACCATATTATCTCAGGAATTTTGGGATAATAACATTATTATTGGAAATTAAGGGTTTTGCCACTTTAACAAACGCACTTGACCCAGGGTAGATAATATTAAGCATTGGAGATGAAAGGAGTGCATTTTCCACTGATAGCAGTTGTTGTGAGCACTGTAGTTAAACTTTAGATGACTCCAAATAAAAGGCACAGAGACAACTGTGTAAAGCAATGGCCCACAAAAGCCTGAGCAAACGGTTAGCACGCCTGAACAAACTTCATGTTCCTGAACAAATTAGGCATAACAGTTTGAAACCAGTGTCACATATATAGCTTGCCCTCTATCGGTATCTCCCATGTCCACTTTGTATGTCAACTCTGAAAGAAATAAAAACTTGTGCACAACTATGAAGTCTCACATAATTTCAAATATGGACATATTTGGTGTTGACAGGCTAACATTATTACATTTATATGGGTACACTCACATGGTTATGCGCGCTTGGTCACACGCACATATATACACAAATGTGATACACCTATGACAAAAACGCACATGGTTTTACGCACATGGTTACACGCACATGGTTACACGCACGTGGCTACACTTGATTAGTTACATTTACATAGTCAAACTAAATTTTATGGTGATGAGTAGCTATACCTGTCCCAGATAGTCTTGCTCACTACTTGAACTATTTGACTATACGAATTAACTCTGCATGTTGACCAGCTATTAATTAGTGAGTGCGGTAACCTTGAGACTGTACTAGATCAGCCTTTAATGAACGATGATCTGGGGATTATAACGGTGGAATCACATCTAATATTCAGGCACCAAAATATCTGAACTGATACGTGGGTACGGGTGGCTAATGATGAGGTCTCGTATAGGACGAGAGTCCATAATATACACTCGACTGTGATAGGATCTATTTACGACATCTATGAGTACCTTTTACGACTTTTATGACCCCGTTTCCGCATCCCGTTTTGGATTATGATTATTTCACCTTTCACTACGCTTTAGCTTCCGAGGAGAAGGAATTCTAATCAGATACAAGACAAGATTCATTTAATTTGCCCACATATGATTTATCTTTATGTATATATATAGCACTTCAATGAAATGCCATTTGATAAAGGGATAAACAACTTGTCACGCCCTAACAGCAATCGGAATAGGGGTATGATCAGATGAAATATCTCATACATCTTAAGTATCATGTATGTTTGATGACAGGATTGGGTTTAAGGAAATTGGCCAGGCAAGGTGAATTATGTGAGAACGTGAGAGAAAAAAGGCTATGATATTACGTTATTGGCACCTATTTTCACCATGGGCTTTCTCTCCCTAAATCAGCACAGGTGTGTACCATAAAACTCTGTATTCTGGGTGTACCTGATTCCGATCCCGAGGATCAAAGTCACATATAACCCAGCCAATTGCCACTTATTGTGTGTTAATTATATAGATGGGCTTGAAGGGTATTTCCTTAGCAGTACAGGAGGTCATATGGAGCTATCTCATCAATCCTCGTACAATCTGTGTGGTCAGAGGTGTTGAAACTGCCACCTACCATTCTCGCTACACATCACGGTGTTCACGTCTTTGACGAGACTTCATTGATTCTTAGGATCTATTGGCTTTGTTCATACTAGTCAACTAACTTGTGATGAGAATCAATTTCCCTGTGCGTTCTATTCGCAAGCCTCACCGAGAACATGATATCAACACATACGTTAAGAACAAAAACAAACATCAACTAAAACAGTTAGGTAATCGATACACAATCAAACACTGCAAATTCCAATTCTAGCTTGTTTGGTGATGATTTTATCGTGGTATGGCTTTGCCTCCTGGGTATCAGAAAAGGGGGACATTACTGCCATACGAATAGTCTGTCATATTCTTCTATTCATAATAAGATGATCATATGCACACAAGCACATTTTAAAAAGATTAAACTTTGTCATATCCATTTTTAGTAACATGCGGCTCCAAAGCCTGGATAAATAAAGTTTCAATTTTGAGCCAGTTTTTCAGTTTTGAGCTTTCATGTAACCTACACAACATTTTTTGTAAGGTTTAAGGCCCAAACATTTATTATGACATTTAGAGTTCACAAACTGTTGTATACAGTAGATGAACAGCATTTGGAATAACCAGACAATTTAACAGTCAAAATATTTCAGAACAAATTACTTCTTTGATAATGCATGTTTTATCTAGTAACATTGTTTTATTGGACCTTTATGTATCTGTAAGTTAACATAAGCCAGTTGCGATTATAAAACAAAACTATGTCGATCTAATCGTTTATAAATCCCATGTGTATAATTCTAAAACATGTCTTTTTGTTCTGATCTATAGACCATGAGTATCTATTTCTTTATCGAGATTATTCATTATTTTGACTAATGGATGTAGTATTATTTTCACATCGATAGTACAGACTTTGTATTATATGAATTATATATATATATATATATATATATATATATATATATATATATATATATATATATATATATATATATATATATATATATATATATAAATATATGTGTGTGTGTGTCTGGCTGTATGTGTGTGTATGTGTGTGTGTAGGTTAGAAGACTGAGGCATACAGTCAGAAACCACAAGTAAACATATATCTTGATATTGAGGTGTGATTAAACTTATCTAAGCTAAATCCTCATTGTCCAAATCACTCCCCTATCCGGGATAATCCGTTCCTTTCTTACTGACCTTCTTGACTGAATGAGACGGATAAGGCCGGATGTGAGATCGGGTATCATATTAATGGTCACCCCATACGTTTCCCACCACTTCCCCCGCAATTCTTCATATTGAGCCCCAGAGCCCCCAGCCGAGGCGAGAGAACCCTCGCCGCCCGCTTTCCCACGTGTACCACCCCGCCCATCTCAAGTAATTAAGGGCGTGAGTGCCACAGAGTGATAGACCTGTAAACCATATGCATAGATGGAACTATACTCCAGGACATATACCAGTCTCTCCTTTGCCCGAGGTGAACAATGGTCATCACCCACATACACAGATGTCGTAATCAGTTAATCTTAATCTTAGGGATAATTTTATCACTAAAGCATGTATATTTATTTGTATGTACATTCATATTCAGTATTTTCATGATCTTCAATATTCATATATGGAACTATTTTTTTTCTTTTGGTATAAAGTTGAAGTGTCTGGTGTTATTATTAAGGGAAATCACAATAAAAGTAAACCTGATGGAAGCAATGGCAGTTCTGTGGTCCAAGTTAGCCTGAGGGAACTACAATAAGTACGCGCCAGCTGGCACCATGCGTTCTCAGCACCAACATCTTTCTCGCATACACTTTATGTACGTTAATGCTACCATTGTAAGAACACATTGCCTGAGGACGCTTGCGGCTGACAATGCAATCTGCAAATGATAGCTCTGTTCTACTCGTTTTTTCAGTTATATGTGATTACAAGAGGTCTGACTCCACAATTTCACGAGAAAAAACACCGAAAATACTTTCTCTCAGATAGATTTTTGGAGTCTCTCTGAAGGTTAACAATAAAAAAAACACAAATGATTAAACATTCCTCTTGTCCAGATTTGTCTTATCAAAACACATCATCACAGAAGTACTTTAATGATCAGTGACACTTTTGTGTTTTTCAAGATTGAGGGCGGTTTTACAAAAGAAAGTCAATCAGAGAAATATATGGTCTTGAAGAATTTTATAGGCTTGGCATATGTTAAACAATGGAAGAAGGGCAAATAAAACAGATGCTGCATTTCCATGATAGGCAACAGTTCCTGACCAAGTGTTTTACTCCAGAGTGAACGTCATTACTCTACATAAACATTGACCTTGAACCAATTTATATATATATATATAAAGGTAATATTAAACTATTTTTATCTGGACTTTCTAATATGATGTATTGTTATTTTATGTTATCAATGCCAGCAGTCCTTTGAAGAAACAACATATTTTCAGTAATGCTAATTTCTAACCTTAGTTTGAGTGGTGAAACTAGATTGAGGTCAGCACACATTAAAGTTTAATAAGGATTCAATAGAATTTTTACTTTAGACAGCCCAGCAGTGTATGATAGCACTGACTGCAGACGTCAATAGATAGTATTTTTAGATTCAACTTGAGATGTTGATGTTGAGGTCTTGAAGTAATTTCTATCACTTTACTAAGGAGTGGATTAATGTAAAATACATCAGATTCGCGGAAGAATTTATAGCTGGTAAAATGTCATTTTCAAATATGAATGACATTTATAAATAGATCTTTTTTGTTCTGTCACAAATGGCATCTTAAACTATGTGATATTATTTTTTTTAAACATTATAAGTAGATATTTGAATACCCATCGAATTATTATGCCATTAATTACGCCATTAATTACGCCATTAATTATGCCATTAATTACGCCATTAATTTTGCCATTAATTTTGCCATTAATTATGCCATTATCTATGGCACGTTATTTTTCTGTTCTGCTTTAATGATTTTAATGAGGTAAAGCTTAAGTTTACATTTGTTTTATACCTTTGCGTTTTTAAAACATGGCCATGGGCATCTGAATAAAAAAGAAATTTCCGTGGACATCAAGGAGATTACTCTAATATCAATTTATGTTTGTAGTCAAGGTTATTAGTAAATACTTGCAGACCTGTTCTGAACAGTTCAATGACTTAAAAGCAAACATCTAAACTTAACACTGTCGACAATGTTGGCCTCACAAACGCAGCCAAAATACGTACCAGCGTCTGTAAGTTTGTTGATGTAGGGAAGTAGATAAATACGAAACAGACTTCTTGCCCATTCACCTGAGTCAGTTTGATGGGAAATCTTGATGAAGTCTGAATCGTCCACTGTCTCTACTGTAATGGATTTGGTGTGTATCAGATAGGGTGACAGAGTACAAAATACGAAACTTTCACCAGCATGACGTGTCAATTGGTTGGTTAGTACGAGAGTGCCTCTGGCAAGGGTAGGCAGTAACAAATTGAAATACCGCTGACAAACAGAAGACCCGTGCAGTTAAGTCTCGGAGGAAGCCTAACGATAATAGCTTTAGTTTCATTTCTTAATTCTCTGGGACAATTAGGTATATGCAAATGAACACACTCTCTCACACACACACACACAATTTTATACATCTGTGTGGGTGTACATATAAAATCAAATGAATTCTGTTCATGTTCATACTGAAGTTCAATGAACCTATCCAATAGATTTTTTTCTCACATTTGATGATGAAACAGAACCAGCCATACATCATCGTAGTTGAGATTGATTTTGACCCAGACAAAATGTACATTGGGAAACTTATATCTGACTGTGACCCCCAGATATTGAGCAGCCCATTCCCTGGTCTGACAGAAGCATGCTGAGAAGAGAAGGTTGTGATTTCTCATCAATGAGCTACTCAACAAATAATTGCTCCTGTCTCCCATACAACTTTCTGTCTATCTCTTTTAAACTTTTTAATTTGCCTTTTCTCTGAAATCTTTGTATCTGCCTATATTTTCATATACAGGCAGGGATTGAGAATCTTTATTAGAACATGTAGGCGGTATAACAGTACTAGGGCAGTACCTGGAGTTGTTTCAGCAATGCTTTCACCATTGAGAAGTAAATGTGTTCTGAACCTGCCAGGATGATGTCATCTCAACTTACACGAAATCATGCATTGCTTTTGCCTAATGAAGCGTTTCATTTCACAATCGACAAGCCATTAACATCTGACATGATTTATTTACAAAGCAATTAATTATAATATAGCGGTTTCAAAAATATATTTTAAATTTGATTTAACATAACACCTCTTCAACATGTTTTGGGGAAGTAATTTTTGTTTAACACTTTTCATACCAGATGCTTCAAAATGACTTCCAGTACAAATCTCGCGAGGTGGGAGTTGTAAACACACGTGACTTCCGTTTTGCATTGATTGTGTTTGAATGGCAAGCAGACGATAAACATTTGTCAGATAAAAGTTCTATTTTACATCTCAAACACGCGATGAACATAGAAACTAGACAAGCTTCTACAATTTTGCATGTGCTTTGTGTCCAAACAGCGTTTACCTGTATAAGAAATGAGTAAGTTTTAGAGACACAAACGAGCTTTGAGTAGATTGGAAACACATTTAGGGCAGAAGAAAAAAGAAACCTTCATGTTCAATTGGTAATCACAGAACAAAACATGTAACCCATATTTCTCACAACACGTCATGTCCCGATGATAACTGCTTAGGTAAAGTGCAATCTTCATCTTCAATCAAAGAAATAACATTACCCTAAGGATACACCACTGCCAACTATGAGTCACAATGCTTAACAAGTCTATTTATCTTGGTTGTGTTATTGCAGAGTTAACCAGGGAAACAATCAAGCTGCCCACAGTACTAGTGCAAGTTTTGAACTATGTTGTGTTACAAGGACTAGCAGATTCCCTGGGATTCGTCCATTATTATGTGGCCAAATAATTGGCTAATAGAATTCCTTTGAGAACGGTTATAGCAGCAGGAACTTTGCCAGATGGTACAATAAGGAGCTTCAATAAAAGTAATTAGGTTTTCACACCTATGCTGGGCCACATAATGAGAACATCAGCGATCTATTGATTACATCCCATGTCAAAGATTCCCTCACAATTTTTGGTGTAACTGAACGTGGGATTGACTGTGGTTCACACCTGAAAATCATATGTACAGTACAATTTATTCACCAAATCTGTGCAGATATACATGTTATAATTGTACTAATAAGTACAGAAATGTTTATATGTTATATGGTACAATATATTGCACCAAATAAAAAGTAGAAAAATGTAAAGTGCAGTAATTGGTATGAACCCCTCATGTGTGCATCAGCATTAGGAACCCCATGTTTGTCAAACGTAAAAAATAGTGCTATCAGTGGAGGTAGTCGAATAGAGCAGTCAGTGAGATGTCTGGGAGTCAAATAGAGCTGTCAGTGAGATGTTTGGGAGTCAAATAGAGCTGTCAGTGAGATGTCTGGGAGTCAAATTGAGCTGTCAGTGAGCTGTCTGGGAGTCAAATAGAGCAGTCAGTGAGATGTTTGGGAGTCAAATTGAGCTGTCAGTGAGATGTCTGGGATTCAAATTGAGCTGTCAGTGAGATGTTTGGGAGTCAAATAGAGCAGTCAGTGAGATGTCTGGGAGTCAAATAGAGCAGTCAGTGAGATGTTTGGGAGTCAAATTGAGCTGTCAGTGAGATGTCTGGGATTCAAATAGAGCTGTCAGTGAGATGTCTGGGAGTCAAATAGAGCAGTCAGTGAGATGTCTGGGAGTCAAATTGAGCTGTCAGTGAGATGTTTGGGAGTCAAAATGAGCTGTCAGTGAGATGTTTGGGAGTCAAATAGAGCAGTCAGTGAGATGTTTGGGAGTCAAATTGAGCTGTCAGTGAGATGTCTGGGAGTCAAATTGAGCTGTCAGTGAGATGTCTGGGAGTCAAATTGAGCTGTCAGTGAGATGTCTGGGAGTCAAATAGAGCAGTCAGTGAGATGTCTGGGAGTCAAATTGAGCTGTCAGTGAGATGTCTGGGAGTCAAATTGAGCTGTCAGTGAGATGTCTGGGAGTCAAATAGAGCAGTCAGTGAGATGTCTGGGAGTCAAATTGAGCTGTCAGTGAGATGTTTGGGAGTCAAAATGAGCTGTCAGTGAGATGAGCCAATTAGTGCTGTACTGTCTGTGAGATGATTCAATTAGTGCTGTCTGTGAGATGAGCCAATTAGTGCTGTCTGTGAGATGAGCCAATTAGTGCTGTACTGTCTGTGAGATGATGCAATTAGTGCTGTACTGTATATGAGATGCGCCAATTAGTGCTGTACTGTCTATGAGATGATTCAATTAGTGCTGTACTGTCTGTGGGATGATTCAATTAGTGCTGTACTGTATATGAGATGAGCCAATTAGTGCTGTACTGTCTGTGAGATGAGCCAATTAGTGCTGTACTGTATATGAGATGAGCCAATTAGTGCTGTACTGTATATGAGATGAGCCAATTAGTGCTGTACTGTATATGAGATGAGCCAATTA
The DNA here is from genome assembly GCA_949316495.1 of Amphiduros pacificus. Classification (NCBI taxonomy): domain Eukaryota; kingdom Metazoa; phylum Annelida; class Polychaeta; order Phyllodocida; family Hesionidae; genus Amphiduros; species Amphiduros pacificus. The sequence goes on along the minus strand of OX439008.1, from coordinate 42,848,368 downwards.
GTGCTGTACTGTCTGTGGGATGATTCAATTAGTGCTGTACTGTATATGAGATGAGCCAATTAGTGCTGTACTGTCTGTGAGATGAGCCAATTAGTGCTGTACTGTATATGAGATGAGCCAATTAGTGCTGTACTGTATATGAGATGAGCCAATTAGTGCTGTACTGTATATGAGATGAGCCAATTAGTGCTGTACTGTATATGAGATGAGCCAATTAGTGCTGTCTGTGAGATGAGCCAATTAGTGCTGTCTGTGAGATGATTCAATTAGTGCTGTACTGTATATGAGATGATCAAATTAGTGCTGTACTGTCTGTGAGATGAGCCAATTAGTGCTGTCTGTGAGATGATTCAATTAGTGCTGTACTGTATATGAGATGATCAAATTAGTGCTGTACTGTCTGTGAGATGAGCCAATTAGTGCTGTCTAAGAAATGAGCCAATTAGTGCTGTCCATGAGATGAGCCAAATAGTGATTTAGATGAACTTCTGTCAAATATTGTCAGCAGTATAATGGGATTTCATATGGTATGTGAATTACACTATAAGTAAGGTGCTCGGAATAGTGCTTCAGATGAGAGATATCAGCTTAAAATAGATTCATTTCAGGGGTTCGTTGTTCATGCATTTTCGAACTCCTTTTCTTCTTTTTCTTTTTAAAAAGTACTTTGAGAAAGATATTTTTAGAAGTCAATTCCAGCCAGGTGTAATATCTTCAATGACCAGACAATATCGTGCGCATAACACTGCAGCTACATGGTGCCTTGTCAAGAGATTTCATTAAACGACTCTACAGTTCCTTTCATTGGTTAAGAGTGAGTCCATATAATCAATGCATCTCGTAATGAGGAAAATAGGACAATAATTATCAAACATCATCAGCCACTATCGATGATACTTTGACCCCAAATATCACCCCAACCCGTGCTAACACACATTATCTTTTGTCAGAGTCTTAATTGGCCCTAGGACTGTTTGGAATTAAGTATTTATACCTGACTATTTTTAAATTTTAATCATCTGGTCTGAACTGATCTTCCGACAGAGAACTTTTTTTAAGTTTGAAAATAATGATATGTTAACAAAGACATTTTGTCTGGTGTGGGGTGATCCATGCAAGGTGATCTTCTCAGGGTGATCCATGCAAGGTGATCTTCTCAGGGTGATCCATGCAAGGTGATCCTCTCAGGGTGATCCTCTCAGGGTGATCCATGCAAGGTGATCTTCTCAGGGTGATCCATGCAAGGTGATCCTTTCAGGGTGATCCATGCAAGGTGATCCTATCAGGGTGATCCATGCAAGGTGATCCTCTCAGGGTGATCCATGCAAGGTGATCCTTTCAGGGTGATGCATGCAAGGTGATCCTCTCAGGGTGATCCTCTCAGGTGATCCTCTCAGGGTGATCCATGCAAGGTGATCCTCCAGGGTGATCCATGCAAGGTGGTCCTCTCAGGGTGATCCATGCAAGGTGATCCTCTCAGGGTGATCCATTCAAGGTGATCCTTTCAGGGTGATCCATGCAAGGTGATCCTCTCAGGGTGATCCATGCAAGGTGGTCCTCTCAGGGTGATCCATGCAAGGTGATCTTCTCAGGGTGATCCATGCAAGGTGATCCTTTCAGGGTGATCCATGCAAGGTGATCCTCTCAGGGTGATCCATGCAAGGTGATCCTCTCAGGGTGATCCATGCAAGGTGATCCTCTCAGAGTGATCCATGCAAGGTGATCCTCTCAGGGTGATCCATGCAAGGTGATCCTCTCAGAGTGATCCATGCAAGGTGATCCTCTCAGGGTGATCTTCTCAGGGTGATCCATGCAAGGTGATCCTCTCAGGGTGATCCATGCAAGGTGATCCTCTCAGAGTGATCCATGCAAGGTGATCCTCTCAGGGTGATCCATGCAAGGTGATCCTCTCAGGGTGATCCATGCAAGGTGATCCTCTCAGGGTGATCCATGCAAGGTGATCCTCTCAGGGTGATCGATGCAAGGTGATCCTATCAGAGTGATCCATGCAAAGGTGATCCTCTCAGGGTGATCCATGCAAGGTGATCCTCTCAGGGTGATCCATGCAAGGTGATCCTCTCAGGGTGATCGATGCAAGGTGATCCTATCAGAGTGATCCATGCAAGGTGATCCTCTCAGGGTGATCCATGCAAGGTGATCCTCTCAGGGTGATCCATGCAAAGGTGATCCTCTCAGGGTGATCCATGCAAGATGATCCTCTCAGGGTGATCCTCCAAGGTGATCCATGCAAAGGTGATCCATACAGCGTTGATAGGTGCTCAGACAGTTTGTGATATATAAATGTCACACGTGTTGGCAGATTAGCCAACCGGGCACGATAGACATCTTTGTAACACAATCGTTATTTCGACTAATGGGCCACTCATGGCTTGCAATCAATATCCTTTATTAATTTACTGGCGCTATTTCCCACGATATAAAACAAAGTGATATTATATATGATAAGTTCGTTTACATTCTCACCCTTAATTCTATTTTGAAACGACCCCCACAGCACTGATCCTTGAGAGATTTTTCCAATATGTCAAGATATAATGATGTGCTTTGAGAAGGGAGTGAGATCACTGTGACAAAAGACTATCAGGAAATATATTACACGTTATTCCAGAAGCCCCATATAGTGCAGCAAGAGCCAGCAATTCTGTGAGCAGGATTATACAAGCTAGACACAAAATCATTTTCCTTTTGTCAAAGCTGATATAAATCAAACACAATAGATTATGTAACGGAAAAATAGATGTTAAACTGTGACATTTTGCGCATGCAGCAAAAACGCTGATGAGTTTAACTATGGCTGGGTATGGAGTACAGCATACACATAAAACACATGCAGGTGGCTGTATCATCTTAACATATGTATTTGTCGTTTTGTAACTTTCATTTACACAGGTTTGTATCCAAGACGCGAGAAAGTCTTTTTTAATGAAAAAGTAAAACTTTTGAGGCACAAAACTTTCAAAATGTTTACTCAATACTGCAGTGCTTTGTAATAAAAATCTTCTATGAAAATATTTATTCCTGACATAGACCCTATATAAACAACTTAATCCACAGCTATGATATTAATTTTTATCATTCCCCTTTGAAATAGAATTTTCATGTTCAATTTTATATTGCAAGTTAAAAGAGGCAATTTATCAGAAGTATTATTCATAAAGGCGGAAATAACAGATAAGAGACTTTATAAACTTCTCACTTTAAACGAGCCAGAAACAACATTTAGAGTATTTAGCATTGGTTATGTGGATATCAGAATATTGGTTTCAACATTTGACACAATCTGTCTCTGTGCAAAGAGACATCAGATAGCTTTTGATCCTGGATTTCATACGATAAAATGTTACCAGACCAAATGGTCTGGGCGGAATCCGTGAACTTGGTAACCTTTAGATAACATTCCAAACCAACCATTTTGCTTGTGAAAAGGACCTCTGATAAAGGAACTAGCGTGTGTATCGTTCCATGCTTGAGGTTATAACCAAACCCAAGACATTTCTACGTCACGGAAACCGCCTATCCATTTCCACACCAGTCAAATCTCGTTTGTTATCACCTCAATCACGTGGCGCGAGAACTTAAAAATGGCTGCCACAACTTGTAATTAATCACATGAAATCTATAATCACAATTGTTAGATTTTCACTTGGTTTCTAAATGAAGTAGTCCTCTTTTTTAAGTTTGTGATTAAAGCACCTTGTCAAGAAAAATGCTGTTAAGTAACTCCTGAATCAGACCAGTTGGAAAGAATTTAAAGATCTCATTGTGGAATGACAGACAATGAATCATTCATTAATACCATAATTCAAACTTTGATAAAGGCATTTTGGAATGTAGTAATCTTTCTCTCTTTCTCTTCATATCTTATTGAAAACTATTCTGTTATAAATGTCCAAGTTTCCTGATGAAATGATGAATCATAAAACGTTTGGGGCAATTATAATCTGAATGGAACATTGAATGGAATATTGTACTTCCGAACATCAAAACTATCACAATTTGACAAAACACATTACACTGAAAATAGACACGGACGAAAACAGCGACAGAAGTAGTCAAATAAGCCAGAGAGAAAGTCCTTCCTGACATTAAGACAAGGAATTCTGCTATTTAGCCAACCGAGAGAGGTTTGATACGATAGCATGAAATTATCTCTATTTATGATATTGTGGTTTAAAGAATATGATTTAACTTGTGCCTGTTAGTATCAAGTCAGATTCGCACATCTGTAAAGATATTGGTACACAGTGACGTAGAGATTGTTTTTCATACAATTCGCTTTTTACCTTCGGTACCATCATGGTATGACATCAGGCTGTTCAGTCAATCTATGCCAATCATCACTCAATGCTCCCACCTCAAGCGTATCAAGGCAAGCTAGCAAACAAAAAACAAAACAAAATCCTATAAAGAAATTATTTGTGTTTCACGGTTTCTTTCCCATGTCCCAAGTTACCGGGTTCATTTCGGCAGAGCGGCACCCAGCTGAGGGGGCTAAAGGGTAGTTGAATAATTTGGCCCCCTTGACACCGCTGTAACCATGTAGCGCCCCCTTGAGGGGTTATGCAGCCTCAGTTTGAGAACATCCCTTACAAGATCTCACATTCACATTCATAGCATTACGTTTCTCTGACGTGTCTATCTCTCCTGAAAGACAAATGAATTATCATGACGTCCAACAAGTTCCTGAAGGTCGCTGAATCTAAATGGAAAGAAATGAGATTTATATATAAATTTCCAAAAGTTATATATCCAAATATCATTTAAAAGTAATGAAAATGAAAGTTTTTGGTCTGAAGTTGTGATTTTCAGGCATCAGACTTTGGCGAAATGTAACATACCAAATTACTTATATAAAAGCCTATGAAGGAGACAAATTTCGTCAGAACTATGTCGGGGAGTAGAGAACCTCATTTTCTGAAATATTACAAACCCTAATATTTTGAGTTTTAAAATTGAATATTTGTATTTGTATTGTATTTTTCTCTTAATCCCAAGAGCCATTTCTGCTTTGATATTGTGTTTTGATAATAACCAGATCAAAAAGGTAAAGTTGTGCTTTAAATGCCATTTAGAGAATTGTAACTCAACATTTCTTTTTTCTATCAACCACTTAAATTGAAAATAGTTCCAATAAAATTCCAGCTTTGTGATAAATGATTACAAATGACCTAATTTAGCCGAATCCTTGCATTCTCAATTAAATTGTTACCTTTGGCTTGAGCATATTGAAGGGGGTTTGTTTCTACAAATCGCGGGCTGGAAAAGATTACACGTCTTGTAAAAGCTTGGCTTAAGTTGTCAAAAGCACTTCACCGGGTAGGGATAAGGTTCAAAGCGTGATGGGCGGCAACTTGACCTTTGATGGACACACCTACACATCGGCCTCTCCTCACCAATTTAAGCGTACTCAGATCGCCACCACCATCCCACTTGTCTCAGCCGCAGAAGCCTGCTGACAGTTAAGCTGCAATTACACTACAGAAGATCCCTGCTGAACTTGTGGTGATATTTCTCAAACTTGCTTATTCTCTTCAGCAGCATTTGCCATTGAAAGATTCAATTGACACTACAGGTGAGATTGTCCTTGAAATACCCTAGCAATGCTACTGATACTCAACCAAAACTCTATATTTGTATTATTGCTGTCAACAAACAGACTCTCATCAACTATCTCGTTTGATACTCTGAACACGCTAATTTCCCATCCTTGACGCGCTTCTATTGCCTTAGTCCACAGGACACTCCACCGTTTCCTTCTACACCCTTGACATGCTTCTGACTGTTTCTTTCATCATTCTTCACACACTCTTGACTGCTCCTTTCTAACCCTGGTCACCCTCCTGACAACCTCATTCCACACCTTGATCCGCTCCTTGACACGCTTCGGACTATTTCCCTCTGCACCCTTGACATGCCTCTGACTGTTTCCCTCTGCACCCTTGACATGCCTCTGACTGTTTCCCTCTGCACCCTTGACATGCTTCTGACTGTTTCTTTCATTATTCAGGACCCGCTCCTGGCTGCTGCCCTTTGTACCCTGGACACGCTGCTGACTGCACCCTTCTAACCTAAGACACGCTTCTGACAGCCTCATTTTGACCCGCGCTTGGCTGCTGCCCTTCGCACCCTGGACACGCTTCTGACAGCCTCATTTTGACCCGCGCTTGGCTGCTGCCCTTCGCACCCTGGACACGCTTCCGGTTTTCTGGTTGCTTTATCACCCTGGTCACCCTCCTGACAGCCTCATTCCCCACCTTGACCCGCTCCTGGTTGCTGCCCTTCACTCCCCGGACACTCTTGGCTGTTTCCTTCCACACCCTGCCCTGGACACGCTGTTTTCCTGCACACTCAGGCTGAAGGTGTTCTCTATGGAACCAATCAATGCGTATCACAACATAACTCACCCCACATGATACATACTGCCTTCATATTCTACTCATTTTGAACCATGATCTCTGCTTTTATCATCACATACTGACGAACGTCTTGAATCATATTTTTTCATTTCTTAGAATTTTTGGTGCAAAGGATTGCCTTGTGGCAAATAGTCAGAAGCACTTTATTTATTTAATCTGTGATCTCATGATTTCATTGTTTACAAGGTTAAGTGCATCCGGGGGAAATCCATTAAGACTCAGTGTCCCTGGCACGAGCGCCACCTACATGTAGATAAGGACATGTATCTAAGATGATACATTAAATAAATGTCTCCAGATCCGAGTATGCATAATGTTAAGTTTATCACATTAAGACGCGACTCTAACGTCCATGAGTGTTCTCTGCCAAAGGTTCCTTAGTACATTCATCATTTTCTGGATTCCAGAGCTCAACTTCTAATTTTGGCAGAGAAATCGGTATTTTGCATCTTAAGATAAAGTAGGATTCGGGTGGAGGATTGACCCGAAGATGTGGAGAAGCAATGGAACTTTATTTGCCTTTTATTTTGAGGCAAAGCGATATGGCAATTAAGCCTAATAGACGGTGTAGAGGAAATTGTCTTTCCTGACAAGATCAATTGGCCTTGATTACATTCATTTAAAGTTCAGCAGAGCGTGAATTGGGTGGAGTTTTGGGTCAGTGCGTCTGAGCTGCTCAACAAAGAGTAAAATTCCGTTACATGCAAACAGCCTACATGGACTCTAACTTTTTCTTTAGAGAATTTAAACTTATTGATTAACAGCTGTATAGTAGCTGACAGAACTTATATTACTCTTAGACGTGGCATGTACAAGGAGTCTAAGTGCAGTTAAATACAAGGAGGAAATACCAACAAAATCTTGGAGTAACTCCACAAACCCTTGTTTCAGTCAAACATGATGACGTCAGATAGAACAAGGCGATGCGATCGATTGGAGTCACCGATACGTGCATGTAATATTTCTAACTTGAGCCAAAACACAAATTACACAAAAAGTGCATGGAGAAAAAGCTATGAGTTACATTTACTTGGCAGGGCCCGTGGTTTTGAAAGTTATTCACGAGAACTTTGCCTTTAAGTTGGTGTACCTTGGAGAAATATTATGCTGACAAGAATCCAATGTTCTCAACTTAATAATAAAATGTAAAAAATACGACCAAATAGATTGAGATGTTAGTTCAAATGCGAACAAGTGTTATAGAACATAAGAAATCGAGGCTCCATTACGCTGTGAAGGTGATACCAATGTATTTAACCTTAGATATGTGGTGTTAAGTATATATATATATATATATATATACATATATATATACATACAAGTCAAAATGTATTCAAGATATTACCTGATAACTCAAGTGAATTCACGTTAAGAAACTAATATATAGTGCAAACCACTTTTTCAGCATGTGCCCGATCACACTATATACTGTGCTTGTTTTTGCAGCAGCCTTTCATGAAATGCACGTTTTAACTTGAGTTAAGGCCCCGGAAAGGCCCAACTGGAAACCAAACTGACGAATATAGATTAAATACAAAAAAGTAGAATAAAAGGTTTCAATAATGGTGTTTTGGGATCGCATTCTCAATTAATATTTGTTGAGCAAAACCAATTGTAATTGTTGAGAATGAATTCTAAGGAATGAATCATACATGGTACAATACACAATATATACATATATAAAGGGATACTTCTCTCAGAGTGGATATCCACATACATATATACAGTAACATGATAACCCTGTGGAATGTTTTAAGATCGGGTTCACAAAGGAGTTTACACATTTATTTTACAGGCATCTGATTTTGATAAATACTTGTTCTTCTGTTGTTACTAACAAGAAAAACCATATCGCTTCCCGCTTACCATTTCACCCTGACCACGATTCCAAATGAAACAATATGATATTCTGTAGCTGGAGAGAGAAAAAAAACAAAAAGTTTGGAAGATACTTAATACAGTTTATAACGATATGCAGAAATGGAATTACTTCTTTTTATGATGCTTTTGTGTTGAGGATATAATGTCTAACGTTCAAATTAAGCTGATGATGTGATTACAAAGCAGGTAGGCGGACATTTATTAGTGTCTATATCCCAATAAGGACGGACGTGCAGGTTCTTTCTATTTGCTCCATAATTCCACATAAAGAATGCTAATTCGTTTTTAAAGTTGTTCTGAGGACAGCTATGCCCTCTGGTGACAAAATTTATATTCGTAAAACAAAATTTAAATCTGTAATATATATATATAGATAGATAGATAGATAGATAGATAGATAGATAGATAGATAGATAGATAGATAGATAGATAGATAGATAGATAGATAGATAGATAGATAGATAGATAGATAGAGAGAGAGATAGATAGAGATATAGATAGATAGATAGATAGATAGATAGATAGATAGATAGATAGATAGATAGATAGATAGATAGATAGATAGATAGATAGATAGATAGATAGATAGATAGATAGATAGATAGATAGATAGATAGATAGATAGATAGATAGATAGATAGATAGATAGATAGATAGATAGATAGATAGATAGATAGATAGATAGATAGATAGATAGATAGATAGATAGATAGATAGATAGATAGATAGATAGATAGATAGATAGATAGATAGATAGATAGATAGATAGATAGATAGATAGATAGATAGATAGATAGATAGATAGATAGATAGATAGATAGATAGATAGATAGATTGATTTTTTCTGACATTTGATGATGAAACAGAACCAGCCATACATCATCGTAGTTGAGATTGATTTTGACCCAGACAAAATGTACATTGGGAAATTTATATCTGACTGTGACCCCCCAGATATTGAGCAGCCCATTCCCTGGTCTGACAGAAGCATGCTGAGAAGAGAAGGTTGTGATTTCTCATCAATGAGCTACAATTACTATGTACTTCCAATATCTAGGAAAAACTATTTATCATTATCTTAAATTTATCAAAAATGAGCCTCAAAGTTTTGGATTTTTATATCAAATTTGATGGAAAAATCCATGGTTTGTGCATATATATCCATTAAAAATTTAGAAATCTTCACCATTCTGAACATTTTGATATATACGTATTTTGACATGTCCGGCAACGATAAAGACTACTAAAAGCATAGGGTGACCCTGTTAATTTCTATCAACATCAGGTTGGATAAAAAGTAAAGTTGACCTAATTTTACATATTTTGATTATTTGTGACTGAAAACACGTGCAGTGACTGACGGGTATGCGCTGTTCTACAGTAACACATGTAATGACGACAGTTGATACATCAAATATTGCTGCCGCCTTTAATATAAGCTATTTTGAGATGTATAATTCTGGCACTTCCAGAAAGGCTGTTACTGGGGATCATGGCCAAATCTTTTTCTGTGTGGATATGCTATTTTAAGCTCAAATACAGTATTCATTAGATCAGACTTGAAGGACTATTTAAGAAGTTCTTGTTTAATGGTGTAATACGTCAAATGATATTTCTCCAGGGAATGTAACAATTCTAACTTTAATGATATGAGCACCAAATCCTCCATGACGCGTGTGGCAAGAAATTGAAAAATCGAGAATGGCATTTCATTCATAATATATAAGAAACATTTACTCATTATCCAAAAAATGTTAATTGCCTTAATATTGTGCTCGTTAGTGGATCTTAGAAGAATCTTGGCCATAAATCAAAGTGAATAATTGACCTTACACATGTACAATTAGGTCAAACACGCGCTTAATATATTCGGCGGTCTTGAGAAAGTAGGTCCATGCACGAGTTTTTGGCATGTTCCTGTCAAATAAGTCAGTTTGTGGCATGCCATAAAGCTACCATTCCCAGTCATTTTACGGCATGCTGCAAACTCCCTGCTCTAAGTTACTTTGTACAAATCACAGGAACATTGAATGGTATTTTATTGCTCCATAAACAAGAAAGATGGCGACAGAGACCTTAAGACTCTAAAGTCCACTAAATAACTTACTGTCATATTCCTCGATCTGTTTATACATATGAGCAAGATTACACAAATTTATATTTCAAAGAAATATAGCCTATCAGTGTAATTCCTTAATTCCTCTTCTGCATTCTGTGAGTGTTCTATATGTTTGAGCAGCTGGATGCTTCCTTATGAAGTAGATTCATTCCTATTTTCCATTCAAGCTAAAATATGGATCTCTAATTTCATATCATTGACAATCAATATGAATTTTATCTGAGTTATATTATCTTTGCGAGATATGCTATTGGGATATAAATGTACAATGAGCAGTCTATACCTCATTCCTCGTTATATGAAATGACAGCACGACAGTGAGTGTACTATGAAGGGGACTGGTCATACTTAACATTCACAAACAGAACAACCTTTACTTTTTCTATATTTCTTTAATATTTTTATATTTCATATCAATTTTATATTTTCATAAAAATTTTATATTTCATATCAATTTCAAAATTTCTAAGACCCTCTAATGTACATGTGAGAATGTTGCATACGTGATTAAAAGCAGCTTCATTGCCTTAGCACGATAAAAGTGTCACGTGACAATGACTTGCTGTTCAAACTGTAGCTGTCTCTTGATGATCTACTGATATCATATGTAAACTAACAGTGTGAAGGCCACGGGCCGTGGCGCAGTTGGTTAGAGCGCCAGCTTATAAGCACCAGTTCCTCTGTGGTGATCCAAAGGTCGTGTGTTCGAACCCCGGCCATGCCGAGATTGGACTCATGATATATTTTCCCATATGAGCTGAGGCCCGTGCCTAAAAGGTTAACCCGTTGGCTTGTAAATCTGTGACCGGGTGGGTTGTCATGTCAAGGACCTGTGACATGACAATTCAGTGAGGCAGCACTATATCTGCTACAAGTAGGTCTCATCATGAAATAACTGAAATAATGTTGAAAGTGATGTAAAACCCCAAACAAACAAACAAACAAACTCCTCAGTACTGTTTGCATTTCCGTATATTTAACACGTCTATAACATAAATGGTCACTCCTCTCAGAAATAGGATACCATTTGAGCCCACGAGGATAGAACATGGATCACACTTTACAAGATTTATGAGGGATTAGGAAGAGGGATAATCCTCCGCTAATCGGCCTGGTCAAAGCAGTAGATGTGTCCTGGGGAATTGCATAATATGTGCAATAGGTGTCAGCACTGATTAATGTGAGGTGAAGTAATGTCTGGTGGCTGACACAAATCCTAATATCACCTGTGAGCGGGGAGCCCACTTACTCAGCTGTCATGGCTTTATTGGTTTCTACCATGTCATATTGGACAAACCCTCTGTAATATCACCTTTGGGTTCTGTCCTACACACTTAAGATGTCTGATAGGCAGGATTGGGGGGGGGGGGGTCTTTGCGTACATTTGGGATATGCTCATTTGTCAATATTTATAACATTCACATTATATTTTAGTGTTAATGACCTTACTCACTACTACTGAGAAGATAAAGTAAAATATAGTCTGAAATCAGGTATTGTATGATTAGATATATAATTGCCTGCTGCAATAAAGCAATAAATAAAAAAGCTGATAAAAATGAAAACCTTATCATTGTCCACGTGATCACAACAAAAAGGCTTGCATCTTGTGTGCTCCAGTCTGTATTTGTGTCATATGCACATTTGTGTTATGACAATTGAAAAATTGACGTTTTCTGACATAATATTGCAAACATGAAATAAACATATCAACGTTCTGACCAATGAGAATACAGGGTCATATGATGTAACAGTTTTAGCTTTTCTATCATGGTTACCATTATTATGTCAATAATTATTGAGCACAATTTATTGATCTTTTCATGTTAAGCTATGTGAGGATGGAAGCAGAGGTATTCCACAGAGGCACAATGCCCGACCCTATAAGAATAGTGACAGGGGGTATTTTCCACTGCCCGACCCTATAAGAATAGTGACAGGGGGTATTTTCCACTGCCCGACCCTGTAAGAATAATGACAGGGGGTATTTTCCACTGCCCGACCCTATAAGAATAGTGACAGGGGGTATTTTCCAGTGCCCGACCCTATAAGAATAGTGACAAGGGGTATTTTCCACTGCCCGACCCTGTAAGAATAGTGACAGGGGGTATTTTCCACTGCCCGACCCTATAAGAATAGTGACAGGGGGTATTTTCCACTGCCCGACCCTGTAAGAATAGTGACAGGGGGTATTTTCCAATGCCCGACCCTATACAAATAATGACAGGGGGTATTTTCCACTGCCCGACCCTGTAAGAATAGTGACAGGGGGTATTTTCCACTGCCCGACCCTGTAAGAATAGTGACAGGGGGTATTTTCCACTGCCCGACCCTATAAGAATAGTGTCAGGGGGTATTTTCCACTGCCCGACCCTGTAAGAATAGTGACAGGGGGTATTTTCCACTGCCCGACCCTGTAAGAATAGTGACAGGGGGTATTTTCCACTGCCCGACCCTATAAGAATAGTGACAGGGGGTATTTTCCACTGCCCGACCCTGTAAGAATAGTGACAGGGGGTATTTTCCAATGCCCGACCCTATACAAATAATGACAGGGGGTATTTTCCACTGCCCGACCCTGTAAGAATAGTGACAGGGGGTATTTTCCACTGCCCGACCCTGTAAGAATAGTGACAGGGGGTATTTTCCACTGCCCGACCCTGTAAGAATAGTGACAGGGGGTATTTTCCACTGCCCGACCCTGTAAGAATAGTGACAGGGGGTATTTTCCAATGCCCGACCCTACACAAATAATGACAGGGGGTATTTTCCACTGCCCGACCCTATAAGAATAGTGACAGGGGGTATTTTCCACTGCCTGACCCTATAAGAATAGTGACAGGGGGTATTTTCCAGTGCCCGACCCTATAAGAATAGTGACAGGGGGTATTTTCCAGTGCCCGACCCTATAAGAATAGTGACAAGGGGTATTTTCCAATGCCCGACCCTATACAAATAATGACAGGGGGTATTTTCCACTGCCCGACCCTATAAGAATAGTAACAGGGGGTATTTTCCACTGCCCGACCCTGTAAGAATAGTGACAGGGGGTATTTTCCACTGCCCGACCCTGTAAGAATAGTGACAGGGGGTATTTTCCACTGCCTGACCCTGTAAGAATAGTGACAGGGGGTATTTTCCACTGCCCGACCCTGTAAGAATAGTGACAGGGGGAATTTTCCACTGCCCGACCCTGTAAGAATAGTGACAGGGGGTATTTTCCACTGCCCGACCCTGTAAGAATAGTGACAGGGGGTATTTTCCACTGCCCGACCCTGTAAGAATAGTGACAGGGGGTATTTTCCACTGCCCGACCCTGTAAGAATAGTGACAGGGGGTATTTTCCACTGCCCGACCCTGTAAGAATAGTGACAGGGGGTATTTTCCACTGCCCGACCCTGTAAGAATAGTGACAGGGGGTATTTTCCACTGCCCGACCCTGTAAGAATAGTGACAGGGGGTATTTTCCACTGCCCGACCCTGTAAGAATAGTGACAGGGGGAATTTTCCACTGCCCGACCCTGTAAGAATAGTGACAGGGGGTATTTTCCACTGCCCGACCCTGTAAGAATAGTGACAGGGGGTATTTTCCACTGCCCGACCCTGTAAGAATAGTGACAGGGGGTATTTTCCACTGCCCGACCCTGTAAGAATAGTGACAGGGGGTATTTTCCACTGCCCGACCCTGTAAGAATAGTGACAGGGGGTATTTTCCACTGCCCGACCCTGTAAGAATAATGACCGGGGGTATTTTCCACTGCCCGACCCTGTAAGAATAGTGACAGGGGGTATTTTCCAATGCCCGACCCTACACAAATAATGACAGGGGGTATTTTCCACTGCCCAACCCTATAAGAATAGTGACAGGGGGTATTTTCCACTGCCCGACCCTATAAGAATAGTGACAGGGGGTATTTTCCACTGCCCGACCCTATAAGAATAGTGACAGGGGGTATTTTCCACTGCCCGACCCTATAAGAATAGTGACAGGGGGTATTTTCCACTGCCCGACCCTATAAGAATAGTGACAGGGGGTATTTTCCACTGCCCGACCCTGTAAGAATAATGACCGGGGGTATTTTCCACTGCCTGACCCTGTAAGAATAGTGACAGGGGGTATTTTCCAATGCCCGACCCTACACAAATAATGACAGGGGGTATTTTCCACTGCCCGACCCTATAAGAATAGTGACAGGGGGTATTTTCCACTGCCCGACCCTATAAGAATAGTGACAGGGGGTATTTTCCACTGCCCGACCCTATACGAATAGTGACAGGGGGTATTTTCCACTGCCCGACCCTATAAGAATAGTGACAGGGGGTATTTTCCACTGCCCGACCCTATAAGAATAGTGACAGGGGGAATTTTCCACTGCCCGACCCTATAAGAATAGTGACAGGGGGTATTTTCCACTGCCCGACCCTATAAGAATAGTGACAGGGGGTATTTTCCACTGCCCGACCCTATAAGAATAGTGACAGGGGGTATTTTCCACTGCCCGACCCTGTAAGAATAGTGACAGGGGGTATTTTCCACTGCCCGACCCTGTTAGAATAGTGACAGGGGGTATTTTCCAATGCCCGACCCTATAAGAATAGTGACAGGGGGTATTTTCCACTGCCCGACCCTATAAGAATAGTGACAGGGGGTATTTTCCACTGCCCGACCCTGTAAGAATAGTGACAGGGGGTATTTTCCACTGCCCGACCCTATAAGAATAGTGACAGGGGGTATTTTCCACTGCCGGACCCTATAAGAATAGTGACAGGGGGTATTTTCCACTGCCCGACCCTATAAGAATAGTGACAGGGGGTATTTTCCACTGCTGGACCCTATACGAATAGTGACAGGGGGTATTTTCCAATGCCCGACCCTATACAAATAATGACAGGGGGTATTTTCCACTGCCCGACCCTATAAGAATAGTGACAGGGGGTATTTTCCACTGCCCGACCCTATAAGAATAGTGACAGGGGGTATTTTCCACTGCCCGACCCTGTAAGAATAATGACCAGGGGTATTTTCCACTGCCCGACCCTGTAAGAATAGTGACAGGGGGTATTTTCCAATGCCCGACCCTACACAAATAATGACAGGGGGTATTTTCCACTGCCCGACCCTATAAGAATAGTGACAGGGGGTATTTTCCACTGCCCGACCCTATAAGAATAGTGACAGGGGGAATTTTCCACTGCTCGACCCTATAAGAATAGTGACAGGGGGTATTTTCCACTGCCCGACCCTATAAGAATAGTGACAGGGGGTATTTTCCACTGCCCGACCCTATAAGAATAGTGACAGGGGGTATTTTCCACTGCCCGACCCTATAAGAATAGTGACAGGGGGTATTTTCCACTGCCCAACCCTATAAGAATAGTGACAGGGGGTATTTTCCACTGCCCGACCCTATAAGAATAGTGACAGGGGGTATTTTCCACTGCCCGACCCTGTAAGAATAGTGACAGGGGGTATTTTCCACTGCCCGACCCTGTTAGAATAGTGACAGGGGGTATTTTCCAATGCCCGACCCTATACGAATAGTGACAGGGGGTATTTTCCAATGCCCGACCCTATACAAATAATGACAGGGGGTATTTTCCACTGCCCGACCCTATAAGAATAGTGACAGGGGGTATTTTCCACTGCCCGACCCTGTAAGAATAGTGACAGGGGGTATTTACCACTGCCCGACCCTGTAAGAATAGTGACAGGGGGTATTTTCCACTGCCCGACCCTATAAGAATAGTGACAGGGGGTATTTTCCACTGCCCGACCCTATAAGAATAGTGACAGGGGGTATTTTCCACTGCCCGACCCTATACGAATAGTGACAGCTATCTTATAATTTCTTATTATAGAGTTCTACATGCGATCATGAACAATGGAAATGTGTACAAGTCAATTTTTATTGGGCCTGGCAACAGTTGGGTTCGGTTTGTTTCAGTTGGTAAGACTTTTATCTCCCATAGGGTTCAATTCCCGGGTTCTCACCCCAGCTAGTCCCGCCAACAGGTTGCCAAAGACCGTGGTGTTTTGATACCTTTATGATAATGCAAAAGAAATATCCCCAATCATTCTTCGAAAGGAGTAGGACATTGACCCTCTGTGACATGTTTTCTAACTGACGTAATATGGCCTGGATATTGGCTGAAAATGTGGTAAATACAAACAGCTCACAGAGCGCATTTGGAACTGTTCATGGGAACTTTATGTCAAGCACCACAAAGCCCGCTGCTGAGAGCGCCACCTGGTTTTGGGAGAATGATATGATTTTTGTAGATATTGGATACGCCTGGATATAGTAAGAATTGTCATTGACAGATAAGGAACAAGATAAGACGAATATCAGGTTCCAATTAATTACGATATCAATGAAATAGATCAAATATTTCTTCACTATAACTCTTGTAGTCAATAATAGAATATCAATAAAACTGTAAAGAAATAAAACTATAAAAAGCTATAAAGAACTATTTCACTGGCCGAAATAACTTAATTGGTAGAGTAATCACCTTTAGACTAGTTGTGGAACCCCGACTTGCGCGAGCAGAGCTCTGGAGGCTACGTCGGGTTGTGAGGTGTCCCCTATCACTCGTGAAGAGACAGGTCGCGACACAGTGTCGC
The DNA here is from genome assembly GCA_949316495.1 of Amphiduros pacificus. Lineage (NCBI taxonomy): Eukaryota > Metazoa > Annelida > Polychaeta > Phyllodocida > Hesionidae > Amphiduros > Amphiduros pacificus. The sequence goes on along the minus strand of OX439008.1, from coordinate 42,831,306 downwards.
GACCTCAGTGTGAACACCACACACACTGTACACTTATTATTAAGATATCCCAAATGTCTTACACATCTAATCTTGCTTTCTGGCGAGTTTCATGTATGAATAAAATCATTTGAAGAAGTTATGAGGGATTACACTTCAGAGGCAGTGAATTCTCCCCATTGATGAGCGATCGTAGGTGTTTGGAGTGTGCGTCAAGATTGGCTGTTTCTAAAGTACGTCATAGAGAGGCCCCAAGTGGGTTGCACATGTAAAACTATTTCTTCAGAACAACTAGCCAACGTGAAATAAATGCTTGCATTTTGGTCTAGATAACTTTTGGATAAAGAATAATCCCTATTGTCATTCTGGTGGGAGAATTCAAGCCATTTTATATTTGTGAGTTTGCTGAACCCCCGCCTGCACCTCCATTAACTTTGTCACATGACACAAGATGGCACCCACATCAACAAGTCTTGTCTTCTGCACTAAGATTTTTGTCATTTTCGGCTGGTATTCAAGCTCACATCATCTTTTATAAAATATTAATATACCAATCTAATAGTATAAAATGCCAGAAAATCAACTTTTTTATTTGTGAGTCCATATCTGTCACGAGAATGTCACACTTGATTAGTGGTTTGGAATCTCTTCATGTGTGAATGGGGTGACACTGAAACGGTCATATTGCTCCGACCAGCCTAGCCAGAAGAGAACAAGGAGGACCAAATGCCGTTTCTCTTAAACTACCTTTAGACCCAGGTATTTCTGGTTCGAATCCCGACGAGTTACTATCGCGCACTTTGAGCAGACATTATTTGGAATCAAGGCAACATAAATGTCAGCTTCATTGATTGAAGAACAATCTGTGGAAAATCATTACTAGTCTTTTAAAGTGGCTTTTTCCATATGGTATCCCACAAGGAAATAGTGATATTAATCAATCCACTGTGACACACTATTAAAGATACAATATTGTGCTTGAGGCTCAAACAAATCGACTATATGCCAAGGAATGTTTAGAATAGAAGGTATTCGAAACCGGAGCCTAGCATAGCTATTTGGAGCTAGCACACCCTTATGGAGCCTATCAGACTAGCACACCCTTATGGAGCCTATCAGACTAGCATACCCTAATGGAGCCTATCAGACTAACATACCCTTATGGAGCCTATCAGACTAGCACACCCTTATGGAGCCTATCAGACTAGCATACCCTTATGGAGCCTATCAGACTATCATACCCTTATGGAGCCTATCAGACTAGCATACCAATATGGAGCCTATCAGACTAGCATACCCTTATAGAGCCTATCAGACTAGCATACCCTTATGGAGCCTATCAGACTAGCATACCCTTATGGAGCCTATCAGACTAGCATACCCTTATGGAGCCTATCAGACTAGCATACCCTTATGGAGCCTATCAGACTAGCACACCCTTATGGAGCCTATCAGACTAGCATACCCTTATGGAGCCTATCAGACTATCATACCCTTATGGAGCCTATCAGACTAGCATACCAATATGGAGCCTATCAGACTAGCATACCCTTATAGAGCCTATCAGACTAGCATACCCTTATGGAGCCTATCAGACTAGCATACCCTTATGGAGCCTATCAGACTAGCATACCCTTATGGAGCCTATCAGACTAGCATACCCTTATGGAGCCTATCAGACTAGCACACCCTTATGGAGCCTATCAGACTAGCATACCCTTATGGAGCCTATCAGACTAGCATACCCTTATGGAGCCTATCAGACTAGCATACCCTTATGGAGCCTATCAGACTAGCATACCCTTATGGAGCCTATCAGACTAGCATACCCTTATGGAGCCTATCAGACTAGCATACCCTTATAGAGCCTATCAGACTAGCATACCCTTATGGAGCCTATCAGACTAGCATGCCCTTATGGAGCCTATCAGACTAGCATACCCTTATGGAGCCTATCAGACTAGCATGCCCTTATGGAGCCTATCAGACTAGCATGCCCTTATGGAACCTATCAGATTAGCACACCCTTATGGAGCCTATCAGACTAGCACACCCTTATGGAGCCTATCAGACTAGCATACCCTTATGCAGCCTATCAGACTAGCATGCCCTTATGGAGCCTATCAGACTAGCACACCCTTATGGAGCCTATCAGACTAGCATGCCCTTATGGAACCTATCAGATTAGCACACTCTTATGGAGCCTATCAGACTAGCATACCCTTATGGAGCCTATCAGACTAGCATACCAATATGGAGCCAATCAGACTAGTATACCCTTATGGAGCCTATCAGACTAGCATGCCCTTATGGAGCCTATCAGACTAGCATACTCTTATGGAGCCTATCAGACTAGCATACCCTTATGGAGCCTATCAAACTAGCATACCCTTATGGAGCCTATCAGACTAGCATAACCTTATGGAGCCTATCAGACTAGCATGCCCTTATGGAGCCTATCAGACTAGCATACCCTTATGGAGCCTATCAGACTAGCATGCCCTTATGGAGCCTATCAGACTAGCATGCCCTTATGGAGCCTATCAGACTAGCATGCCCTTATGGAGCCTATCAGACTAGCATGCCCTTATGCAGCCTATCAGACTAGCATACCCTTATGGAGCCTATCAGACTAGCATACCCTTATGGAGCCTATCAGACTAGCACACCCTTATGGAGCCTATCAGACTAGCATACCTTTATGCAGCCTATCAGACTAGCATACCCTTATGGAGCCTATCAGACTAGCATACCCTTATGGAGCCTATCAGACTAGCATACCCTTATGGAGCCTATCAGTCTAGCATACCCCTATGGAGCCTATCAGGCATTTTACAGTTAATGCCAATGCGTGTAATATTAGACAAATATAAAGGGCTCTCTATAAATACAATATCTGTGTAGATAATGAAAACCTTCATCTGCAATGCTATATCGGGATTGTAGTAATCTTAGAACACTTAGAACTAAATATAGAATTGTTTATTTTCAAATTCTTGATCTAGAATAGACACAACTGTGTAATTCCTGCCTGCAGCACATAGGTGTTGTGGCAAGCAGGGAAAGACTTGTGTGAATAGATATTGGTCATTCAAAAATATATTTAGGAATTGATTTATATAACAAATAGCAGTAGGAAATGTGTTATATTTTTACAATTTGTTGCATTAGCTTCAAGAAATGGACAATTTTGAATAGGAAAGATATCAAGATATCAACATATTATGGTAGAATATTCGTATCCTATTCAAATGTTTCCAATACAAGTCAAGTCACATTAAAACAAAGAATATGAATAAAAAACAAAACAAACAACATAAAATTATAAATAAATACATAGAAACAAATGTAAACCAAAATGTGTTTCAAAGATTACAGTCAGCGACAACAGACCTGCGGACGACAACAGATCTGCGGACGACAACAGAGCTGCAGCTAGACTTTCAAAGCCTTTTAATGCATTCGCACACTCGAAAATTTTCCCATCAGTTTGTCAATACGTACGTGTACCAACAACTTCAAATGGTGCGATATACATCAGCAATCTATTGATAAACTGAAAAGCACTGAGATCTGTTGTCGTCCGCTGTATGCAATTTATTGCCCAGCACTTTATTGACTTTGAAATCTTTGAAGAAACGCGTACACAGCCACTAATAAAGTAAGGCTTGCTAGATCATATTGTCCTAAATATTTACAAGTCCTTGTTCACAAATATAAGACTCGGTTTGGTGAGAGTGTAATTAGATTCATGGAATGGTACTTGAGTGGTGTGGAGCCACTTTTGAAGCATGTTGTTGACCACGGGTATTAGCCACCTGGCGTAGGATATTGGAAAGGATTGGATGTTGCTAATAACTTGTAAAAATTTATGTAAATTCCAATCACACCTTCACGAAGTCTCGCTTTCTCTGATCAGAAGCCATATTTTGCTCTTACTTTCTATTTCCGTGACCATCATAACTGTCAGTTATCACAAGTTGTCTACTGCTGCAACTCATTACGGCGGTCATTTCATATAAATTGGCACCATAAGAGGTCCACTTTTGAATGAAATTATCCTTTAGGAAAACAGAATTTGGGTTAATCTGTGCGATGAGCTGCGACTGAGAGTGCTGACAGTGTTGCCACTTTGTCGGATTATCGACTAGTTTTTGCAATTGACTCCCGCCAAGAAGTGCTGAACGCTATGTCAGTCGTCTGCTACCAGTGAACGAAACGGGCAGCGTCATGTATTCCCTGCCAAACCTTAAACTCAACTTTGAAATATCAACTTCAAACACCCCAATTTGCCAGAAACTTCCAAAAATGAAGATCATGATAAAAACTGCCAATTTGGTGTTGATCATATCCCAGTGTTTAATGCCGCCTGTATTCTCCGACAGATACTTCATGCAAGCGAGGGGGACGGGTGAGGATATGGCCGCAAACACAACCCAACTTTTGGATCAATTACTAACTGGATATGACAGAAGACTCCGACCAGGGTTTGGTGGTAAGTTTAACAGTTTTTTGATACTTTTTAAATGCGGGAATAAAAAGAAGGTTAGAAAGGTATAGAACCAAATAATATGAGTTGAAATATTAGGAAAATCCGGGTAACATAGTAAGAATTAAAGAGTATCTCACATTCATTTAAACATCATTAACTCTGGCAACATTTTTGTTAAACTGTTTCAGCTGTGATGAAAGGCGAATTATAATGTTCAGTATAGACAAATTCTTTGTGCAGTTTTGCTCGTTTACAAAGTAGGATTAAAGTTAAAGCAGCTTTTCCTCTCTTGGGAAATGTTTTTTTTAACGCATTAGTGATCAGTTGGCATTTAACAATCACAGGATACGTGTGTGATCCAAGGAAGCCTGAAAATTCCTTGAAATGCCTGCTTGTCAGTTGTCGGCCTGTATGATGTGAGACGTCTTCAAACGCTACAGTCGACTCATAGAATATAGAGACCGTTCAGTGGTGAATCACTATATTTCGCACAACAGACCAGCGCGCCTCATCCAAACAAACGTATGTCAAAAAGCTATTAGGCCAATAACTAAAATAGAACTACTTCTTTTCCAATTTCATATCGACATATGTAAGTCACTGTCAAATGTTTTTTTTTTATCTCATCCCTGGAACTAAGACAGGCGCACATTTATTATTCTTTATTAGACATTTGGGCTGTAAGAAATATTAATGACTTGTCTTATGTCTTATCATAGATATTCTCATTACACGGACAGTTTATTTCTCTGGGTTTTGTGTTTTCTTTCAACATTATTTCATAATTTCTGTCATTTCATGACGAGACCTACTTGTGATGATATAAATATGATTATAATAAGACAGAATTGGTCAATGCTGATCCATGTTAAGCATAATGCTGACTTTGTTGCGGCTGCTCTGTGCATCACGTCTCTATGGAGAATATACCTGACTTTAGATGTGAAAGCTTTGAAAGCATTAAAACATGGCGGTTGTAAGTTGGTCAAAAATTGCATCAAAATGTCTCAAGGACTAAACATGTAATATTATGATATTGTGATCATCAAAACGTCATAGATTTCTTGTGCTGGTTTATTTGTATGCAGAAATTACTTAGTACTTAGCTTTATTTTATATTATCTTATTATGAACAAACTCAGAACCAAAATGCTAAAACATGAAAATAACACAAAATGAAAAAACAGTAAAAGCTGAGGCTTGCCATGATCGACTGAAACTACTGTAAAAGCCGGACGTACTTTTTCTACACGCTGGAGAAAAGAATAGTCGGGTAAGATGAAAGTTCTGGAAACCTACCAACTATCTACCGTCATTAGGTGCGTTCGTTTATCATCCGAGCAGCGCACACATGTTCCACGCAAACGTCTTTTGGTCTTTTATTTGTATAAAGAAACTCAAGATATTAAAGCTGGCAATTTTAAGTTCACAAATTAAATATGATGAATACACAAAATTATAAAATTGTTCTGTTTGAACTGATAGAAAATGTGATTTAAACAGAAGTTTTGCAAAGTTAACTGTGGTGAATAACTTTTTAGATGATAAACTCATTGTTTTCACCGTTAAATATTAATATTTCAGATAAGGTGATATTTTTCTCTCAATATTTTTGTTTTTCCATTTTCAATCAATATGAACTCATGGTTGTTGACATGGGTACTGAGAAGTAAGTAACCTGTGGTGATAACTGCTCATAATGGTCAACTCTGCGGCGCTTGATAACACAAATAGCACGCACACTGCACGGTCAAACGACAGGAAATGTCCGATTCAATTTACGCGCATGCGTGTTTACTACTGAGATTACATTTACATTTCTATTCAGAAGCTCTACGTTAAAGTTTACATCATGCAACTCGTTGAGTGGTGTATGAGTTACATTATTGATGCTGAGCTATGGATGTCCTCAAAAATGGCTTCTTGTATTTTTTCATTCCAAATATGCGCCTTACAGCTTTGTATCAAAAGCCGTGTTAGCATGTCTTTGGGACAATGTAAAGAGGAATATTCTCCCTGTCCCTCCTTGGAAAGGGTAAATATATATATATATATATATATATATATATATATATATATATATATATATATATATATATATATATATATATTTAGAAGTTGGTATTTAGAAGTTGGTACAGATATGAGGTTTTTTGTCAGACCTCATTACGTTCTATCTTTAATTGAAAGATAAATATATCTTATCTTCGCCAACCAGAGTACATTTTTCGAAGAATGCAAATCTCATACATTTGGTAAAACATCCAGAGACACACAGAATATGCAGAGAGAATGTCCTGTATATCTTACGGCGATAGACAGCAGAGAGCCGCCATTACATCCAGAGCCACACAGAATATGCAGAGAGAATGTCCTATATATCTTACGGCGATAGACAGCAGAGAGCCGCCATTACATGACAGCACGGTGCAGTACAATGGATAGGAAATATGGCGCATTGTTGGCACAGAATAAAAGTCCTTTGATATTACTGATTTCTTCTCTTGATTTTTTTCTGATATCAGTTTGTATAAAGAGATAGTTTACCTATTTTACCGAACATGACATGAATGTTTTATCCTTTGTACTATATCTGTATGTTTCAAATGACAAAAGTTGAAATAAGAGTAGTTTATGTTTCACACTTTTCCTAATTAATTTAATTCCGGTCATCATATTGCAAATAGATAACTTCAAAAAGATTCCATTAAATCATTAAATAAGGTAAACAGATCAAACTCCTTGATAACATGAATTTAACAATGGAAAGAGTAGGGCATTGGTTCCCGGTGGCAGGTTTTATAGTATATTAGGTAAACAGATCAAACTCTTGATAACATGAATTTAACAATGGAAAAAGTAGGGCATTGGTTCCCGGTGGCAGGTTTTATAGTAGGGCTTATGCTATTCTGCACCTTGATCTTCAGAATGAGATTATGCAAAAAAAAAGGATAAGTATATCACAATATATAACATATTACAAATCTCATAAGTGAATAATTTGTTTTCTTATTGGCAAGATTAGTGGCATATTGGAGATTATGAGTTAGAAAGTGATTGATCAAATATATTCGTGTCAATAATAAGACATAAGCAAACACCTGGAACTTCATACAACCAGAATGAGAATAGTCACACCGTACCACTCCATCTGTGATGTATATAGAAATCATTATTCTTCCAATAAGAATGATGCAAACAATCAATGATTTTTCAATAATCGCTCAACATTCTGTAAATTATAGGACATCATCTGCCGTCACCAGGTTTTGGTGATTTCAAAGATCTCAAGTGTTTATAAGGAGAAATGAGATTTATGGAGACACATTCCACCGATTATGCAATCTCCTGTGATTTGATGCATCATGGGAATATTTTAATTAATTAGTGTGGTTGGTACACAGAAAGAGTCCACTGTTTCAATAGAGTCTTCCCCCAAACTTGATCTGTTAATGACATAATCGTTGCGATCATGAAACAGATTATCAATAATCCAGTGTGGAAAGCCTCAGCTGTTGACTTTGTTTCCACCAGCTGTCTTTTATGAAAATAAACAGACCAATGTTGGCAAACACTACAACTGCATTGTTGTAGGTCAAGGATTTCAGAGATATTGACATCTTTCAATGAACTCCCAGGACACTATTTGCATTTTATGAAAGGTTGTTTTTTTGCGAATGGCATATTCACAACACTAATTTCCATATTGGAAGAAATTCTCAGAAGAGTGCACTGAATCTCTTAGTCTCTCATTTGTAGTGGGCGATAATGTGAAGACTGAATCCTTTCCCTACCGAGGACACTGTTCAGTTATGCAATGTACTTTCTACCTGTAAGAACACAGACACCCAACGTAAAGGTGCTGTGATTATTTATTTATCCATATCCATTTTCTCATATACGAACGCCATTTCGGCAGAAAATAATCTGTCTTTGGTAGACAATTGCATGTCATGTCGCTGCTTATAGATAGGAATCTATTTCTGTACCTCCCTCTCCAAAAAAAGCTTGAGTGATGCTATCCCAGTATTATTCCCCCTTTCTGCCACATGTATAAAGCCTTGATAACTATTATATTATATGGTCGCATGCAGAGCTAGCTTGCACGACGCCTTGGCGGTTCCTTCAGTCCTATAATAAATGCATTGCAAGTTGTAAGATTCTCTAAATGCCCATTTCATGTTACCAGTACATTTGTGGTTAGCAAAATGTGGTTAGCAAAATGATATAATATATATATATATATATATATATATATATATATATATATATATATATATATATATATATATATATATTTCTTATGAGACATAATAGTTATTGAGACATATGTCAATCATTGATTTTACAATTCACTGAAGAATACTTGAAATATGGCAGACATACATATATACTGTGTCCATGATCAATACATGGTGTAGCCAACAGGTGATATTTACTGTTGTTCTTTCTAACTCACACTTGTAATTTGATTAAAGATACAATGAAAATGTTGGATGACCTTAGATTTTTGGGCTGTCTTGGGCATATATGATCAATAAATGATTATAGAATATACTTATCTACATGTTATCAATATAAAATCTACCAAAAAACAAAATGTTTCTCTCTCACAACTATCAACAATAAAGCAGAGTAACAGACATGAAAAGGTAAAGTCAGTTGGAGGTATTATGCAATCTCCAGTTACACATGGGACATGAGCAAGGAGGTTTGCGCAGAGGGTTAGCCGGCCTACCAGCCAACTCGATCTTAGCGGCAGAAAGATCGACGCGAGCTGCCAGTTAGACTGGTTGGGGTCAGTGACAATTGCGTTCAATCTGTTTGCAATTTCTTACAGATGTTTTGATGTCATTTTTTCTGAACATGACCTGTTGAATACATGACCTGCTGAAAGTTGAAAACTTTTTTTATTAGTATAATATTAATAACAACCTTCGCTTTTTACATTAAATTGACCGTTTAATACATATATAAAAAAACAGAAATGAACCCCCGACATGCCGCAGTGATTCTATCAATGGATGGATAATAATCTAGCCATACAGGAGAGCAGAAGGCTGCCACCAATCTATAAATAGATTAAACAAAATTCATGGAAATAAACCAATTACAGCTGTTCTGGAATACAAAATCATAGTCCCTGAAGCTCCCATATGGACTTGCCCTGATTGGAGGATTGTGAGCTCTGTGGAGAGAGCTAATCTGACACCTGGAATTGTCACTCCAAATAATGTTTTGCACACAAGGAAGGCCTCTTAGCCCTCCTATTATGCCCAGGGTTTACTTGCTTAAACAGTATTCCAATCACTTTGGCTTCTCACCAGGCAGTGGGTGTTATGTATTGATAAGTAACAGTTGTTAAACATAGCACAAGCTGGGCTAATCGCTCACCTAATGCTCATCCACAAAAGTACAAGCTATTCGCCTCTATGTCAGAAAACAACACACTAGTAGTCAATTTTGTTTTTGAAAAATGCACTGACATACTAAATATAGTATAATCTTTATATTACTATAAGTCTCAACGTTAAATGAATGGTCTCCTCCCCATCAAGCATCCCCCCTTTGGGTCTTATTAAGGACGAATTATTGGCCAAAAGGCTACACTTTAGGTAATTAGACCTCACTTATTATACCTGTTTGCCTCTCTTTCCTCTTTACCTTTGCACATAAGCTACTTTTTGTTGATCTGACCTCACTTATTATACCTGTTTGCCTGTCTTTCCTCTTTACTTTTGCACACAAGCTACTTTTTGTTGATCTGACCTGTGTCAATTTCATGGTCGTCTAAATTAATTAACTTTTAATTTGACGCCACTTACTCTTTTGAAACCACAATAGTTTAGATTACAAAATAACGATTTGACATTTTAGATTATAAAATAACTGTGCCCTTGGAACATAATTATAATTATCGTTATACTCCAACAATGTCCAACAATGTTTAAATGGCATTGGAATAATGTTTCTATCAATACGAGATCATAGATCACAGAGTCACATACTTTAGTTTCGTATTTGATAAGATTATGCATAATTAAAACCGAACCCTATACAACAGTATGGCATTACATGTGACATCCTGTGTTTGCATAACAGGGTATGCAATTCTGTTCACAAAAATAATTTCTAGTCCATGATAAAAACTAAACTATAATGTGTTGTGAACTGTGGAAATGATATTATTATCGCATGTGCGTAAATTGTGTGTGGACGTATATGTGCGTGTGCGCCTATTATATATTTGGAATGTTTCATAATTTGTTCACGTGATTGTCAGAAGCATGTGCTTGGAACAAACAAGCATCATGTGTCAATATATCATGTTTTACAAAAACATATTTCTGATCGTTCGAGATTGTAATTTATTTTAAAAAAGATGCAACCACTGTGTAGTGATACAGGAAACTAGTGACAGCAAATTATAAAAATGCCACCCATTTGCAGTGATATCAATCTGTAAACAATGCCACCAGTCTGTAATAATAGCAAAATATAAACAATGCCACCAGTCTGTAATAATAGCAAAATATAAGCAATGCCACCAGTCTGTAATAATAGCAAAATATAAACAATGCCACCAGTCTGTAATAATAGCAAAATATAAACAATGCCACCAGTCTGTAATAATAGCAAAATATGAACAATGCCACCAGTCTGTATTAATAGCAAAATATAAACAATGCCACCAGTCTGTAATAATAGCAAAATATAAACAATGCCACCAGTCTGTAATAATAGCAAAATATAAACAATGCCACCAGTCTGTAATAATAGCAAAATATAAACAATGCCACCAGTCTGTAATAACAGCAAAATATGAACAATGCCACCAGTCTGTATTAATAGCAAAATATAAACAATGCCACCAGTCTGTAATAATAGCAAAATATAAACAATGCCACCAGTCTGTAATAATAGCAAAATATAAACAATGCCACCAGTCTGTAATAATAGCAAAATATAAACAATGCCACCAGTCTGTAATAACAGCAAAATATAAACAATGCCACCAGTCTGTAACAATAGCAAAATATAAACAATGCCACCAGTCTGTATTAATAGCAAAATATAAACAATGCCACCAGTCTGTATTAATAGCAAAATATAAACAATGCCACCAGTCTGTATTAATAGCAAAATATAAACAATGCCACCAGTCTGTATTAATAGCAAAATATAAACAATGCCACCAGTCTGTAATAATAGCAAAATATAAACAATGCCACCAGTCTGTAATAATAGCAAAATATAAACAATGCCACCAGTCTGTAATAATAGCAAAATATAAACAATGCCACCAGTCTGTATTAATAGCAAAATATAAACAATGCCACCAGTCTGTATTAATAGCAAAATATAAACAATGCCACCAGTCTGTATTAATAGCAAAATATAAACAATGCCACCAGTCTGTAATAATAGCAAAATATAAACAATGCCACCAGTCTGTAACAATAGCAAAATATAAACAATGCCACCAGTCTGTAATAACAGCAAAATATAAACAATGCCACCAGTCTGTAATAACAGCAAAATATAAACAATGCCACCAGTCTGTAATAATAGCAAAATATGAACAATGCCACCAGTCTGTAATAATAGCAAAATATAAACAATGCCACCAGTCTGTATTAATAGCAAAATATAAACAATGCCACCAGTCTGTAATAATAGCAAAATATAAACAATGCCACCAGTCTGTATTAATAGCAAAATATAAACAATGCCACCAGTCTGTAATAATAGCAAAATATAAACAATGCCACCAGTCTGTAATAATAGCAAAATATAAACAATGCCACCAGTCTGTAATAATAGCAAAATATAAACAATGCCACCAGTCTGTAATAACAGCAAAATATAAACAATGCCACCAGTCTGTATTAATAGCAAAATATAAACAATGCCACCAGTCTGTATTAATAGCAAAATATAAACAATGCCACCAGTCTGTATTAATAGCAAAATATAAACAATGCCACCAGTCTGTAATAATAGCAAAATATAAACAATGCCACCAGTCTGTATTAATAGCAAAATATAAACAATGCCACCAGTCTGTATTAATAGCAAAATATAAACAATGCCACCAGTCTGTAATATTAGCAAAATATGAACAATGCCACCAGTCTGTAATAATAGCAAAATATAAACAATGCCACCAGTCTGTAATAATAGCAAAATATAAACAATGCCACCAGTCTGTAATAACAGCAAAATATAAACAATGCCACCAGTCTGTATTAATAGCAAAATATAAACAATGCCACCAGTCTGTAATAATAGCAAAATATAAACAATGCCACCAGTCTGTAATAATAGCAAAATATAAACAATGCCACCAGTCTGTAATAATAGCAAAATATAAACAATGCCACCAGTCTGTAATAATGGCAAAATATAACCAATGCCACCAGTCTGTAACAATAGCAAAATATAAACAATGCCACCAGTCTGTAATAATAGCAAAATATAAACAATGCCACCAGTCTGTAATAATAGCAAAATATAAGCAATGCCACCAGTCTGTATTAATAGCAAAATATAAACAATGCCACCAGTCTGTAATAATAGCAAAATATAAACAATGCCACCAGTCTGTAATAATGGCAAAATATAAACAATGCCACCAGTCTGTATTAATAGCAAAATATAAACAATGCCACCAGTCTGTAATAACAGCAAAATATAAACAATGCCACCAGTCTGTATTAATAGCAAAATATAAACAATGCCACCAGTCTGTAACAATAGCAAAATATAACCAATGCCACCAGTCTGTAACAATAGCAAAATATAACCAATGCCACCAGTCTGTAACAATAGCAAAATATAAACAATGCCACCAGTCTGTAACAATAGCAAAATATAAACAATGCCACCAGTCTGTATTAATAGCAAAATATAAACAATGCCACCAGTCTGTAACAATAGCAAAATATAAACAATGCCACCAGTCTGTATTAATAGCAAAATATGAACAATGCCACCAGTCTGTAACAATAGCAAAATATAACCAATGCCACCAGTCTGTAACAATAGCAAAATATAAACAATGCCACCAGTCTGTAACAATAGCAAAATATAAACAATGCCACCAGTCTGTATTAATAGCAAAATATGAACAATGCCACCAGTCTGTAACAATAGCAAAATATGAACAATGCCACCAGTCTGTATTAATAGCAAAATATAAACAATGCCACCAGTCTGTAACAATAGCAAAATATAAACAATGCCACCAGTCTGTATTAATAGCAAAATATAAACAATGCCACCAGTCTGTAATAATAGCAAAATATAAACAATGCCTCCAGTCTGTAATAATAGCAAAATATAACCAATGCCACCAGTCTGTATTAATAGCAAAATATAAACAATGCCACCAGTCTGTATTAATAGCAAAATATAAACAATGCCACCAGTCTGTAATAATAGCAAAATATAAACAATGCCTCCAGTCTGTAATAATAGCAAAATATGAACAATGCCACCAGTCTGTATTAATAGCAAAATATAAACAATGCCACCAGTCTGTAACAATAGCAAAATATAAACAATGCCACCAGTCTGTAATAATAGCAAAATATGAACAATGCCACCAGTCTGTAACAATAGCAAAATATAAACAATGCCACCAGTCTGTATTAATAGCAAAATATAAACAATGCCACCAGTCTGTAATAATAGCAAAACATAAACAATGCCACCAGTCTGTAATAATAGCAAAATATAAACAATGCCACCAGTCTGTATTAATAGCAAAATATAAACAATGCCACCAGTCTGTAATAATAGCTTATTATAAAAAATGGCACCAGTTTCTTATGATAGCAAATCATGAAAAATGCCATCCGTTTGTAGTGACAGGAAATTATCAGAAAATGCCACCAGTTTGTAACTATGGATTGACTATGATGAACATATTGTCTAACTATTTATGGATTTATCTTAAGACCTGACTTCAGGAAAGTTACTTTTTTTAAGGAATCTTTCTTGCTTTGTGTGTACATGATCTCATTCATATTAACTTTCATGTCCTAACATGATAACACCCTATTCAGATGTATATAATATCTGTAATTCAGTGCACAAGCTATTTATACAAAGAAAGCAATTTCTGTTCCAATATCCTGTGAAAGGAAGACACGATGTTGTTATGTTTACTAAGATATAAAACATTTTCATATAGACCACTCTCTATTGAATTAACATTGCATTTGCTTATCTTGGCGAAACAGGTATTGGCCGGCCTTGGGTGCAAGTGAAACAATCATGCATTTATTAATTACCATGATCACAAAAGGCAACATATATAAGAAAATTTGCATATAAGAAATATTTCGATGAGTATTAACAATTATATTATAAGTTCAAAGTACATATATATGTAAAATAAGATAATAAATCTGCCCCAAGCAACTGAAGGATGACATGAGCTATTTAGTAAAATATAAAAATAATATGATAATTGTTCTGAACGTTTATTTCTATGGAAATGAAAGAAACGCCTAAAAAGATATATTCTCTTCTAAAATAAACATGTCATGCTTGGCGAGTATTCATGACCAATGTAGTTCCAAACTTTGAAAGGTAACGTCAAATACAAGACAAGGACAGCACAGTAGTGAGATGATTGAACGACTGACATTACTATCGATGTTTAGAAGTGTACATATACCAAAAGAACAAGAAATCGCCTCCGACATGATCTGGTAAAGTGCGGTCTGTCAGCAAAGTGTAAACCTTAGGATTACCGCGTATTGTTACTGCAGGATAAACCTATCAACAACCAGAACAAAAAACTGGAGACAGTTATATCCCATACTTGGGCACTGAGGAAACATGTAGTTTTGCTTTTATGAGTGGTTGAATAAGCCAAGCCCTCCAAGGCAGGCCAGTCTGGAGACTCTTTGTGTCTGTCATCATGTTAGTGGTGATGCCAAGTGTTGATTGTTGTCAACCATTCTTATACAAACTGTACTGCTGCTATGTTCACACCACCATGCATACCTTTAGCCTCTACAGGCACATAGATTGGTGTCTATTTATTTTGTTTTTTAAAAAAAGGCTGATTCATGATGAAGAAGGAAAGATTCATAGCTTGTCACTTGAATATCAACAAGAGAGTTTGTATTTTTTCCTTATATTAACACTGAAAGGGTTGTCAGGATATTCATTGTTTATTTGATGTGCTTGATTTGGAAAGACTGGGATAATAACATCACATCGGGATATAACAAGATAACATTTATATAACCCAGATCATAGCTAAAGACGATTGTCCTAACAATTAATTCATTTCAACTAGTATAATAGTACAGAGTGATTCCTGAACAAACAAACTTATGGTGTGGTTTATTTATTTACTTTCATACGAGAGACCAATCAGGTGGAGGATTAACATTTTAAACTATATTCTAACATACTTGGTTAAATGGGTCCCCGAGGCTGAATTCATTCTTCTCTTCAGGAAAGAACAGTCTCTGTGTTTATGTGTTTAAAAGTTTAACTTGGGGTTAAAACCCAGCAAGATTTAGAACTTAATCATGTGTAATTCAAGTTCCTTTAGCTTGGCCCCACCCTTTAATGTGCACATGTGAAAAGAGTTCCCTAACATATCACATATCACTGAATTGGCATGCGTTCAATGATTCCTACATGAGTGAAAGTGCATTTTAAATCCAGCAACCTAGGGTCTGTTTAATCTTTTGTCACATGAAGCAGACACACAGGAAATTAGTTTAATTTCTCATTAGATATCAGTGCTATTCTGTATTCTCTCCACACCCAAGCCTTTACCTCCCATTAAGTTCTTTAGAAAGAGCAAGATTAGTGGAGAAAACTTTAAATCTTCAATTTAACTACAAAACACTGGTTTGTGCAATAAAACAAGCTGATGTTAAACGAACAAATAATTATTAACTTGCATATGCTTATGGCACTCGTGGACCTTAAACGTGTAATGTAAATTATTTCGAAATGTGTTTGAAAAAAGAATTGATATGAAAAAAGGAATCACCAAAAAACGTGTGGTATGATACCGAGAACATTTGACAAAGTTTACTGAGATAAGATACATTACCAGCGAGTCCATAAGGTCATATACTCATCTTCAAGCGTGTGTGCTCACAAAGTACTGCCCTTTCCTTGCCATGCCATGTAGACATGTCACTCAATTAGGCAAAGATGTCTTTATCAATTTGTTCATTCTGCTTAGCACTGTGCCTCAGGATGGTGATCACCAAAGAGGCACCCGGTCAATAGATGAACCCAGATGAAGTCTCGTAGGACTCCCTTAAATCAATTATGACCAGAAAACCATACCAGCAGGAAGCTCACAAAATGTATGGCGTGGCTGATAATATCTTTTAAAAAATCTATGGGCGAAAGGCGTAATAACATTTTCTTAATTTCCAAAATAGACCTAGCCCAAAAGACCAGCAATTGGTTCGACAAGGATAAATATCCAGAGGAAATGTAGAATTTGTGAGAATGGAATGCCCCAGGATTGTTATCTTTGCATTAGAACTTGTGTTTGTTTCTGGTGTCTCTCTTGACATCTCCTGCTATTTTCACATTCCTACCTTTTGGTTTTCAATTGAACCGTTCTGGCACGGCAAGGTGCAGATCTACAGTGTAAGCGTAACATTATCAAAACGCCATGATGACACCCCTCAAAGAAAGACATTGGAATAAACCAAAAAACTTAAACATTTCTGTTGCCTCCTGTCTAATATGATCAACTGTCAATAGATGTAACAGAGTCTGAACACTGTTTGTCTTCTCATGTAGAACTCTTTGATTGACTAAAATAGAACAATGCAGAAAGACAAATGAGCGATTGCTTAACGTCGCATGGACACCATGAGGTCATTCAGTGTCCTAAATCTTGTGTAAGCAATAATATAAACTAAGTTATTGATCCCCCTATAAAAACATTACACAAATAGAATTCGAATATGTTTATGTCAGATCTGTATGACACAACGGGAGCAATCTATTAAAAGCATTGCAACCAATCAGTTGAAGAGATGTGTCACCATCTTGGAGAATGTTTTCATGGCTGGAGTCACTTTATCGAGTGCATCAAACATTACTTGGTATAAACAAATAATTTCTCTCATGATTATAGTCGAAATATCTGATAAAACGTGGTTCTTGCTCATGAGCTACTAAAGTTATTGTGCATGATAAGTTTACATTTGTTGAAAGGCATATGCAACGGTTTTGGCAAAATGACACGAACTTTGAAAAATGATCAATTCAGTATAGTGCACTGACAAGAACGCGGCACTCTGACTGAAAATACCATTTCCAAATATTAGCATAGAAGACAATACTTGTAGAAACTCTTTCCCGATTTGAGGAAAATTGGCATGTTTCACGGCCAAAACAAGCACTGTAAATGGGATGTTTTGACACCTCAATATGGCTCAGCTTCGGATCAGGTAAAAAAGCCACCCCCTCCCCCAAGCAGATGCCAATAATAGCGGCAGAGTGAGGGAGGTAAACTCACCATCAATACAAGCAATTACTTCTCATACAGTTCCTCTGAAGTCTCCTTTTATGGCTTGATGGCAGGTTCATGAGCAGCAGGGAGGTTAATTGACAAAATGCTGGGTGGTATACTCAAAATAAATCTCAGGATCAAACCTCAATGTTTGGTTCTTTGGCCTGCACCTACATACACAGATATTGCTTGTTAGAAGCGTGAATTGATATGGAGGCTCATTTAAACAGTGAATTGTTGTGCATAACATCTGAATTTTTTAGGTACAGTTTAAAAGAAATATTGCTTAAAGCAAATGCAAAATGTTTGGAACACCTCTGTGACTTCTTGATTTCATCTTTGAAAAATCTTTTTTGGATCCATTCTAAAATGCTTTTCAAGAATTAGTAAGCATTGCATACATATTTAATATGAATAGCAATGTTTCTCTCAACATTTCATACTTCAATGTTTGACGTTTCAGACACTATATTTGGAGCACCTGTCAATACCCTACGGAGGGGTTTGTACAGGACTCTAATATAGGATTTGAAAAGCAAACATATTATCAATTCCCGTCCGGTTATTACATGTCACCTATAGGATGAACGTGTTGAGATTGACCAGGAAAATGATAACATAACAGTGTGGCAATGCACAGCATGTTTTTATTTGGTGGTATTTATTTTGACCCTGTGTACCATTTTCTACTCCCAGTCAGCCATACTAGCATACCCCAGTCAGCATTCACTCCCAGTCAGCCATAATAGCATACCCCAGTCAGTGCTCACTCCCAGTCAGCCATAATAGCATACCCCAGTCAGTGCTCACTCCCAGTCAGCCATACTAGCGTACCCCAGTCAGCATTCACTACCAGTCAGCCATACTAGCGTACCCCAGTCAGTGCTCACTCCCAGTCAGCCATACTAGCGTACCCCAGTCAGTGCTCACTCCCAGTCAGCCATACTAGCGTACCCCAGTCAGTGCTCACTCCCAGTCAGCCATACTAGCGTACCCCAGTCAGTGTTCACTCCCAGTCAGCCATACTAGCATACCCCAGTCAGTGTTCACTCCCAGTCAGCATTCACTCCCAGTCAGCCATACTAGCATACCCCAGTCAGTGCTCACTCCCAGTCAGTCATACTAGCGTACCCCAGTCAGTGCTCACTCCCAGTCAGCCATACTAGCATACCCCAGTCAGTGCTCACTCCCAGTCAGCCATACTAGCATACCCCAGTCAGTGCTCACTTCCAGTCAGCCATACTAGCGTACCCCAGTCAGTGCTCACTCCCAGTCAGCCATACTAGCATACCCCAGTCAGTGCTCACTCCCAGTCAGCCATACTAGCATACCCCAGTCAGTGCTCACTCCCAGTCAGCCATACTAGCATACCCCAGTCAGTGCTCACTCCCAGTCAGCCATACTAGCCTACCCCAGTCAGTGCTCACTCCCAGTCAGCCATACCAGCATACCCCAGTCAGTGCTCACTCCCAGTCAGCCATACTAGCGTACCCCAGGCAGTGCCTACTCCCAGTCAGCCATACTAGCATACCCCAGTCAGTGCTCACTCCCAGTCAGCCATACTAGAGTATCCCAGTCAATGCTCACTCCCAGTCAGTGCTCACTCCCAGTCAGCCATACTAGCATACCCCAGTCAGTGCTCACTCCCAGTCAGCCATACTAGCATACCCCAGTCAGTGCTCACTCCCAGTCAGCCATACTAGCCTACCCCAGTCAGTGCTCACTCCCAGTCAGCCATACCAGCATACCCCAGTCAGTGCTCACTCCCAGTCAGTCATACTAGCATACCCCAGTCAGTGCTCACTCCCAGTCAGCCATACTAGCATACCCCAGTCAGTGCTCACTCCCAGTCAGCCATACTAGCATACCCCAGTCAGTGCTCACTCCCAGTCAGTGCTCACTCCCAGTCAGCCATACTAGCATACCCCAGTCAGTGCTCACTCCCAGTCAGCCATACTAGCGTACCCCAGTCAGTGCTCACTCCCAGTCAGTGCTCACTCCCAGTCAGCCATACTAGCATACCCCAGTCAGTGCTCACTCCCAGTCAGCCATACTAGCGTACCCCAGTCAGTGCTCACTCCCAGTCAGCCATACTAGCATACCCCAGTCAGTGCTCTTGTCATACGTAGGGACCGTATGAGCCATAACTATTATGGCGTGTTTTAAAGCATATATCTGCCTCAATGATCATCAGATAATGCATACAGCATATCAATATAATCCAAATGGAATCCCTGGACTCATATTTTGGTATTTGTCCAATAGATTTTGCACAGTAAACAGCTCTCGAAACTTTCTGTCAAACATGCAACTTTCATCGATTTTTAAAGATTCCGTTTGTTTATATGTATTATTCATTCAGTGTGTAAAATTAATGCAATCCCAAATTCCCTTGAGAAAAACATCAAGTTTGGTCGGTGATTTTCAATACATCCTAAAAGTATTGACAGATAAAGTTTATTTGTTGTCGTAACAGCCTTAATTCTGATGTCATGGTTTGTAGTGTTGTGAGATAAAAAGAAGCACATTTACAAAAACAGTTCTCCGTGTAGATTGCATGCTGTGATGTTTTGCATTAGCAACTGATACGAACCATCAGGGCAAGTCATACTCTCCGCACAAAATCAAACTTAATGTTTTCAATGATCTATTGTAATAGATGTCTCTAGATAGTTATTCATTTCAATAAATCATACTTGCGATCTTGATATTTATCACTAGAATTTGTTTTATCCAAGCTGTGACGTTTATTCCATGCTGTGATGTTTTGCATTAGTAACTGATACAAATATTTAAGACAAGTCAGACTTTCTGTACAAATTTAAACTTTATGTTTTTGATTTACTCTCTGTAAATATTTATGCATTTCAATCAACCACATTTATTATCATGATATTTGTCAGTAGAAGTTGTTGTGTTCACTGCTATGATGTTTAATTCATACAAACTTGCACAAATTTAAACTTAATGTTTTTGATGATTGAAAGTCGTTAAATATTTATTCATTTCAATCAATCATATTTACGATCATATTGTTTTGTCAGTAGAAGTTGTTATATTGCTGTATTTTATGATTGCATTGTGTGTAATACTCTGGTATTCCCAGCACACGTCTTGTATCCAGTGTATTGTGGGAGCCTCTCCGAGTACCACCCCTAACGTGTGTAACTGACGGTACAGGCCCGGGAACCCCTCCCGATGATTTCTCTCACTGACGAGAATCTCGGTGAGTTCTCTCCCAGGCGAGAAGCTCAGTGAGATCTCTGGGAAGATATCATGGTAGTATTTAAGTTGACTTAATTGTCTCCCCTGATGCTAAGAATGAGAAAAAAACACCAACTTGGGCCAGTGCGCCAGTACTTAAAATCTGCAAGATGGTGAGCTGGTTGATGTATATTTGAAGTTCATGTTGTGATTATTGTTTATAGGATAACAATAATTGCTACCAAAA
The DNA here is from genome assembly GCA_949316495.1 of Amphiduros pacificus. Classification (NCBI taxonomy): domain Eukaryota; kingdom Metazoa; phylum Annelida; class Polychaeta; order Phyllodocida; family Hesionidae; genus Amphiduros; species Amphiduros pacificus. The sequence goes on along the minus strand of OX439008.1, from coordinate 42,809,865 downwards.
CATCACAAGAACACAATAAGTTAACAATTCCTACAGTTACATGTGCGCTAAACCATAGCTGAGGTTCAGCAGGTTTCACATCTACATTACCACTGATGCCCTGCCAGCACTGAAGGTTCATCAACGCATATAGCAACACTCATTTCCATTTTAATTGTATTAATAAATTTCTGAATCGAAAAGATACCAATATTCTACGTGATATTTGCTTGTTTTGTACTTGCCTTGTACTTGTTTTGCACTTACTATGTACTTGGAGTAAGCCACACATCAATCCTCGTGCTTCTTGCTTTCCCATCCATACAATGCAAAAGTTTGAAACGTTTCTTTTCCAGTTCCTATTTTTAATGAAGATTGATATCGTCAAATGTGGTGAAACCAATACAGGGCAATGGTTTGATAGTTAATTACTAGACCAAATGTATAAATTACATTTCAAACAAAGAAGTGATTTCTTTGATTTCAGGTTCTTGGCAAATGATATGGTTATTCTAGATACATTTAGTGTTCCTCTTCTCATATGGTTATTCTAGATACATTTAGTGTTCCTCTTCTCATATGGTTATTCTAGATACATTTAGTGTTCCTCTTCTCATATGGTTATTCTAGATACATTTAGTGTTCCTCTTCTCATATGGTTATTCTAGATACATTTAGTGTTCCTCTTCTCATATGGTTATTCTAGATACATTTAGTGTTCCTCTTCTCATATGGTTATTCTAGATACATTTAGTGTTCCTCTTCTCATATGGTTATTCTAGATACATTTAGTGTTCCTCTTCTCATATGGTTATTCTAGATACATTTAGTGTTCCTCTTCTCATATGGTTATTCTAGATACATTTAGTGTTCCTCTTCTCATATGGTTATTCTAGATACATTTAGTGTTCCTCTTCTCATATGGTTATTCTAGATACATTTAGTGTTCCTCTTCTCATATGGTTATTCTAGATACATTTAGTGTTCCTCTTCTCATATGGTTATTCTAGATACATTTAGTGTTCCTCTTCTCATATGGTTATTCTAGATACATTTAGTGTTCCTCTTCTCATATGGTTATTCTAGATACATTTAGTGTTCCTCTTCTCATATGGTTATTCTAGATACATTTAGTGTTCCTCTTCTCAAAAGAAATAAATGGTTTTATGAATGATATTGAATATATGCCAAGTTTTAGATTTTAGATTTGTTGTGCCTCCCATGGAGGAAATCAATGACGTTGTGAATTCTGTGATCACTGTGCTATGCATGATGTGGCTTCTAATAAAGATGTGTGATTGTTGCGGTCAGATGATTCAAGACAAAGTCAAATACTCAAATACTTCTGATGTGCAGGCAGGATCGATCATTCTCTTGAGATTCCTTCATTTCACTTTTAAATCTAACTTTCAATAGCATTACATTTATGTCAGCTTTAGAGTTCGCCATGGAAAGAACACACAAGTAGATGATTAAAAGGAACCACGGCCCCTTTGTTATTATAAAGTGTAGACGTGGGCCGCTTAAAGATAACATTTGATTTGGAAATATTGTTTGAGCATTGTCACGTTAACTGATCATTGAATGGTTCAGATTATTGAAAAATGATTTTGAAGAAAACTGCTTCTCTCATTGCTAAACAAACATAACTCAATAGATTAAAATAATTTCATGTCAATACATTTGCTTCATTATCTTTGTGCAAATATAAAAATCATTGATATTTTAGCTCTAGTATTTAGTAGGCGTAAGTAAGAATAACAAGCATGCTTTAAATAGTTGTATTTCACTTTTATATAAACGACTGACCCGAAAATGTCATTAACGATACAACAATATTAAACTTTCAATACAAACCTGCATTCGCCAAACTTTCATTTTTTTAGAAAACTCATTGCATTTTATATAAACCGGTTAAAAACAAATCACAAGGTTGCAAAAAGTACTTTCATTTTTAACTATAATATATTTTGAGTTTAATGGATCCATGTGATACTTGTCCATTCGCAAGTCTAGTAAAACAGAAGAAACTGAAAATGAAATAGATTAAAATAATTTTGCTAACTTCTCCTTCATGTCAATACATTTGCTTCATTATCTTTGTGCAAATATAAAAATCATTGACAATTTAGTTATAGTATTTAGTAGGCTGAAAATGAAATTTATTCAGTTATTCAAAACACACAGATATCGTTATAATAGTCAAATAATGATTGTCAAAATGATTCGTTAAAGTAGTTTATGAATTAAGATCTTTCTGCATTTTGGAAGTCTGTCAATAGACGCTTTGACAAAGGGCTTGGAATCTCCGGTTTGCATTTCCACATGGACAAGGTTATTTGGTATAATTTTTCATCATGTTTTTCATTTTCTATCATGCCTGACCAGACGACGGGCTGTGGCGTAGTTGGTTAGAGCGCAAGCTTATTACTCTGTGATCACCCAAAGGTCGCGGATTTGAGTCCCGTGTCGGCGTTGAATTTATGATGCAATTTCGCCTATGAGCTGAGGCCCATGCCTGAAGGGTTAACTATTATGAGACACAAAATGACTGCGAGTCCTTGTAAATCTGTGACTTTGTGGGATGTCAAATTTAGTGAGCCTAACACTATATATCTATAACAAGTAAGTATCACCACGAAATGACTAAAATAATATTGAAAGTGACGTAAAAACCAAACAAACATTATATCATATCTGACCAAAATGTGCAAGCGTGAAAGACATTGTATGCTTAACGGTAAAACGATGTGTCGGTCAGCATCAATATTAATTAACACATAGCAATAAAAGACTTTGAGGATATATTTCAACCATGCGCTTATATTTGCCCGATTTGGTTTCCGAGTCAACATAAAAGTGATATTATGTAATTTTAGGAATAAATATATGCTGTCATCCGAAAAGAGCACTTACACATGTTCAGCAATAAAATCCGATAGTGTGCCAATGTCTATTGACAGTATGAAAACGAAATGCATGTACTGATCAAGTTACAACGGAAGTGACATATCACTCACCATCATCAACATACATCCGCCACTGAAAATATAGTTCCCCTCTAAATTTGCAGCTGTGACATTACTTGAGACACCATACACAATAAATAGGATGTCTCCATGTGCAGGCAAATGAAACGCTCATTTAAGAGCTGTTCCATAACTTATATGGTTTTTGAAAATCAAAAAGATGGACTGAGATTTGCGCTCATAGAGAAGGGTCAGAAATATCTCTGGTTTGAAGAATTCAAACATTCAATTTTTCATATTTTTTCCATTTTTAATTTTGTTCCAAATTTATATAATATGGCTACCCTAGGTGTACTCAGATGTGGTCGGTCATTACATAGGTATATTGAGATAAAGAACTAACCCCGTTCAGAATGAAGGTATATTTCGAATACAACTAACACGGGAGAAATAGTCAGTCTATAGGTGCATTGAGATGTTTGTTTGTGGTTTTACATCACTTTCAACATTATTTCAGTCATTTCGTGATGAGACCTACTTGTAGCAAATATAGTGCTGCCTCACTGAATTGCCATGTCGCAGGTCCTTGACATGACAACCCGCCCGGTCACAGATTTACAAAGACAATGGGTTAACCCTTCAGGCAGAGGCCTCAGGTCATATGGTTAATTGTATCATGAGTTCAATCTCAACATGGCTGGGAATCGAACGCACGACCTTTGGATCACTACAGAGGAACTGGTGCTTATAAGCTGGTTCTCTAACTAACTGGGCCACGGTCCGTGGCATATTGAGATGTAGTACTGGTCACAGTCTATTGTGACGTCAGACTGACCCCTGTCACAGTACAGGTAAATTATGATATATGGCTGACGCGATCACAATATAGGTATAATACTGAGATGTAAGGCTGGTCCCACTCAGAGTATAGGTATAATACTGAGATCTAAGGCTGGTCCCACTCAGAGTATAGGTCCCACTCAGAGTATAGGTATAATACTGAGATGTAAGGCTGGTCCCACTCATAGTATAGGTATAATAGTAATAATAATGTATAATATCATGATGTAAGGCTGGTCCCACTCAGAGTATAGGTATAATAAAAATAATGTATAATAGTATGCTGTAAGGCTGGTCCCACTCAGGGTATAGGTATAATAGTATGCTGTAAGGCTGGTCCCACTCAGAGTATAGGTATAATAATAATAAAGTATAATATTATGATGTAAGGCTGGTCCCACTCAGAGTATAGGTACAATAGTATGATGTAAGGCTGGTCCCACTCAGAGTATAGGTATAATATTATGATGTAAGGCTGGTCCCACTCAGAGTATAGGTATAATACTGAGATGTAAGGCTGGTCCCATTCAGAGTATAGGTATAATACTGAGATGTAAGGCTGGTCCCACTCAGAGTATAGGAATAATATTATGATGTAAGGCTGGTCCCACTCAGAGTATAGGTATAATACTGAGATGTAAGGCTGGTCCCACTCAGGGTATAATAGGTATAATATTATGATGTAAGGCTGGTCCCACTCAGAGTATAATAGGTATAATAGTATGATGTAAGGCTGGTCCCACTCAGAGTATAGGTACAATAGTATGATGTAAGTCTGATCCCACTCAGAGTATAAGTACAATAGTATGATGTAAGGCTGGTCCCACTCAGAGTATAAGTACAATAATATGATGTAAGTCTGATCCCACTCAGAGTATAAGTACAATAGTATGATGTAAGGCTGGTCCCACTCAGAGTATAGGTATAATACTGAGATGTAAGGCTGGTCCCACTCAGAGTATAGGTATAATAGTATGATGTAAGGCTGGTCCCACTCAGAGTTTAGGTATAATATCATGATGTCAGGCTGGTCCCACTCAGAGTATAGGTATAATAATATGATGTAAGGCTGGTCCCACTCAGAGTATAGGTATAATAGTATGATGTAAGGCTGGTCCCACTCAGAGTTTAGGTATAATATCATGATGTCAGGCTGGTCCCACTCAGAGTATAGGTATAATAATATGATGTAAGGCTGGTCCCACTCAGAGTATAGGTATAATAATATGATGTAAGTCTGGTCCCACTCAGAGCATAGGTATAATAGTATGATGTAAGGCTGGTCCCACTCAGAGTATAGGTATAATAGTATGATGTAAGGCTGGTCCCACTCAGAGTATAGGTATAATAATATGATGTAAGGCTGGTCCCACTCAGAGTATAGGTATAATACTGAGATGTAAGGCTGGTCCCACTCAGAGTATAGGTATAATAATAATAAAGTATAATATTATGATGTAAGGCTGGTCCCACTCAGAGTATAGGTATAATACTGAGATGTAAGGCTGGTCCCACTCAGAGTATAGGTATAATAATAATAAAGTATAATAATATGATGTAAGGCTGGTCCCACTCAGAGTATAGGTATAATACTGAGATGTAAGGCTGGTCCCACTCAGAGTATAGGTATAATAATAATAAAGTATAATATTATGATGTAAGGCTGGTCCCACTCAGAGTATAGGTATAATATTATGATGTAAGGCTGGTCCCACTCAGAGTATAATAGGTATAATAGTATGATGTAAGGCTGGTCCCACTCAGAGTATAGGTATAATACTGAGATGTAAGGCTGGTCCCACTCAGAGTATAGGTATAATAGTATGATGTAAGGCTGGTCCCACTCAGAGTATAGGTATAATAGTATGATGTAAGGCTGGTCCCACTCAGAGTATAGGTATAATACTGAGATGTAAGGCTGGTCCCACTCAGAGTATAGGTATAATAATAATAAAGTATAATATTATGATGTAAGGCTGGTCCCACTCAGAGTATAGGTATAATACTGAGATGTAAGGCTGGTCCCACTCAGAGTATAGGTATAATATTATGATGTAAGGCTGGTCCCACTCAGAGTATAATAGGTATAATAGTATGATGTAAGGCTGGTCCCACTCAGAGTATAGGTATAATACTGAGATGTAAGGCTGGTCCCACTCAGAGTATAGGTATAATAGTATGATGTAAGGCTGGTCCCACTCAGAGTATAGGTATAATAATAATAAAGTATAATATTATGATGTAAGGCTGGTCCCACTCAGAGTATAATAGGTATAATAGTATGATGTAAGGCTGGTCCCACTCAGAGTATAGGTATAATACTGAGATGTAAGGCTGGTCCCACTCAGAGTATAGGTATAATAGTGTGGTGTAAGGCTGGTCCCACTCAGAGTATAGGTATAATAATAATAAAGTATAATATTATGATGTAAGGCTGGTCCCACTCAGAGTATAGGTATAATAGTATGATGTAAGGCTGGTCCCACTCAGAGTATAGGTACAATAGTATGATGTAAGGCTGGTCCCACTCAGAGTATAGGTATAATACTGAGATATAAGGCTGGTCCAACTCAGAGTATATGTATAATAATAATAATGTATGTTATCATGATGTAAGGCTGGTCCCACTCCAAGTGATATATTAGAACTGACCCTGGTCACAGTTACAGGACTAGCCCCAGTCAGCGATATTATGATGTATTGTAATAGCCTATCAGACAGTTTGATGGGTAAATACTGTATTTTATATTCATGGGCAGATCTCAGAAATGTACCCTCATATTTGACAACATTACATTGAGCAAACGTCAGAGGAGACAACTAAGTTCCACACGCCGCATGTATGTGTCTAATCTAATGGAGACACATTAAGTTTCGGTATAGATTACCGTCCATCAAACACATTTACTTCCAAAGTGTGCAATTCATCCACACACATATACATAAAAAACATGCCAATGTTTTCCAAGAACAAACATTCATACTACTCTCAGAAATAAGATATTCATTAGAATTCTTTTTAAGGATGCATTCTCTTCTGACGCTTTGCTATACCATGAATACGCTTTAGTATTGATATCTTTACAGTCCCTTTCAAATGTTCTTTTACATGTATTCCTAGTGCATGATGATATTAATATTCATTTAGCTATATTCAATATTTTTTTTATTTTCAGTCATTGATAACTTACCATGCTATATATGCAAAACAAATTCGATACAAATGACCATTGAAAGGTTCAGAGTGTGACAACAGTCAACATGAAAGTCACTTTAGAAATCCTTTTTTAATACATACCGCTTTATTACATGCATTCCCCTCAGACCATGACGTGTTATTCGCCTGAGAGAAATTGCCAAACTTTGAAAGGAAAGTTTTTGGTGTGGAACCAGCTTGGGCATATTTTTTAATCTTTAAGGGCGATTTAAGGGCGTATTTTCCAATGCGCACCTATTTCGTTCATTTATGATACTTGAAGGCAAGCTGTGAAAGCAGACCAAACACAAACATTAGCAATGCCGGGAGAACAAATCAAAACATACATTACATTTGAAAATATAAATACATTTTAGTCCACACATAATCTCCCTGATCATACAGAAAAATGTATTCACAGCAAGCTTTTTGTATTATACAGGTCCTCCGACAGTCGTAGATGTGAATATCAATGTCAGGAGTATGGGTCCTATATCTGAAATAGAAATGGTGAGTGGAACACATTTTTTATATTACTGACTTTTGATTTTATTGATTTTCAATGGAAATTGAAGGTTAACAAATATCCTCCAAATTTATTTTAGGATGAACACGTTTTCTTGGAAAAAGACTGTTTGAGTTTGAGTTTCAGTTTGAGGAAGACCACATTTTTTAACTGTAAAATATAAAATTATTGAGGAAGTAAATGATTAAAACAGAAAACAGATTGGATGTACCTATTGCAGGCATATCAAATGGATTGCTACTTTAGACAGAGCTGGGTGGATGAGCGACTCAAATTTACAGGACCATTTAAGACTTTAGTGGTCGGTGTGAACATATTGGATAAGATGTGGAAGCCAGATACCCACTTCTTCAATGGTCAGAGATCCTACCTTCACACGGTCACCACTCCCAATAAGCTGCTCAGACTCCGGCAGGATGGCCGCATTCTCTACTCAATGAGGTACTCACCACACTGATCACAGTCTCGTCATATATATATATATATATATATATATATATATATATATATATAGAGAGAGAGAGAGAGAGAGAGAGAGAGAGAAATCACCCACATTCCTTAATTCCTGAAGCAAATCAGGAAATATTAAATTTTATATCCATATTCAAAAGACTTAGATTGCTGGATTGAATGTTCAGCAAATATATTTAGTTAAATATATTACTTACAAATGTGTCAAATATGTTTATATATTATTCAGATTAACAATAAAGGCCAGTTGTCCTATGCATTTAGAAAAGTTTCCCATGGATACACAGACATGCCCACTGAAATTTGGTAGCCGTAAGTAAAATTAACGAGCATGCTTTAAATTGTCGTATTTTCATTTTCATTCAAACAATTCATACAAAAAGTCCTTAACGGTACAATGACATTGAGCTTTCAATGCAAACCCTCATTCACTAATCGTTATCAGTTTCAAAAACTCATTCTATTATATATAAACCGGTTTAAAAGATTGTAAGAACTTGAAAAAAGATATTATTTTTGCCCTATTCTTAACCTTTTGTAATGAGAAATATATACAACTTTTTGCAATTCTTTTTCAGATGGGTATGATGAAAGTGATGTTTTATATGTGTGGACTCATGGAGTAAATAGGTCCATCAAGATGGCGTCAGACATGCGCTTATCTCAGTTTGATCTCATGAGTTTTCCTGCAGGAAATGAGTCACTCGCCAACAGTAGAGGCGACATCATTAAATTTGGTAAATATTTGATTAAATTATGTCAGATATAAATGATACGCAATGGAACAACAATGGAACAAAGAGGAACATTGAACGACCGTGAGATTAAGGTCATTAATACCTACCGATATATGTAATCGAAACAGCAAATAATACAATTAATGCAGTGCAAATATTAAAACAAAACTGTTTCACCTACCTTTTTATTGAAATGATAGTTTCTGATCTGTTTCTCAAAATACTTTCTCTTGTGGATATTCATGTTATCTAATCTCTAATATTATGAGGTGAGCAGAATGTCTAATCTAATGTGGAGAAGTATCTGTTGGCAGTGGCTATTATTCAGACATGGGCACTGAAAGAGCTAATCATAAATTTTAAAGATTATTTGGACACTAGGTGGCAGTACAAATATAACACAAGATGATACATAACGCTAGTGTGAGCAAGATCCAGTGGCCCTGACATAACATAGATGCAAGTTGAAAAGATCTAAATACAAAAAAGCATGATTTAGAAACAAATATTTTTTTGAAAAGTTAATGAGGTATGTTGTCAATGAAAAACATTCAGGTTTACTTATCAAAGTCCATAATGTTTAATTGAAAGTTTTGTGTACTTTGAAGCGGACTACATGATTTGAGATAGTTTTATGTGTACAAACTCACAGTGTATTTGAATAAGAAACCATGCCCCAATTGATTAATATTTGTGATATCCACTAATTCGTACAGTAAATTTGACTTGATTAATTGGGTTTGATTATTATTTTCAGGGAAATTCTCTGTCTTGTTTGCCAATTTTATCTTGAAGAGACACATGGGATATTTCCTGATCAATGTGTATGTTCCCAGCAGTCTCCTGGTTGTGATATCCTGGGTGGCATTCTGGATCAACAGAGAGGCTACAGCTGATAGAATCGCTCTGGGTGAGTGTCATGTAACCACTACTACAAGCACTTATTATATAAGCACTTATTGTAGAAACCTAAAAAAATAATCACTTATTTTAGATGAAACCTAAAAAAATAAAGGGGTTCTTGAAGGGGTCCTTTAGCTACACTCTGAGAGCACTACCATTAATGATGAGGCTGGGCAAACCAGAGCGCCATCTTTTGGCAGCATCTTCATTTCCTCCATTCAAGTTGCTCAGATTTTAAGATAAAAAAACCGGCTTGGATTATTATTGATAAAATAAACAATATTCAATTATTTTAACACTACAAGTTGGCAGGCACAGCAGAACATAAAATATGTAAATTCACCATCTTTCCACATATTTCCCATCTATTTTCCAGACTAGTATTTTTCACCAGACCAGTGTTTTTCACGAGACCAGAATTTTTCCCGAGACCAGTATTTTTCATGATATGAATGTAAATAATTACAGCATATACTTACCAATTTCACAGGTATAACCACAGTACTTACAATGGCCTTTCTGGGTATAGACAACCGCCAGGACTTGCCCAAAGTGTCCTACTCCACGGCTCTCGATTACTTTGTGGCTGTCAACTTTGTGTTCGTGCTGGCGACTGTCATCCAGTTTGCCGGGGTGCACTTCTTTACAAAACACGGGTACGGCGAGGAGTACCCGGAGAACGAGTCGGAGTTTGATGATGATGCTGATGGTTACTCTGAAAGGGTTTGTATATCTACTACAAATATTCAGGCAGTGATTAATATCTGGTTGTTTAACATTGGGCTCTGTTCCACCACACCCCCTACAAGTGATTGTGCACTTGGGGTGGTTGGGATTGGTAAAGGACCTTAGGGTCAAACAGCCTTCTCGATTTTATGAGGAGCGTTTAGCGTATACACATGCAGTGACGGGGATGAACATTTTCAAAGGTCCAACATCAGTCGAACTTGGTAACAGCATCGATGAATGAACCAGGGGACGATTGTTCATGTCACGGTCGAATCTGTGATCATGCAAACAGACCAGCAAACATATTGATCAAAAGATTACAAAAGCAGATCAATGCCAATAAACTATTACCTCATAGTCAATCATTACGAAGAGTTAGGCATTGCGTCACGGTGGCAGGTTCTTAATCGGTTAATATTGCTAAAATGGTATCAAAAAGATCGGCAAACACAAATAAACAACAATTTCAATCAATTAGTTTGAATGCAACATATATTTATGCTTAATGAAAACATGGATGTTTTATAAAATATTTTATTGTTTCCGCCGTTTTATTTTAGTTCGAGAAGCAAGTTAAGTTTCTATACAATGGTTTAACACATCGAAAGGTCAATGAGGCCATTGGATTCGCATGCAAATCACTATTCAACCATTACTCCCGACTAAATGTGTTTTATTTGTCTCTTTTACAGGATGCTCTAACACGAAATGGCACAAAGCGGCCGTCATATGTCGTAAAATCTGGTGCTAACGGAAGTCCAAATGTTGTGCTGACATACACGGGAACTCATATTTATCGTGAAAACTGCTGTTCAAAGTTTTATAACTGTATCAAAGGAGATCAGAGATATCGAGACATGAAAGCACGGATGACTCCCCCTGGTGTTAATAGTGTTAGTAAAATTGACACAGCGTCTCGATATCTCTTCCCATTGTCATTTTTGGCATTCAATATATTCTACTGGGCTACATACCTTGATGCGAACACAAATGCTTCCACATTTAGTTGATACAAGTGTTTGTTTAAGTTTTGCTTGAAGAAAATACTCAGAACTTTCAAGAACTGTTTCTTATTGATGTTCCAATGGTTATATAGTGTTTATAATGTGGATTAAGCCCTCCAGAAGGACTGTGAAAGCTACTGTGTTCAAAAGGAACATGGTATCATATGCAAGATTATGATAAACGTTCTATCACGTGATAAATATATTAGTACACAATGGATCAGTTGATGTTGAATACTCCCAAAGGATATAAGGATCATAGATTAATTGGTGAAAATTATGGGTTAATATTTCCATGGAATGTGAATGCATCATAATTGAGATTAATTAAATGATTATGGGTATGTTATCTATGACAATAGTTTGATTTACCCTTTGACTTCGTATCTCAAAGAGGGATTTGTTTTGTAATTTGGGTGAGAAAATTACCCCGGAACAAATGTAAATATAGCATACGATTGGTCAATTTAACAATATAAGTTGACAAACATAGTTTCTTTTAATTAATTTGGATAGACTTCTGTAGAAGTTATGATCATCCATGTCCTTCCTTCACCATGCGCCGAGTATTCATATACATGTCAGTATTCCTCCTATTTATTCCAGCAGGGATGTCACGTGACCAGTTCTGCCATTCTGGTGAACTATTTCCATCCCTTATGAACCTTTATTAGGCTGTGAAGAGGGGGCCTGAAACGCAATCAACCATTCTGTGTTTAAAATTGAAAACAACGAATTGAGAACAAACTACATTTCTCTTTTCCATCTGTTTCAATTGAATGAAAATTTTGATATAATTTCTCCTATGACATTAAAAACAACGGAAAAAACATTTTAATAAAACTTATCTGTTTTCAAACGTTACCTAGACTGATGTATGTCTGGAAAGACTGTTGTTATCTTTATTTTAAATGAATATTTCCACATTGAAGAGCTGTATTCAGTAAAGAATAGCGTTATGATATGAGAGCAAGAATGAAAAGTGAACAAAACGGGTCCTTGCGTCCTCACGCGAAATCAATGGTCATACTATAAGCTGAACTTGCCCCAAAGATCGAAGACAAACGGTATGAATAATATGTCAAATATTTACTCTTTATTTGGAGCTGTTATCAGAAATATCCAAGGCGATTGCCCCTCTATATCTACTGTTTTCGTGTTTTATTCAATTCTATTTTGATCATTGTTATTGAGGTCAAGTTCTATTTGGGTGTTCATAGATAATGACATAAATTTTAATGTAATTTTTTTGTAATAAAAATGTATTTTTGTGTGTATGATTAATACGATGCACCTCAGCTCAGTTTAATCACGACCTGAATACCTGAAATAGGAATATATATATATATATATATATATATATATATATATATATATATATATCATCATTTGACTGAACCCTTTTTTTAAGCATTCTTCGCTTCAGTTTTTTTAGGCAAAGTTTCATAATAAGACACGGTGACATTTAATGTTATGTACTATTGACAAAATAACACAGGAAATATAGCTTAATAGATATATGTATATATATTTAAAAAAACACCCTAGAATAATTCTATTCTTAAGAGTTAAAATATAGAGGGGTCTAGACAAGGTTCTCCTTGGTTTCTTACGTTATTGTTCATGTATATCGCCTAAAGTGATAAGCAGTTTTGATATATATATATCTCATACCCTCATTTTCAAAAGCTGTCCAAATGTGGCTTGTTTTGTATTAGCATCAGTTGAGATAGTTGTCTTGTCAAGGAAATATATATTTGACATGTGATTAGGCGAAAATATAATACATTTGAATAGAGCTCATTTTATTGGTGCGACCAGCGGTTTGTTCTTTTTCTCAATATTATTTATCAAGTATCAGTATAATCACAAAATTATGTTTGATTTTAAACTGTTGAGCAGTTTCATGTGGAAAGACCATGTAACACGCATGTCAGGTTCTTTTACAAGGTTCTTGTTATGGTTCTTTGTAGGGTTGATAAATATTATAATAATAGAACCTTTGGATCACACATACTGATGAGTTTGTTGGTAACATAAATACAAGGTCGTTTCTTTGTGGTTGGATCAAATTCGTCCTGAAGCCTATAATTAGCATGCATTGCCATACTAGCTTATCAATGATGATTCCAGTAAAGTATGATAATTGAGAATGATAATGAAGCAATTACTGATATTATAATGTTGAAATGACATATCATTTATGATCGTTATATAAGCTTATGTATGTTGTTCATATATGATTTATCCTGTGGCAATTGAGCTTGCAGAATAGATAGAGATTTTATAAAGGAGTGTATGTTCTATAGCTTTATGTATATTCATTAACATTGTACAAAAGTTGGATTTTCAGGGTAAGACTGGAAGGGTAAACATCCATTGTAATATAACATGATAATAAATTAAATGCCATTATTTGTATAAGAATGTATGTTTTATTTTTAGACATCAAGCATTCTAACCCAACCAGTAAAGCAACTGTGAAACAGTACGTGTTAGGCCTTAAGAGGTTCATAGCCATATTTGACCAACTCACAGCCACCATTTTCACAGCTTGGCTATCCCTATCACAAATGATTTATATACAATAGGTGAGAATGTTTTTTTCCGCAATGTCTCATTCAACTTTTTGTCCCTGGTGATGTCTGATTATGTCTGAATTGATTTATTGTATTTCTACTAAAATGTTTCCAACATCGCATATGAAACCCATTGATTTTTTTAAAAGATATCTTTTTAAACATCCGAATGATAACACCACAATCATATTTAAGGGGCAATTATATACCAATATATCTGGACTCTGGATTAGTTTATATTATATTATATTATATTATGTTATATTATTTTATATGTTCATGCTATGCTAACTTCAATTACAAGGAGGGGTTGGGATATGGCTCAGTTTGTGAGCTGTCTATGTCTCCCATGCTAAAGGTCTGGGGATGTGATTCGAGTTGGATCAAGGGTGGATATCTGCCACTGAGCTGAGTCTCACTCTAATTAGTGCTCCCCAGTCACTATTCGAAAATAGTAGGGCATTGAGTCCTAGTGACAGCTGATATAGCCAAAACAGTAGCCAAAAAATGTTGTACCCCTGGTGTTAAAAAGATATGTTCCTTTTGTTACTGAGCATTCAGTTCGCCCATATGTGTCAGGTCATGACCTGACCTACATAGCAGAGTTGCAACTGGTACTGTCACTGCTGGTGCAACTTTCACCATTTATCAGCAGTGATCAGCTGCTTCCTGTTTGATAAATGCACAATCATGATCATGTTCTGAAGTATTTCCTCACAGTTTTGTACTCAAAAAGATTGTGAGCTTCCATCCCAAGGTAACAGAAGCCCTACCCAGCATTCCCATACGGAAAGCTCTGCAAGACTTCTCCAAATGGCTCTCAGAACGGGGTGGTAAGGTGCTTCTCATCGGTCACAATGTGTGCTTTGACAGGCGTCACTTGGACCATAAACTGCAGGAGTGTGATATGACCATAGATCATATACTGGCTGGATATCTCGACACAGTGGCAGTCTTCAAGGACCTGTACCCACACTTCCAGAAGGGGAAGAAAAATGATGGTCCAGGGTATGCCCAGGAGGTCCTAGTCAAAGAGCTTTTGAAAAAGCAGTATGATGCCCACACTGCTCTGGCAGATGCCAGCACTCTTCAAGAACTGGTCACACACTGTAACATTTCTGCGAAGAAGTTACTGGAGCACAGCACTTCAGCTGAGTGGCTCAGGCAGCAGGAGGGGGAGCTGTCAAAGCTGGAGAATCAGCATCTGCCATCTTTCAACCAAATGGTTGAAAGCAAGTCTCTTAGTGTCCAGACAGCTAAGAAAATTGCCCGCAGTGGACTTTCATTTCGTCACCTTCAACTTGCCTACGACAGAGAGGGGGATCAAGGGATCCGCAATGTGATGATTGAAGAATACAACGGACATCCACGAGTGACAAATAACAGAGCTGTAATCAAGAAAGTTACTGACTGGTTCGACAGTCACTCAGCATGAATATTATGAAGCTACATTTGGGCTTGAATAGATCCTATACCATGTATACACATAAAATGTGATTTTTTATCTTGCCTGATTTTCATAATGTCAAGTCTGGTCTATAGTAACTGTGCATAATGTCAAGTCTGATCTACAATAACTGCATAGTGTCAAGTCTGGCCTACTGTGTATAATATCAAGTCAAATGCGTAGGCCTATAACATTCTTCCTTTTTTATGATAATTTGGTTTTGTAATTTGTAATATAACATTAGTCTTGCAGATGTGTGCTAGGTTTGAATTTTTTTTTTTTTTATTATTTTTTTTTTGTAATACGGATGGTCCTTTTTTGATATCCACTGCCGACAGGCAGTGGATATCAAAAAGGGACTATCCGTGTTATTCTGTGATCGGTACGATCGTGGGAAATGGGTAGTCGTTTCCTGTGGGTTGTAATTCGGTTTTTTCTGTGGTCATTATTATTCAAGCAACTTACGCCACTGTGGAGTGTTCGTCCGTGTGCATGGAAGATTCCAATTTGCGCATGCGCCCGGGCGTATGAATACTTCAATAAAAGAAGTAAACAAAAGAAAAGAAGTGCGTGGTGTAAAAGCAGAACGTTCAAACGATGTCATAGTCTTCGTCCATCGCTGCATAAAATTATCTTTTTAAATTGCTTGGAAATGCTACCCAATCGATAGAACAAGGAATTATCAGTAAGTTTAGTTCAAATTTGGTGTAAATCGGACAATTAGAATGACATGCGATGATGACATGCGATGGGAATGCAAATATGAAGTACATCATATTTGCGTTATGTAATCGCTTCGTGCACGTGCCAAACATTGACATGACGTCATTGACCAGCACGTGCAGTTAAAATGTTCATCTACAAGTTTATCGGCTCGGCAATTCCAATAGGCATCCCGCTGAAATGACAATATCATCATCGCCCATCGCTGCACAAAATTATCCATTTAAATTGCTTGGAAATGCTTCCCAATCGCTAAAACAAGGAATTTTCAGTAAGTTTAATTCAAATTTGGTGTAAATCGGACAATTAGAACAGAAATAACATGCAAAAGTCTGGTCGATGATTTGCGGTTAGCGCCTGAGCGATAATAGAGCAACTTACGCAATCGAACCTGAAAAGGCACATCTTTGCACAAAGTTGTGCTAAAAAATTCGTTCATATACCAAATTAAATGTTTTCAAAAGACAAATAAATATAATTTCAACTGCCCCATCAGTTTGCAATAATTATTTCATTTTGTGTTTTTTTCTTTGTTTATTTTAATTTTGTTTTGTTTGTTGTAATTTTTGTTTTGTTTATTTTAATTTTTGTTCTATTTGTTGTGAATTTTGGTTTGTTATATTTTTTTCCCATCTGTGTTACATGTGGATCACCACTTTTTCTTGTTTAATGGGTCAGCCCCCGGTGGTTGGCTTGGTTACACTAATATTGACACTGGTTATACTAAGCAAGTTGTTTTATTATTTTGATTGGCCTACAGTATTGTATGTGTTTGTAGGTAACAGAGATACAAAGTGTGTAAATAAGCCAAAAATTCATGAAAAAACCTAATATGTTGAGAATTTCCAATCAGATTGTATTAGAAATAAATGCGGTATCACCAAATTTTCTTTTTAATTAACTTGCAGATATGTGTACAAACAGTGAGTTTGTTATATCAGAGTAACCTTGAGATATTAAGATACTGTGGGTAATGCTTTTGTGTATAACAGTATAAAATGGTGTAAAAAGCCAAAAATCCATGAAAAAAATACAATTTTCGGACTTTTTCAAGTCAAAATATTGGAAAAATTAGCACGATGACCCCCAATTTTTTTTTTAGTTATCTATTACTTATATAATTGCCTAGCTCTTTTAACAATTTTGGGAAATTCTGAGTGTTGAGAAAAAAAATATTACGATTTTTGTCAAATTTTAGTGTCTATTTCTCAGATTTTTCATATTTTATTGAAAAATAAATTCAATAAAAATACTGTATTATAGTTAAAGTATGTTGTTCTGATATTTATATATATATTAACTTCAAGTAAGGCTCAAATAATTATATCATAGACTACTGACAGTATGCATATCTAGTAAAAACTGGATATGTGTGGTTTTACAAAAAAATTAAAAATGGCCACATGGTGGCAGCACTGTACCGAAAAAATTTGCCCGATGACCCCCCCTTTTTTTTTTAGTTTTTCACTCAGAATGTCATTTGATACAATTCTGCCAATTTTTAACAAAATCTGAGTGTTGGAAGTGATATGGATCTTGTCCCTTTAAATTGCTCATAATATTTGCAAGGAACTACCAGGCATTGTCACATCCTACCGAGCACAGGACTAAAATAGTATTCTGTGGGACACTATTCATTTCTTTAATTCCCCTAACTAGATCACAGGCTTTTCTGATTTTTGTACAAGTGATCCCATATTTGGGCAGAAATATTAATCAATGCAAGGCAAGGATACGTTTTGACACAATGAATTTAAGGATTCGATGGCACAGAACATATATATCCAAACGTCAAAGTCGTAATATTAAAATTAATAACTTTTTACACGGACTAAAAATATTCTCATCCAAGCTTGTGATTTCGGCTTTCATCCCTTTAATTGTGTATAACAGAAGATCACACAATTTGGGCACTATCCTAGCTTTTCAGATTCCCTGTGGGATAAAGACCATGTGATTTTGGAGTGATCTCCGTCTAACGACCCGACCCAGCTTGCATATTTTCATAGTTTATCAATGCAGTTGGATGCATATTTTCAGAAATGGCAACAATTTATATGAAGTAACGCTTGAAAATTCTGGCTTAGACTGGCCATGTTTATCAATCATCTCAGGTCAACAGTGACAAAGTGCGCAAAATGTGCAACAGGGAAGTTGAGCTTTTATGATTTTCTTTATGCACTAGGTATATTATCTGAAGACTGTGTCTGTGTGACTATTTCGCCAAAAATATATTTTTAGTTTTAACTTATAAATGAATCTTATAGTTTTAACGTGTTCAAAGTTGTTCCATTCTTTGCTATTTTTATGTTGAATCTTTGAAATGGCAAGCTCTCTGTGGTGTGGGAGGAAACCAACTATGTAATAATATGAACTGGTTGTCAATGTCAACCTCAATAGACTCATTACGTAACAATGCCACGTGATTAAGATAAGTTTCCACCGTGCCCAATGTTTGATATCATCGGATAATTAGTTGTCAGTTATGGGCAATTTACAAATGGACAAAAAGTGGTTTTCTATGACAATTGATCACTTGCGCATGTGCAATATATTTACTTGGTCATGTCTGATGTCTGGGTCACATCCATTCCATTAAATGAGTTTCAAGGCTTTCCACTCTAACGTAAATTATGGTACTGCTCAAAGATCTTTCAGTTTTGATTTTACTTGGTGAGTTTAACACATTATATCATTGAATACGATATCCACGATTAATGAAGCATCCTGGATATTGTAGGTCAGTGTATCTTCTGGCCAAAGCGTTATATTGTTATGTCAATTATATTTGAGTTTTTAAACTGAATTTCAAAATGGAAAAGATAGTCAAGAACCAAATTGTCGAGTAAGGATATGAGTTTATTTTGTTGAATAGTTTCGTATTCGTCGAGTAACCCGACCAGGATTCCAGACGATACCTGTGTATGTGAGACAAGGTGTCGCCTCCTGGAGCGCGCCATCACGCGGGTTTTCTGGAACTACTTCATCCCAGCCAATGTGACGTCTGTGATAGATTCTGCATACCTGAATGCACAGTCTTACTTTGGTATAGATTTCACCAGTGAAACGGATATTAGAGATTTTGCCTGTCAACTTAAAGGTAGGTTAAGCTAATGTCACATTCGAAATTTATATTCGAAAATCACATTTATTTCATGATTGAGGTTAAAGTACCCTGCAAAAATTCCTCCGAAGCATTTTGATTGTTTTCACAAGGAATATGAAAAATCCCAGGTTATTAATAATTATGACATGAATATTCATGATTTCTGTCAGGGTTTTGGAGGCAGAGGTAAGTGGAGGATTGATTCCTTAAGCAAATACCATTCATGTACCGATGTACTTTTTGTTATTAGTGGAGAGCTGGAATTACGTTATTAAAATCGTCAGTTTTCTAAAAATAAATTAAATCAAACGATTTTAGTGTCTGAACGATTTTAATATCTGAAACAAAAAAATAGCATTCTGATATGCTTCTAAGCGTATCAACCTATTTCCATTAATTATGTCTGATATGGTCATTGAGAATGCAAAGAATTGTATAAGGATAATAGCAAAATAATATGATGATTGATGTGTTCACTCATAAAAGAGAATAGAGATAAATGTGAGATACTGAGACCTTTCCACTCCAATCCATTTGTAAGATTTGTTTTCCTGCACACTGCACTCACAATTCTCGTCACAGACAAGATGTGTAATTATTGACCCAGTTCCATTGCACTTATGTATATGAATTGTGTTAATGAGCCGTCACCAGGAATGATTATGACCCCATAGGCCATATTTGCATCAAAATTATTTTTATCAGTTTTTTTTTCTTTTTGTAAAATACAAACCATCCACAGTGGGAAATGTCATGGTGTGTTATTTCCCTCAGAGAAACTAGCTTTTATTCATTTATAGGAGAATGTTGAAAATGTTAATCTCCAATTGAATAGATCTATCCTCGTAGTTTCTCTAGTTAGTTGGATATAGAGACAAGACTGATGTCTGGTCTACCTGCCAACTACATCTTGTGGCAGATAAATCTGCGTTGGGGTCAGTGACCATTTTGGTAGATCTAGCAGGAATTTCTGTTTGAGTTCACGATGTCATTTTTTCTAATCCTGACTGAGTGAATGCTTTATCTTTATATTTAAAGTTTGAAATGTTAATAAAAACTTATAATAAAATATTTTCAGCTAAGTCGATGTATAAAAATCACAATTGGATACACCAGCATGCTCTTCATGGATTTCACCAATCTATTAAAAGTGTAGCCATACAGGAGAGGGCGTCCACCAATATATCAATAGATTAACCATTGGGATAGACCAATCGGAGTGGCATTTACATAAAAAAAACTTTAGACCCTGAAGCTCCCGTCTGGACTTGCAAGCTCTAATCTGAGATAGCAAACAATCCAACAGAAACCGTAAAGTGGACTAAAGAAAACGAATCAGCCAATCCAAAAAAACTGTGTCAAATATTATAACAAAACATACCGAGTCGGGAAGCTGGGTGAGCGGATTCAGTGAGTTGGTGATTGCGGAAGGATACCCTGAGCCGAAGGCGAAGGGTATCCGTCCGCCATCACCAACGAACTGAATCCGCTCACACAGCTGACCGACGAGGCATGTTTTGTTTTTATACCTCAGACAACTACTGTATTTTTTTTAAAATGATACATGAAACAAGATATTTATCGATAAAACCATTTGTAAACAAAGCGCACCTCATTTGACCCCGTCACATGACCCGAAAATGGCGCGTACAGCCATAGACTGGTTGCCGCCATCTGCGTATATACACGATGTTCTTGACACTCGATGGGGGACCAGTCTAAAGATGGCTAATCAATACTTTACAAATAATCGGCATGCTTGTATTCATTCGAAATCTCATCAATACGCGCATCACTGAGGTATAATATGTCAGACAAGTTCACCCTGAACCTCGCTTATGCGATCTGATAGAGGTATCTATATGAAAAGATTATAAAGAATAATTTTACTGTTTTGCAGATATCTGTTCGGTAAATGATCTTGCAGATTTATTACCAGGAGACAGAAAGAGTGTTTGGGGGTATTATATAGACCAGAAGACTGCCTTCAATTCTGTATTTGCATCCGTGGATGACCTTAAGTGAGTATATATGTTCAGAAACATTCGCTCCTTATTTTCTCTTTCCATTCTTTGCCATTTTTTCTGACTCTAAGAGTGAGAAGTTAACAGACAAACCAAAAATTCAGAGAAAAGTGTTGTTATAGATGAAAACACGTACGAAAAAAAGAGAATTGTTGATTTCCAATACAAATTTTCTTTTTGCTTGCAAGTAGTCAGACTTTTAAAAGTATAAAAATAAATAAAAAATACATATTTCTCACATATTTTGATAGCTTGATTAAAAATAAAAGTGATTTCCAGGACATACTCTGAGCTGAGAGTTCAACTAGCAGTTGCCGCTTACAGCGCTGGATTGCCAAGTGCTAACCTGCCTTTAAACATCTCTTACGATGAAGCCTTGAAGTTTTTTAATGAAATCGTAGCTGACTATGGTAGTGATTTTCTCAGTTTGTTGGACCCCTTTTTGTACACAAAGAAACGTGTTACCATACCAGATACACAGGTATTCGTTGGTGCACTTATCAGTGAGTATATATATATTATTGTTAGAAGTGAGTGAGTGAGTGAGTGAGTGAGTGAGTGAGTGTGAGTGAGTGTGAGTGAGTGAGTGAGTGAGAGAGGGCTCATACCTTGGAGAATAATTATACTCTAAGCTCATACCAAGCAATGTGTTTACTGAGAATTGCACTTCAGCATGTAGAATATTAAATATTTACGGTTCATTTAGATGCAGAAAGTGCCGCTGAGCTAGCTGAGATGTCGGGTGTTCCTGAGATGGAGGATGTCTGGATGTACATCCGGGGATTGGCCTCTGAATACGGGGGTAGACCTGCATGGATCCACTCTCAACATTCTCTTCTGGATTTGGTGACAATCCTGGATGAAATCGATTTCATGGGTCTGCCCATAGAATGTTGAATTTAATCTGATGAACTTTGCCAAATTATTATATTTTCGACCTGCCTTGACATGTATATTTCTTACTCAATATAGAGTTACCGTGAGAATAAGAGGAATGTTGATAATAAATGCATATGTCCCCATAAACAGAAGTGACTAATTTAATTTGACCTATTTATTACTATTTTCAGGTAATAGTGAAACAAATATTTATCACAATATAAATACATATAGTGCTAACATAAAATTAAATAGAATTGAACATTGTTTTCTATTTCCAATAAAGATAATATCACATTCTCATCATGAACATTTGATACTACAGAATGGGGTTGTATTATTCACAAGTTTGGCGAAAGCAAAATGTTTAAAACCTTTACATCCAGGTATTTAAATAACATCATAAGATAACACATTTATATACTTTTTGCGTAGTAGTATTAACAACACACTAGTCTCTTCGTCAATTACATGGCGGGTACATGTAAAACAAGTCCCTTTTATTTCAATATCTCCTCTTACTGTATTTATGGTGCCAAACCTTTTTAGGACATGATGTCATTGATATTGATCTCGCAGTACTTTTTTCTGTTATCTGGAGAGTCTTATTATAACTTTTGGTACTATACAGACCCGGCATCCCATTATTTATCAAGTACTTCACTTTATCAGATCTGTTTTTTATCCATCCATTATATAGATACAGGACAAGGGGATTATACACAGGCATGAAACATTTATTTCACAGTGATATCCACTCACTATCAGTCTAATCTTAATTTAGGTTAAACCAAACAGGTGTTATATTCGATGGGGATGACGAGAGGAATTTTACATAACATTTTATAATGACTGATTAAAGGCAATCTTTAATATTTGTACCTGGAAATATAAGCACACTATTATCGTCATATCTTTCTGGAATAACACAATGACATAATAACATTCATAGCTATGTTTTATTTCAATATAAAGCATAATCATATAAAACTAAAATGTAGTTGTTTTAATTATGAATATAACTTAAAAATAATGGAAAATGGCAATGAGATGTAAAAACAGAAACAACTTAGATGATGTAATTATAATGTTGGTCTTTGTTGACAACAAAATCAAATATGTCAATCTACTATTGACCAATCTCTTATTGGGCAGCACGTTTTCACGTATTATCATTGAACAAATATTTAATCACATGCAAGGCCAAAGTGCTTCCCAGTTATCCGTTTGTTTCCCAGAAAGCTCATGGCCCTAAGACATGCTGTGTGCTAAATGGGGTCTCATATTGTTTTCACAACATCAATTAAAAGGACCCATTATTCATAAAAATTATTTGTTTGGTAAAAACGTATTAAGCACCCTTTTAGCGCACTTTAAAATATATCAGGTCAGAAGCTGGTAATCGGGACTCATTGCCTGTTTATTTAAGATAAATGCTGGTTATTATTAACTGTTATTATGTCTAAACTGTAAAATGGTGTTTAACGACCATATCAGGTCAAGATTAGCGCCTTTATCCAATATCACTGGCGGGAATGGGAGTTGAACCCACCACCTCCCTTCCTTCACTTATATAACTAAGGATTTAAAAAAAAATCATTTTGCTCTCCCCACTCTGCTAATGGGGTTTACTACTTCTTGCATAGACCTTACATATGTTTAGTTCAAAATAATAATATTCTTACTTACATCGACATAAATATCATGACTTCCCATAAAATAAACTATAAAGGGGAAATTGTGCCTAAACAACTATTTTCACTTTCTTGAGAGAATCTATAGTCATTTAAAACTGATGATACATGAAAAGATTGCATTTGAGATAAAGGAATGGTTTTTTATCTTTCATGATGTTAATTGCACACAGCTTGCTAATGTAGCATAACTAGTTGTGACGTATACAGGATGAACATTGACCCTCAGATAACTCTCACCTGAACTCATATTGCACAAGTCAGCCACATTTGACAGAAGACCACGGAAGACCACCTTTCATACACACCATAGCCATAAGCGTATTTATTCATCAACCACATAATGGCAGGGTGAGTACGATAACTTATATATATATATATACCTTTTATGTCACAACATTATAGTGGACTGGCTAAACTCAATACACGAATATATCGTTCACGGGATCTTAATATGGTTTATTTACATTCTTAATCAGTGATATGAGTATATATATATATATATATATATATATATATATATATATATATATATATATATATATATATATATATATATATATATATATATATATATATATATATATATATATATATATATATATATATATTTATATAAAAGATCAGAGTGAACTATTAGAAGTGAACATATTAGAACAACACATATATATGTAATGGCATTTAGAGGTTGTATATATTTGAACAATACCATAACATAAACAATGCTGATATCAAAGTATAAGTCCAGTATATCCTGGCAAAGCCAACCGATAAGAGATTAGTTTGCTTTATAACAAATGTATCTGTGAGTTATGAAACCACAAGTATTAGAGATATGCATCTCTAATCCATAGGATTAATATATTTATAACAGTTGGAGTGAATGATTGTTTTAAAAGGAGGGAGTAAAAGATGTATCTCATTTTAAACAAATCTATCTGTGAAAAACACCTGAATTAAGATTGCATGATAAATATATGTATATACATGTATACATAGATCGATACAAAATGTTATCTCATACAATTGTGTTTTAGTTCAATTTGTAAATTTCTCTTGTAGATATTCAGAATTGGTTGGCAAGTTCCCTTCATTGTTTATAGCCGGAGTGGTTCTATTAACATCTGGAGCAGGAATCTCTATATATTTCGCTGCTGATCTGCCAGATTTTGAAGATCCTGTCGAGGTATGTTCATGTATTTCCACATTTGACTGCCAGAAAGCTTCTCTAATGAAAGAACCATTATTCTAAAATTATGTTACATTTTTTAGGGATTTGTGGCTCGTGGGACGCCCATAATTGGCAAATATCTGGCAAATTATCTGCTGGATGATCCTCGATATGAACTGAGTGAAATTCCGCCATTTAATGTGCCATTGATATCACAGAATATTGTCAAACCTTTGTCACAACCAAACATTAAACAGGAACAAACACGTGACAATGATCTATCCAGGCCGGGGATGAATCTTCATTATATTCCAGGTACGAATTTTCCTTAAATGAAGTTTGGTTTTAAATATTCTCTAATTACCATGCGCCTTATTTTACCATTTCTATGATAGTAAAGTGTAATCTTAACAATTTCATATAGCTTGTTTTAAATTGAAAACGGGGAGCTTTATAATTGAAAACGTATTAAATGGGTGTTCTCAAAACATGTGACTATCGAAAGTTTTACATTTCAGGTCATGGCAACCAGAGAATCTCAAGTCATGAAAAAGAAGACATATTTCTCCAAAATATAAAAGGAAATATTGACCAATCATTTACTGTCATTGCTGATAAACCTGAACCAAGTCCTCAATACACAATGGAGATGACAGAATTCCCAGAAACCACCACACAGCTGATAGAGTTCTCCGAATCTCCTGAAACAAGTACAGAAACCCCTCAGGAATGTGTCAATAGCAGTATATTGGACTGTAAGTTTTGAGAATACCATCTATTTGTTTGGCAATTAATCTATCATTTATTTGATATCCTTCCTTTTTGGTCCCGTTTCCTTTTTAATATATAATTTATATCATTCCATATACTTTTGTGTTTCAGTGAACCATTTCCATATTATTTTTGAGTCATCCAGCAAAGCGAATTCTTTATTCACAACAGAGGCCCTGAAGGAAATTTGCAGATTTGAAGACGAGGTGGTCAGGACCTCACAATATATAATAGACGCTAGGTGCAGAGGCCCCTCTGTGGCCTCCTTGGTTGCTAAGATGCAGGATACAGACTGTGCACTCCTCACAGATGAACATGTGGACGATGCTCTGACTACCCTCAAACAGTGCTCTGTGTACTACAATTCTATGAATATTAGTGCAATACCACTCAAGTGTCTTGAAGGAGGACTGGCGTTTTATATTTATTATGCTCTGGTTGACAAGGGCTTTTTGGACAAAACCGGGAATGAATTCTTAGTGTTTTCGGCCCTTGGAGTGAAAATTCAACCAGGGAAAAGATACGAGTTTTATCAAGAAAAACTTGAAAAAATTAGTTTTGAATATGATCTTGTTAATGTAGCTGGTATAGATTCCTCTGTTAAAGTAGATGTATTTGGAAATTATATGATCAAAGACTCCCTATACTTTGTCCTAGCTATGGCCATTATCATGATTCTTCTACTTTTATATTTGCGCTCAGTGGTTGTAACTTTAGCTGCGTTCCTGAATGTCGTCTGCTCATTTATTCTTGCATATTTTATCTACACGATTGTTTTTCGATTTCCATACTTTCCATTCATAAACATCCTCTCTGCGCTGGTATTAATTGCCATAGGAGCAGATAATGTTTTCTTGTTCCATGACATGTGGCAGCAAGTAAAGATGGAGTCGCCCCATGATTCTGTTGCATCATGGGTAAATGGCATGATGTCACATGCAGCTGTCTCTGTCTTTGTCACAAGCTTCACAACTGCTTCTGCTTTTTATGCAAATATCATCAGCGACGTGACTGATATTAAATGTTTCGGCGTATTTGTTGGGACAGCCATTTTGTGTAATTTCGCCTTAATGGTGACATGGGTTCCAGCAATCTTTGTCTATATAGACTGGTGCCAGGAGCAATGTTGCTCCAAATCTCCATTAACATGTTGTTCCTGTTATGAAACAATCATAAAATATACAAAGAAAGCTTGTGATTTAATATTTGTCAAGGGCTTACCATTCCTCATAAACAAGTTATGGTTTATTTGGATCATTCTGTTCACTCTAGTTGGAATAGGTGGAGTAGTTGTTGTATTTGGAATACCCAAACTAAAACTTCCATCATCTGGAAACTTCCAATTGCTCCAAAAGGACAACCCTATAGAACGTTATGACGAGACTCTCAAGTATCGCTTCAGAATAAGCAATTACTTGTTAAGCAGGGCTACCAATGGTTTTATGATCAGTTGGGTATGGGGAGTGAAGGGCAGAGATACAGGAAGTGCTATTGACCCAGATGACAGAGGCCATCTCATCTTTGAAAAGGATTTTAATATTTCAAGTAAGCAGGCTCAGGTGTGGATGTTGGATTTTTGTGAGGACCTCAAAGGACAAGATTTCATCAAAGATGCCTACAGGAACAGGAAGTGCATTCATCAGGTTTTTAACACAGTAATGAATGACTCGTGCGTTGGAACTGATCTATATCCTTGCTGTGAGCAAGGATTACCACCCTATGATCCAGACACCTTTCAAACGTGTTTCACTGTTATAAGCAGATGGCTATCCTTCAATGATGTCAATGCGTGGAATAGATTGATTGGTAAAGCTCTTTTTGACAAAGATAACAGGATAAAGGCTTTCCGGATGGAGTTAGAAAGCACATTTGATATAACCCCATCTTTTACAGAAACTAAGAAAAACTATGGAATTGCTAAAGATCACATGAATTTGTGGTTGGAAAAAGCTCCAAATGGAGTTGACAGAGGATGGTTTACAGGGAATACAAAATTCATGTTTTATGATCTACAGAATTCTCTCTTTGAAGGGACACTTTCAGCATTTGGGGTAGCTCTGGCTTTTTCTATAACAGTTATGTTTTTGATGACGCTGAATGTTCTTATTACAATATATGCAATCATAACTATAGCAATGACAATATTTGTAACCATTGGAATTCTAGTTTTGATAGGATGGGAGCTGAACATTGTTGAGTCGATCATCATTTGTGTAGCGGTTGGTCTCTCAATAGATTTCACTATTCACTATGGAGTGGCTTATAGAATGTCTCCACACCACCACAGAAAATCTCGCGTGGACGAGAGTTTCAAAAGGGTTGGAGCCTCTGTTGCCATGGCTGCATTGACAACATTTCTGGCTGGTGTTGCTGTCATGCCAACCAAAGTGTTAGCCTACAGTCAATTCGGAACTTTCTTGATGATAATAATGGCAATAAGTTGGTCTTATTCAACCTTCTTTTTCCAATCGTTGTGTAGAATTATTGGTCCAAATGGCGACTCCACACAATTAAGTTGTACATTCAAAAAAGACGATGAGTATCAAGTAAGCGACAAGCAAAGCCAGCAAACTGACTCAACATATGATAATGCCTCTCTTAACTACATTGCACAAAATATTCAGGACATCTATAAACGATATGACACAATCAAAATAAATGATGATCCAGAAATATCTGAGATGGGAGCCACCCACTTCAACTGGAACCACGGAGGGAAGATTAACAAAGGATATGTTACAGATTCTGATATATCTGATAAATCTAGGAGAATAACACCTGTAGAAGATGATAGAAAGCCAGAACAATATGAGGAAAATCTAAACATTGATACGAATCATGGAAAGTGTCAAATGCGGCAATATCATGAAAATTGTGAAAACCCTAATTTAAAAGTCCTCCACTCAAATAGTGGTGGTGAAAACAATTTAAGCCATAGACCAGCTTTACTTCCAGAGTGTGATAAAAACGAACAGTTCAGGGCTACCTTAGTATGAAAACAATACATTTATGTATTTAATGCAAGCCATATACAAAGAAAGCCAAACAAAGAAAGTCGTACAAAGAAAGCCATACAAAGAAAGCCATACAAAGAAAGCTACCCATTATATGAATGTTAAATTGGTATGTGTCAGAAAAAGACGCAGTCTATCTACATTATATTTGTAATTTATTAATATATATATATATATATATATATATATATATATATATATATATATATATATATATATATATATATATATATATATATATATATATATATATATATATATATATATATATATATATATATATATATATATATATATATATATAACCCCCATTTACTTTATGATAAAGTTATAATACTTTTGATTTGAGGGAATTTTATTCTTTTGACCATTGCATTTAATAGAATTCATTGAAATGTATAAGTGTATGTACAGTTTAAAACATTATGAATGGATGTAAGGTATATCCATTATGATGTATTTAGTGATTTTCTTGTTATATTGTACAAAAGAAATATTAAAGGTGGAGGACGTGTTTCAGTAAAGAGTTATTTGTATCATTTGATAGCTTCCAAGACGTCAATTTAATGAATTTGGATAGACATGATTAAGACAGATAGATTGAGCTTGAGTGATTTTCAAATGAAAGACATACTGCAAATGAAACATTGATTGAAAAAAATATATATATCTTTATTATCATTCATTCCACTAGTAAACTGAAATGTATACCGAGCTGTATCTGTAAAATTCTTCAATCAAATTAAAAATTAAGAAACATTTCTTGTCACATGTGAACTCCATGAATATACCATAAATATCTCAAATCAATAAATGCCCTCATGTCTGATTATTCAAAAAGACAATAATAAATGGGGACCAAAGTTTATATGTGACTAATATTTAAATATAAATATGGAATGTTTAAATAACTTTATGGTGTAGTGAGCCCCATGTAAGGTATGTGCTATTTATTATATATCATTTGAAATGTGACAGAGTGAATATATTTACTATGCGCCTAACATCCCATGCATCTTTTTTAAAAAAACAACAAAAAAATAAATAAATAAATAAATAAATAAAAAACAAACAAAAAAACAAATAAAAATAAAAAAGACAGAAATTAATATTTGTTGGTGATATTGGGCGCGCATGCCACCCTATAGAGGAACTTGGTGGTTATCTTCCCAGTGTTATGACAATGAGTCATGTCGTCAATATACCTGAGTTATGAAATTTAAAGCACAAGTATGAGACATGTAATATATCCTAGATCTGGTCTTGGGGTAATTGTGTATCCCATGCACAGTGTATTGACCTAAAATAAGAGCTCTTCCTGGGAAAGAGAATTATGATATTACTTGAGGAATGGTGGGGTGGGATAAAGCCTCGGAATAGGAGCTCTTATTTTTAATGGAGAAAATAAGACAACTAAGAATGATACATTTCTTGTTCAGCTTGATTTGAATTGATCTTAAGTAACAAAACAAGTTAAATCAACCCTGTGTATACCAATTTTATCAAGAATACTTTTTCAGCATTGTAGCTATCTGGTGGGCTCACAATATGATATAATATCCAGAAATATAACGAACACAACACGTGTAGACCTTGGGCGGAAGTCGCATCTCCCTGGGGATCTTTTATTATTTATAGAACACATAAAATGAGGGAGCAGGCATTGTGAGTAATATCGCTAATACTATTACATCTCCCTTTTTATCAAAAAAGTCTGTGACATGTTTTTATCAAAAAAGTCTATGACATTCCTTTCCTGTAGATGTCTTAGATTAAATTGTCACCAAATAAAATATAAAATATTTAAACAATAAACTTGCTTTTGAGTTCTGTTTTTCATTTCACAAACAGGAACTGTTCACATTTTAACACAAGACAAGAACAGCTGATTCCGCTTCCTAATGTGTCATATGTTATACACTTTAATCAGCATAATCACACATCCTCAATCAGCCTCCTTGGCTTCATTATGATCCTTCCCGATCTCCTTGGTTGCTGTGGTACATTCTCAATCGTTGGTTTTGGAGTTATAACTGGTTGTGGAGTTACAACTGGTCTGAGAGGCACCACTGATGGCTTCGCCACTGGTGATCTGGGATATGGGCTGCGCTGGACCTCCTGAGGAACCTCAGCATACTGAGGCGGAGGTGTTTCCTCCCTGACCTCAGGTTCCAACACTTCTCTTTCCTCCTGAATATCTGGTGGAGTTTCCTGTGTAAACAGTAGGTGCTTCCTATTTCTCCTTAGCACCGATCCTCTTTCAGTTTTCACCAAATATGATCTTGGTGCAACTTCTTTTAGAACTGTAGCTTTTAGCTGCCATCCTGTGTCATCACTGTTTCTCACTCTCACTGTTTCACCTTCATTCAATGGTTTCAAAGGACGAGAGCCTCTGTCAAAGTACTTTTTCTGTTTCATTTTCTGCTCCATTTTCTGGTTTGCAACCTTCCTGGTTTCTGGACTTTGCAACATGCTCTCTGCCATTGGCAAGTTTGACCTGATATGTCTGTTGTTGAGCAAATATGCTGGAGATTTTCCTCCCTCCAGGGGTGTACTCCGATATGCCAGAAGACCCATATATGGATCCTCACCGCTGTGTTCACATTTAGCAAACAGGTTCTTGACGGTCTGAACAGTCTTTTCCACTAGTCCATTGGACTGCGGGAACCTGGGACTGGAAGTGTTATGCACAAAACCCCATTCTCTTGAAAAATCCTTGAACTCTTGGCTATCATAGCAGGGCCCATTGTCACTTATGACTTCCTCAGCAATGCCATTCCTAGCAAAAATACTCTTCATGGACCCAATGACTGATTTGCTGGTTTCCCCGGTCGCACATACTTCTGGAAAGTTGGAATAGTAGTCAACCAGCAAAAGATAGTTCTTGTTTCTGAACTTGAACAGATCTGTAGATATCTTGGCCCATGGTTTTGCTGGTATGGTATGGGGCTGCATAGGTTCTTTCTGCTGTTTATTTCTGTGTGATAAACATGCATCACAGGACTTCACCATCAGAGTGATATCTGTATTCATGCCAGGCCAAAAAATCACTTGTCTTGCTCGGATTCTGCACTTCTCTTCACCCAGATGTCCCGCATGTATCTGTCTGAGCATTTCTGGTCTGAGACTCTGGGGAATCACTATTCTCTGTCCTTTGTATATGACTCCATCCAAGACTGATAACTCATCTCTGTAATTCCAGAACTCTGTGACGAGAGGGGGGCATTTTTTCACTGATGCTGGCCAGCCATGTAGTATGGTATTCATCAATTCTCTCAGTTTTTCTTCTTTCTGTGTCTCTGATTTGATCTCTTGCAGTCTATTTTGAGACATGTCTGATGTTTCAACCACTGCATGTACAAAAACACTGACTTCTTTTTCTAGGTCATACTCCGCAGAATCAGGTGGTACATTCCTGGATAAAGCATCTGCTGTGTACATATTCTTTCCGGGTGTCCATTTGACACTGAAATCATACTTCTGAAGCCTCAGACGGAACCTCTGGATCCTCGGGGGGCAGTCTCCCAGTGACTTCTTGAAAATACTCTCCAGTGGTTTGTGGTCCGTTTCCACAACAAACCTTTGGCCATACACGTACTGCTGGAATCTTTCACATGCAAAGGTTATTGCAAGTGTCTCTTTTTCTATGGTGGCATATCTTGTCTCTGCATCAGACAAAGCTCTGGATGCATAGGCTACAGGGTACCAATCCTCCTGTTCTTCTGTACCAAAGTTCTGCTTCAGTACTGCTCCTATCCCTGATTGTGAAGCATCACTTGACACCATGATGTTTTTCTCTGGGTCATAAAACTTCAGCACGGGCTCCTCCGTCAAAGTTTCCTTGAGGCCCTTCCAGGCTTTCTCCTGTGCTGGAGACCACAATTGTACGAATTGATCATCTGGGACTTTCAGCATCTGTCTGAGTACTGCAGTTCTTTCAGACAAGTCTGGAATATAGCGAGCCTGATAGTTCACCATTCCTAAGAATCTCTGCAACTCTGTCTTCTCTGTGGGTCTTGCCAGGTCCACAATAGCCTTGACCTTGGCTGGATCAGGCTTCATACCCTCAGCTGACACTGTGTCACCAATGAATGTCAGCTCTGGAACTTTGAACAAACACTTTGGGAGGTTGTATGTGATGCCAGCATCTTTTCCTTTCTTCAGAGTATTGAGCAGATTGGCATCATGATCATCATCATCTTTGCCCCATACTATGATGTCATCCATGATCGTTTCACATCCTGGGATTTGTTCAAAGTGCTGATGGAGTTCCCTGTGGAACACTTCTGGAGCTGAGCAGACCCCCATAGGTAATCTGGTATACCTGTACCTTCCGAAGGGTGTTATGAATGTACAAAGCAGAGAACTTTCTTCATCCAACCTCATCTGCCAAAAACCAGAAGATGCATCCAGTTTGCTGAAGACTTTGGCTCCTGCTAATTTGGCCATGATTTCCTCTCTACTAGGCAATTTGAAATGCTCTCTTCTTATGGCTTTATTCAAATTTTTTGGATCCATGCAAATCCTCAGACTTCCGTTCTTCTTGTGCACTATAATCAGACTGTTAACCCACTCTGTAGGTTCATTTACAGGCACAATCACTCCCATCTGTTCCATTCTGTCTAATTCTTCCTTGAGCGGTCCGTACAAGGCGAATGGAACTTTTCTGCATGGTTCTACTACTGGGATATACTCATCAGAGTTTTTCAATCTGATCTTGTGGAGACCTGGCAGGCAGCCTAAGCCTTTGAATTGCCCCTCATAAGGCTTAACCAAGTCAGGCAGTTCCACCTGTGTCTTCAGGGTTTTTTCCTCAGATCCTGTTTTCAGTTGTTCCTCCTCCGAGTTGACTTCATATACTCTCCTTATGAGATCTAACTTCTCACAACTGGGCAGTCCCAATATTGGTGTAACAAGCGAGAGTGAGGACACAATGAACAGGCATCTATATTCCTGGCCTTTCTTTTTCACAGTTAGTATGCATTGACCTTTTACTGGAACATCATTTCCAGCATATGCTGTGAGTTTCACTCTAGACTCACAAAGTTTGGGCTTTCTTTCCAGTTTCTTGAAGTCTTCATAGCTGAGAATGTTCACATTACTGCCAGTATCCAATTTCATTGGGTAAATTGTACCGTTTACTTCTATGGGGACCACCCATGATTCACTTTTTGCATTTGTCTGGCTTTTCTCCAGTGTGTCAACAGAATCTACTACACTGGTATACTGTTCTTTCTCTGTTTCTTCCACATCATTGCTTCTTCCTTCTGAGTTCTGTGTGGTGATAACTTCATATTTATTCTCAGGGCTTCTCTCCTGAGTGCACCTCTCACTTTTGTCTGAATCCGTTACATACTCAAGACCTTCTGTCTTGGTCCACTCCTGGTATCCTTCTTCAGGGTTTCTCTCCTTACTGATTTCTCCCACAACTGCTTCAACAAACAGCTGTTCATCTTCATATGGTTCCTCCATATACAGTTCTTGAAAATCAGTATCCAAACTGTGTACTGTTTGCTTGGCTGCGAGGCATTTTTTTGCAAAATGATTGTATCTCTCGCATTTTCTACATATTTGACCTATAGCGGGACAGGATGTCCTGCCTGGCGCATGTTTATATCCACATCGGTCACATTCTGGCCCATAACTCCTACTCACACCAGACTGAGCACCACGACCTCGAGGCCTCCCTCGTGTATAGCCATATGACCTCCCTCGGCCATAGCCCTGTGCTTGTCCTGGCAGTGAGTGGGCTTGTGCATTCTGATCGGGCTTACTTTGAGTGGATGGACTTCCCTTGACTTGATGTACTTCCTGAGCTGTCATATTTTTTCCAAGTTCCTTCATATTTGCTTTTGTACTTTCCTTGTCCCTGGCGAATTTGACTGCTTCTTCATAAGTAAGTGTGTCACCTTTTTCAAGAAGTCTCTCAGTGCATTTGGTGTCTACTAAGCCATAGATAAGTCTGTCTCTACACATGGATGCCTTGATGCTGCCAAATTCGCAATGCTTTGCTTTATTTCTGATCTCCGCTGCGAATTGGTCAACATTTTGTCCCTGTTGTTGTTTGATTTTGAAGAAATTTTCTCTGTGAGTGGTAATGCTTTTCTGGGGTGTGCAATAATTTTTCAATTTTTCTTTCACTTTGTCCAGTTCCCACTGGTCACCATCAGTCTCCCATTCAAAGCTCTGATATGTCTCAAGCCACTCTTCTCCAATAACATTCAACAATATACATGTCTTTGTTTTCTCTGTTTTGCCTGTGGCCCCACATGCATTCAGGTAAATGTCAAATCTTAGTTCAAAATCCTTCCAATTCTGAGCCATGTTACCTGTGCTGGCCAAGCCAGATGGTGGTTTCACTGCAGACTCCATTTTCACCAAACGTCTGTTCAATATCACACAAAATCACTGTACACTGTCTCTATGCACGTCCACAAAGGTTTAAAACCACTTCTGACACCATGTAGCTATCTGGTGGGCTCACAATATGATATAATATCCAGAAATATAACGAACACAACACGTGTAGACCTTGGGCGGAAGTCGCATCTCCCTGGGGATCTTTTATTATTTATAGAACACATAAAATGAGGGAGCAGGCATTGTGAGTAATATCGCTAATACTATTACAAGCATGATCATTCATAAAATCTGGCAGATAAAATCTCAAATAGAAACTTGAATACTTTTGTGTGGAATGTAGGTTTTTGAACCAAATTTTATCATGATCATTCATGTACGTTTGTTTAGAAATAAAAGGAGAGTTCTTGAAACTAAATTTGAAATTTTCTGTGTTCAAGTATATGGAAAAATATCAGTACTGAATATTCTATTTTTTATTATATTCTCAATTCAGAGTGACTTAATGATTGTTTTGAATGATGTGTCGCAATGTGATTGTATTTGTATATGCTGATTATCCAAATAATTTTGATAAATGAACATTAATATACTATGTTATATGTAGCATGTATGATTATGAATTTCATTAACCCATGTTTGAAGACGGTTTCTTTTTAGCCATTATATTACATTAATTAGTCGTCCTTTGGTGATTTCACCAATAGGCTAATTGAATTAGTCTTTTCTTTTAAACTATCCGATTCACACCCCTTGCATTACAACTTTGCATTTTTTTGTTTGTCAGATTGTTTGCAAACATTATATTTGTAAACAATACTCTATCATTTGAATGGTCAAAATATCTTTCGAAACTTTGAAATATTAAAATTCTTGGTCTGAAGTTGTTACCATATTTTGACAAAGGTTTAATTTTCTGTTGGCTAAACACTCAAAACCACATTATGTCTGAATTATTTGATAACATGAGAAATCTAACTTAAAATTACATTTTGAATTTCACAATTTATGTATTGAAAATAATACTGTATTTCCAAGGGCAAAAAGGTTAGCTTTTATCTATCGGCAGTAGGTGTCAAAACAGGAACCAACCCTGTTACATGAAATTCTAATCTCCTAAATCGGGTACATTTGTCGGGTTCCGATTAAATGATATCATCCACAACGAGCGAGTAATCAAACTCGCCCTCGTTTTGACGAGAAGATATAGGATGTGACGTCATCACCCGGCAAAATGGCTTTCAGTTTTGGCGCTGCAGCGAATGCAAATAAACCTGCATTTGGGACGGCAACTACGTCTTCATCGGGTGCTTTGTTTGGAGGATTCAATTCTTCAACAACCAGTACATCAACAGGTAAAGTCATTAGGTGACATCGTCGTGAAAACACACTTAAAACTGCGGTTGTTTATCAAGACTTATGAACGTTTTGCTCTAATATCGTCCATGTGTGTTGTGAAGACGAACTGGACCAGCACATCTCACAAGATAAATGTTTTCAGTTGGGCACAACTTTCGGCTTAGTAGAATTAATATCAGTCTCACGCGTACCAGCACAACAAAGTGCAATCTGTGAGTTAGATTGGAAATGCAGACAAGCCCACTGACACTGAACAAGGTGTGACAAACATATACCAAATGCAAAAAAAACCCAATTCCCTACCTTGGTGCAACGTCACGGGTCACATGACTTCCCTCGCTACCACGGAGCCGCTGAAAACAAAGTGGACACACCTATTGCACACAGAGAGAACTTACAAATTTATCACCGTTTATTGCACTCAGATCTCACCCAAATGTCGTATAACTATCAAGATCACCTCAATATTATCACAAATTATGCTTTGCAGGGCGAGAACAGAACAAAACCATCCATCCATTTAACATGCATTATGCAACACGAGGTCGTCATTTTGAAAAGCATCAAAACAAAACATAAAGAATACAAGACGTAGCAGATTGATTTTAATTGCGTTTTAAATGATAAATAAAGGTATTTACCCATTATTATCACATATTATCCTTTGCAGGCCGAGAACAGAACAAAACCATCCATTCATTTAACATGCATTACGCAACAAGAGGTCATTTTAAAAAGCGGGAGTGAAGGGGACAAGCTCTTATTTTTGGCGCGAAAACAATTGGAGTGTATAAAACTTGCATTGAAATATGAATATATTGTGCAATGATGGATCCCTGGCTTCTCCTTGTGTTCATTGGACATCGTATTTACGTTTTACTTCTATGTCTATTAATATTAAAATTATTATTTAAGCGCACAATTCAATTCTATACAGGCTTTGATGTCTTCCCATTCACAGGTGTGAAAATCAGCTTTCACAGTATTAATATTCAGGGGCATTTCGTCATTGTTTCCCACTGCTCTGAGTCGTGTCTTCCCTTTTTGACAGAAATGCTTTCACACGTGGATCAATTTTAATTGCGTTTTAAATGATAAATAAAGGTATTTACCCAATATTATCACGGTGATGTAAGGCTGATCGAGTACTATAAACGATAATTAAAAGCGATATAATTAATATCTTTGGCTGCAATACACAAAGAAATATTCCACCACGTGTTTGTTTTGACACTAAGTTCAAGGACGTCACGTACATCGTATTACAAAGTATTCAACACCGATACGAAGAAATTTTCCTTTTGATTATCATGTCAATCATGTCAATGGAAGCGTCTTGGTCTACAGATTCTAAATCTCTTTACTTTTTGTTGATATCTTGAAGCATTGCAAAGATATCATTGAAAACGTAAATTTTGAAGGTTCACTGCTGTTTCTTGTCAATGGTTGCTACGCGTTTGTTTTCAGCGGCCAGTGGCTCGCGCTCTGGTCGCCATGCTGTGAAATCACGTGATGCACTGAGTGACCCGGATACTCCCGGTCGAGAATGAAATTTTTAACTTCATGGTTTCAGGGTCATAAAACATACAATAGGCCCCCTGCCAATCTCTCCGACCTATGATTAAATATAGTGGAGTTGCACAGTTCTAGTTCCGGCAAAGTTGTACAGGTCCGGTGTGTACTTTTCAATGGGGAAAAAACAACATGGAGATTGGCAATCGGCCTATGCACCATCAAGGATATCGATGTTCACCTTGTACTGGAGAATAAGAAGAGTAGAGCCAACGCTCATAATTTTCGTGCATTTTTGTGTTTGACAATCATTATCCGGAAAAACATGGACATGGACTCGTATCCATGAGTAACACTTAACATTACTTTTATAAAGCGATGATTGTTTGATCAATATATTCAAGATTGCAACATTTATACATGTAAGGGTCATATCATTGCCCACATGCTCAAAGGTTTTCTGCACTGATCCCTCTTCAGTGCTTAAGATGAAAATTAACGTATCGATCATCAGTCATAGAACAAAATATGAAAATACCAGTCTTATCTTTGTCAAGTCAATTTTGAATTTGGTTGCATTTTTATGTACACATAATTTGATAAAAAAAAAACTGGTGGGGAAGAAGAATAATATCAGTGTGTAGTCTTTCTGCTAACAACTAACAAGCTAACATTTCATTTGCAGGTTTCAATTTTGGACAAACAGCTCCAGGTGCAGGTTTGTATTGTAACATACTAAAATATACATGTGTATGATGTGATAATTTTGGGAAATTCCTTCTGTTTGATCAGACTACTCCGTGTACACGCAGTTCCACCCATTCCATAATTTTATATTCATTATAATCTATCATTTCACTTTTCTTTTTGATCCTCTTCTTTACAGATTATTCCTGAGTATTTTCCTTGACACTGTTATGTATGAATGGGCAATGGGGATCTTGATTAAAGTGATCAATTAAAAATGATTAATTTTGAATTTAAACAAAATTATTTGTTCCAAAATTCTCAATTATCCTTAATCCCTCATTTGCTTATAATCTCTCATTTTTCTATTTCTATTCGAAGTTGATGATCAATCTTTCTTCCAATTTTTGCATGTTTCCAAAATTCTTGAGACAAGCTGATGAAATCTTATATACCGTATTTACTCGTGTATTAGACAAGGTTTTCGTACCCAAACCCTAAGTTAATGTTTGGGGGGGCCGTCTTATACGAAAGGGCAACCTGTGGACGGTGATTTACGGCAAGAATAATTAACTTTATCAGCGATTCAGCGTGAAAAGTAAATAAACTTTGCTCATTATTTCCAGATACAAACTCCCCCAACGGCGATATAATTAATATCTTTAGCTTATGATACGCATAGAATATTTTACCACGTCTCAACAGTAGTCCACCTTCATTTAAAGGTATTAAGCATCAATTCTACACTTTGGTGTGTTGAAAGCTTAGCCACATATGAACATCATGACAATCTGAAATAGTGATAGATTAAAAAGATAAGTTGCTATAAGCCATAAAAGTTGCACTCCCAGGAAAGATCTGTCTCAGCCATAAGCTGCATTTGACGGGTAAACACGGGTAGCGTGAACTTTGTCAGGTTCAAAGTAGGGTAGCACTGTTTGACGTCATTCTGGCATTGTCCAAAGGACAATACATTTCATGAAGTCGTGAGCATATTGTCCTACTCTAATGACGTCATTTTACCTTTCAGTGCCTCTATGATAACACTTCACATACAAATGACGCCAAGAAAAGAGTGTCCTTTCATTAGGGCCCTATATATTAGGGTCCTGTTCAAATAGGTTTTACAGACAATGATGGGGATGCATTTTTTCAAAAAGTTTATAGACATTAAACATTTTTTTCAAAATTGGTACTTAATCCCTTTAATAAATGTAAATTATGCAAAAATCGGAGATAATATCAGTTTAACAATGCTTAAATATGCTTACGCAACACGAGATCACCATTTTGAAAACTGGTAGTGACGGGGAAAGGCTCTTGTTTTTGGAGCGAAAACGATCGTAGCCAGTGTGTTAGCTCGCATTGAAATATAAATATATTGCACAATGATGGATCCCTGGTGGAAGGTTTGAAAGTTCGGAATGAAAAAGCTTTGTATTGACACTAAGGTCAAGGATGTCACAGACATCGTATTCATATTTCACTACATGGAGAAATTCTCAACCTGTGAAGC
Source organism: Amphiduros pacificus (assembly GCA_949316495.1). Lineage (NCBI taxonomy): Eukaryota > Metazoa > Annelida > Polychaeta > Phyllodocida > Hesionidae > Amphiduros > Amphiduros pacificus. The sequence continues at coordinate 42,769,669 of OX439008.1, read as the reverse complement.
ATAATATGTGAAAATATTGGGTAAATAACTTTTTTTATCATTTAAAATGCAATTAAAATTGATCTGCCATGTCCGATATTGGCTATTTCGAAAAAGTGAAGCGTCAAGGACGTCACGGACATCATATTTACCATAAATCCTTGTGTATAAGACCAATAGACCATTAAGATCTTGTTGCGTAAGCATATTTACGTTTCACTTTAAAATAGCCGCCAAACTTGAATGGTAACTGTGCCAATGTCTCAAGAAAAAGCGACTCGTCTAATATTCAGAAATTGGTCTTTTCAAGCAAGATAACATCAATTTTGGGTGGTCTTATACACGAGTCATCTTATATTCAAGTAAATATGGTATAAATGGATTCCTGCTAGATATTTAGATTTGCATTGTTGTTAAATTGTAAACCACTTTCCTTATTTGAATGTATTGCCATTGCAAAATATCATTCATACTGCTTTGAAATAGATGTTTACAGACCGGAGAAAAGAATTGAGAAGGAAATTGGCCAGCCTATGATATACATTTTTTTGTTTTAATATATTTATGACCCGCATTTTCAAAATGTGTAATAAATAGGGCAAATTGTATGCTAAATTTAAGTTCTATCTATGCCTTATTTCAATCCAATTTTAAGATATTTACCACATTGTTCAGGAATCTGTCTTTTGTAAAATCACAGAGACAGAAACAAGACAATGAACATTCTACAAGCAAACTGAAGTGAATTTATTTTCTTGTATTTTTTTTACTTTTTATTTTTATATTTTCAGGGACAGGATTTGGTTTTGGAACAACTGGTGGGGCAACAACTGGATTTGGGACAGGCACATCCGCTTTTGGAACTGGAACAGGGACGTCAACATTTGGAACAGCAACAGGAACCTCAGCATTTGGTACCGGAACTGGAACAACAGGTTTTGGAGCAGCAACAGGAACAACTGGTTTTGGAACAGGAACAGGAACAACAGGTTTTGGAACAGCAACAGGAACAACAGGTTTCGGAACAGGAACTGGAACAACAGGTTTTGGAGCGGGAACAGGAACCACAGGTTTTGGAGCGGGAACTGGTATAGGTGGCAGTACCTTTGGAACAGGGGGTGGAACTGGTTTAAGCGCAGGATTTGGTACCGGAACACTTGGAGGAGGACTTGGCGGAGGACTAGGACAGCCACAACAGCAGCAAGGTAAAACATGCAGCATGAAGACACTCATAATTATAATTCTATTTATTTCAGTAAAGTTGGAATTAAGTTAATTTTTGATTGATTTGTTAAACACATTATGTTCAGACACAAACAGGAATGTTCTCATATTAATTTTATCCATAGGACGGGTTAATTTGTAGATAAGATGTTTTTAGGGGTATGTGTCTAACTTAATGTCAACTTGACCTATGGGCCATAGCGTAGTTCAACTACCGTCACGGTAGTTGGTTGAAGTGCAAGCTTTTTTCTGGCACCAGTTCCTCTGTGATAATCCAAAGGCTGTGGATGTGAATCCTGGCCATTGTTACAATTTCTCAAATGAGCCGAGGCTCGTGCCTAAAAGGTTAACCCATTGTCCTTGTAAATTGTAAATATGTGGACAAGGGAGTTGTCAGACGACCAATGACCTCTTTTGGAGCGGGAAAATCAGCAGAATGACATTCTTTGACTGATCTGTAGTTTTTAAGATATAAAACAAGAGTAAGTCCAATAGAAACATTAAATATAGAATATGCGATGTTTTACAGCTCAGCAGCAGCAGAATGCAGCCGCAGCACTTGCCAACATGGCCACAGCCGTCTCTCTTCCGGTTATATTTGGAGATGAGCGCGACGCCATCATCGCAAAGTGGAATCAACTTCAGTCCTTCTGGGGAGCTGGAAAAGGATTCTTCAATCCTCAGGGGCAGGCGGTAGAGTTCAGTCCCGATAACCCATTCTGCAGATTTAAGGTAAGATCTCCATAGTAACATATTGACATTAATAATAGGACATTAACAGTGGTATCTTGCGTGAGGGTCTAGCATAGGGAGTTGATCTTCTATCTCCCTAGAGCTGCCTTCATTAACGATCCAAATTATTTTAACAAAACCTATGAAAATCCTCAATTTTTTGTAAATAAATTGATAAGTTCCATCTCTTTCAAATATACCTGATTCATCAAGACGGTCAGATCACACTGTTGTAAATCAAATGTGATTTTGAGTGATAAAAGGAAAAAAAACAGGTAGAAATGTAATGTATTTTTTTGACTAGTTATAATTTGTGCATAATTACATGGCTTTGTGATTTTTTCTTCATTCTTCTTGGACATAATAATTTGAATATTATAATTGAAAGAAGTTAACTTCAAGGCTTTGTGATTTTTGTACTCTTTCTTCTCTTACATAATAATTGAAATAATAGAATAAAGAGATGTTAACTACAAGACGTTGTGATTTTTATGTGTTCTTTCCTCTCCGACATAACAATAGGCATGCTTACATTCTTACAGGCTGTGGGATACAGTCACATCCCCACCACCAGGAACAAGGACGGCCTCGTGGCAGTGATCCTCGCCAGGAAGCAGGCAGAGGTTGTGTCCAATCAGACGCAGATCGTCGACAGTCTGCACAAGATGATGGGAAGTAAACCAACCCTGTTTGTGTGCGTGGATGGTGTACGCACCCTGCCAGATGACAAGTGAGTTACCTCATAAACTTTCAGCAAATTTAGCAAAAAGGTACTTTCATATTTGTTTTGTGCACTGTTTCTCTTATTGAATGTAAGGTTTTCACATCTTGCAAATTATTGGTAGGTTGTGTGTCCCAGAAGCTGGTTAAATGATGATTTGCCTCACTTGGTCAAATGAAAAAAGCCTGAGATTTTTGGAGGTTTTTTTTAGTATTGCTGAGTGCTGACATAGTCAGCATAGCTGAAATATCAGGAGAGCTTCTGCAGTGAGGGGGAGAAATTTTCTGTCATTCTGTCTGTCCGTCATGTTTGATCTTCTCTGAAAATACTGGTTAGGGTTGTTGGTTTTAGTAGGTGAGATTTGGTATTTTTACCCTCTGTCTGTATGTCTGTATGTCTGTAGCGAACATCCTTGTCATGGCGATAACTCAAGAACAAATGATGGCAGCTTCATGAAACTTGACACACATAAGCATCTGGTGAAAACCTTGGACGAGTTCGATGGACGGTGACCTTGACCTATTTTTCAAGGTCACAGGGACAATTATGTGAAATCCCAAGAATCGCAATAACTCAAGAACAAATGATGGCAGCTTTATGAGATTTGACACCCATAAGCATCTGGTGAAGACCTCAGAATTTTTTCTATGAAACATGACCTTCACCTACTTTTCAAGGTCACAGGGACAATTATGTGAAATCATCCTTGTCATCGCGATTACTTGAGGACCAATGATGGCAGCTTCATGAAACTTGACACACGTAAGCATCTGGTGAAAACCTCGGACGAGTCGATGGACGGCGACCTTGACCTATTTTTCAAGGTCACAGGGACAATTATGTGAAATCCCAAGAATCGCAATAACTCAAGAAAGAATGATGGCAGCTTTATGAGATTTGACACACACAAGCATCTGATGAAGACCTCAGAATTTTTTCTATGAAACATGACCTTCACCTACTTTTCAAGGTCACAGGGACAATTATGTGAAATCATCCTTGTCATCGTGATAACTCGAGAACAAATGATGGCAGCTTCATGAAACTTTACACGCATAAGCATCTGGTGAAAACCTCAGACTAGTTCGGTGGATGGCGACCTTGACCTATTTTTCAAGGTCACAGGGACAATTATGTGAAATCCCAAGAATCGCAATAACTCAAGATCAAATGATGCAGCTTTATGAGATTTGACACCCATATGCATCTGGTGAAGACCTCAGATTTTTTTCTATGAAACATGACCTTCACCTACTATTCAAGGTCACGGGGACAATTATGAGAAATCATCCTTGTCATCGCGATAACTTAAGAACAAATGATGGCAGCTACATGAAACTTGACACACATAAGCATCTGATGAAAACCTCAGACATTTTTGTATGGAACATGACCTTCACCTACTTTTCAAGGTCACAGGTACAATTATGTGAAATCCCTATCATTGCTATAACTCGAGAACGAATGATGGCAGCTTTATGAGACTTGACACACATAAGCATCTGGTGAAGACCTCAGACTTCTCTTGATGGAACATGACCCTTACCTACTTTTCAAGGTCACAGGGACAATCATGTCAAATCCACGTCATTGCAATAACTCAAGAACAAATAATGGCAGCTTCATGAAAATTAACACACATAAGCATCTGGGAAGACTCCAGATGAGTTTGATGGACAGTGACCTTAACCTGCTTTTCAAGGTCACTGGCCCATCATCTCAATAATTCTAGAGTAAATTATGACAGTTTCATGATAATTAACACACATCAGCTATCAAAGGAAGTAGATTTTATGGGTTTTTTTACCCCTGCATCAATTTGCCTTGGTGCAGTGACATTTTGTTCACAAATATTGTGTGGAGCGAATGTTGTGCAATAAGTTGCCAGGGCTGAGGGTTGATGCATCTCTGATGCCTATGTTTAGGGGACCAATTCTGATTCTATTCCATTAGGCTCCAAATTTTTTATGCCATTTGTAAATTTCTAATAGATATTACTGATTTGTCAAATAAATTGTGATTGCAATGAAAGAATCTGGTTATCAGTGAATGTGTGAGATATTTTGAGATTATTCCAATCACCGCATTCATAGATCATGCAAGTTTGACCCATAGTAGTAACAAATACTGATTGACATGTCATTTTCTGTCAGTTTATTTTACCCCTAATTGTCTTTTTACTCTTCAAAACTGGAATATACAATGCTCACATTTTAAAAATAACTATGAGATTAGTGATATTACTCAAAATATTCATCAAATAAAATTTGTTATGAGAACTTATGGTTTTGGATCTCTATACATCTTGATCTATCCTATTATCAAAAAGAAAATTATGAAAAAATGTTTTGTTGCCAACTTTGGTGTCTTCAACTCTAAGGCAGTTTTTCATGTATGCTTTGTGTGACCTAATATAATAATTGAATATCCTTGCTCACAGTACAGGATTAATTTCTCCATGTCAGACTTGTTTTTGCCAAAAGGTGTTGGAGTTAGAATAAATAAAACTTTTATATGTGAATGAAAGGATTAAAAAACAGGTTTTCAGATTTAATAAGGATGGAGGATGATTCTTAATGGCCATAAATCTTCCTTTGCTATTGTAAATATTCCTGAATGCAGGCCAATTAACTGGTTTAACACTTAATTACAGACAAAAAAAATCCTCTGATGGCAAAGTTTATCAAGTGTCCTGCCTTTGGTTGCAACCACTGATGTGTTTAAATCCCTTGGTGAGGGTTGACTCTGGGAGGTCGGCAGCAGATGTTTTGGATGAGTTTGATGCAGTAGTGTCTGAACCTCTTACTGATGAATGCATAGAGGAAAGGGTTAATGATGGATTTAGCCCAGTATAGCCACTGTAGGGTCTCGTACACCTGAACATTAACACACCTCCCCTCGCACACCGCCTCCATAATCACGATCACAGCATAAGGCACTTTGAAAACCACAAAGACGGCGATCAAGAGCGATATAGTCAAGGCTGCCTTGCGATCTTGCTTGAACTTGTACTTGGACAGAACGGTGACTGAGTTTCTTGCACCCCTGATATGAACCTTGGCATTGCAGTCAATCAGGGAGGGCTCGGAAGAACTGGTCAAGTTGGGAAGGCGCTCAAAATATGAACTGCCCTTTTTGGGCGATGGTTTTGTCCGTCCGGGAGAATATTGACCCAGAGTGGTCAGTAAAGGTACCGGAGATCTGTGCTTATAACCAGATTTATCATCCGAACCTCTGAGCTGGTTCTCATCTTTTTCAAGTTGAATATTTTCTAAGATTTGTGATGATTGTGTGTGGTCATTCTCAAGTATTTCATGTTTAGCTTTTATTCCCACCAGGTGGCTTTTATTCCCACCAGGTGGAGAGTGTTGAGGCAGAATATCACTGTCCCCACTGCTGAAACTTTGCACACTCCATTGATCCATATTGCCACTGACAGGTGATTTACTCTCGTCATTGTCGTCGCTGTCAGAATCAAAGACACTCTCCATTTCTTCTATTTTCCCATTCTCGCCGTGTATAATGATCTTAGATGCCCAGGTAACTATTGAGACGCGCTGAGATCTCCACGGATTTCTGAGTGGACTGTCTTCCTCTTTGATTGGCTCCAGATTCGGAGGTTGACTTACAACAGAGCTTCTCACAGAATGCTTGCACAGTGTTGTGTTTTTGACCTTTGCCCTCGTCATCAAGTGAATACAACCCCTCCTAGTGCCCAGGGCCAGATTTACATTTGCCATGACGTGGAAACTGGGCAGACTCTTATAGATCAGATTGGTCACTGCACTGTCACGACGAAAACGTTTCTTGATGGTGGAGTAGACCCTTAGATTGAGGAAAGTGATCAACATGAGAGGCAAGAACACCATGACTATTGTCCACAGAAGAGTGGTGGTGATGTCGTAAGCCATGATGCCGATTATAAATGGAATCTCTATAAATGCATGCGGAGAACAGGTGACTAAATTATAATTTTGTTGGTTATACCATTCCCCCAGGACTGTGAGAGTAGTATAGATGATCCCGCTCATGATCCAACTCAGGGCAATCCTCTTTTTGGCCCGGCCCGGCATCTCGGACGACGTGTACTTAAGCGCGTCCTCGACGAGGATATAGCGGTCGTACGTGATGAGTACGATGCTGATGTTAGAGTTGGTCAAGGCCATTCCGTCCATTATCACCCACAGGATACAGGCTACGTTTCCCAGCCTCCAGTCTCCCGTTAGGACCGTGTGGGAATAAATGGGAATCACCAAGATCCCCAGAAGTAGGTCAGAGACAGCCAGACTGAAAATGTAGTAATTCCTAGTGATTCGTAAATGATGATCGTTGAGAAATGCTAATATCACTAATAAGTTTCCCAATATAAGAAACAGGTCCAATGTGTAAATCACAAAAGTGATTCCTATGGCTTCTGGGAGGCTAAGGACGTGGGTGTCGTCAGATGGCGCCACTGTGGACATGTCAGTGACATTTAGTTCCGTCAACCCATCTCTGAGCATCTCACTGCTTTGTGAATCATCCATTGTATTAATTGTCTCAGCTTAATATTTTACCTTCATTATGAAGAATACCATTTCATATATAAATGATGTGTCGAGTGAACCATTTCAGAATTAACATTCTCACAAATAGGCAGTCAGTACTTGTAAATGAGATGTTCCGGTGATTGAATCCTTCTGTATAAATGGCACAGATCGTACTTCTCCAATCTGCTCAACCATTTGATAAGAAAATAAGACGACTGATTCTGATATCTTGTAATGTCCACAAGGCAGTGAATTAATTAGGCAGACACAGTTATTATGGACGATGAATGGCAGATAGTGTGCTGCCTGAAACCGCCCATTAACCAGCTCATTAATTATAACTCTTCTATTACTTCCGGTAGAATCCCAGGCAATCGTAGTGAGCATTTATTAGAGTGGACAACACTGCTCAATACTTTCTTATCTGACCACGGTTTGGCCAGCACAAATAAATGTTGTGTTTCTTGCTTGGCAGGTTCAAATAAATTACATCAATTGTTATTAAAAAAAGATAACTCATCCTGTTGACTGCTGTATAACTTCTGACTGGGGACAAAATTGAATGCATTTTATTAATCAGAAAAATCTAATAGCTATCACTAGGTTCTCAAAGAGGCTTTCATTTTGAATAAAATCAGAATTAGTCAGGGATAATCAAGATTACAAATTGAATATGTAAAAAGCATTTTTATTGGCCAAAAATATCATCTGTTCAAGTCCGCTCATGGAAAAGATTTTAATGATAATTTTTGAAGCAATTTGCAGACATTAATCACAAACATAGCAGTATGATCAATCAGTCTCACTTAATAATAGCATAACCTGCACCACAAACTTAAATACCCATGTAATTGTTCAGGATCATTACTCTTATGGTATGCATATCAGCCACCAGAGGCAGCACCAGATCAGAAAAAAGTCCACTCAAAACCATTTATCACATGCCATGTTTACTGCCAAAAAAGACACATTTTATTTACCAAGCAATGATTTTATATATTCAGAAATATCTTTTGGATTTTCCATGGCCTAATTTGGAGCAAACTTCCTTCTATAGTCTGCCCAAACCTTCTATAGTCTGCCCAAACCTTCTATAGTCTGCCTAAACCTTCTATAGTCTGCCCAAACCTTCTATAGTCTGCCCAAACACTACTTTTCTCTGATCAATGCTTTATCAATGTTACCATTTTACCTTTACCTTTACCGAAAGGTGCCTTTACCTTTCACAATCTAATGCTGGGCAGGATGAGAAATGTTTCACCTGTTTAAAGCTTAAGCAAACTGAAAAATAAATTTAACTCATTTTTCAGAGAGCCGTGAAAAAAATCATGTTATTTGCAATAGTCAGCCTTAAATGAATCCTTTTTGAAGTGATCCAACCCATGGGTGGACTCGACTGGATAGTCAGATGTCAAATACCAGACACAGGGAAGTAAAGCAGTGAAGGGAGGTGTGAGCGCTGGTTATTGTATAAGCATTGTTTGAGCAGCTCTTAGCCAGCCAGGCAGCCCACAAGTAGACAAGTAGCCATGCGCTCCTACATGCCGACCACACACCAGGGCTAGCCACACGTATCACACGTATATCATGTGCTCCTACACGCCGACCACACACTACGGCTTGCCACACGTATCATACATATATCATGTGCTCCTACACGCCGACCACACACTACGGCTAGCCACACGTATCACACATATAGCATGTGCTCCTACATGGCGACCACACACTAGGGCTAGCCACACGTATCACACATATATCATGCGCTCCTACATGCCGACCACACACTACGGCTAGCCACACGTATCACACATATATCATGCGCTCCTACATGCCGAGCACACACTAGGGCTAGCCACACGTATCACACATATATCATGTGCTCCTACATGCCGACCACACACTAGGGCTAGCCACACGTATCACACATATATCATGTGCTCCTACACGCCGACCACACACTACGGCTAGCCACACGTATCACACGTATGTCATGTGCTCCTACATGCCGACCACACACTAGGGCTAGCCACACGTATCACACATATATCATGTGCTCCTACATGCCGACCACACACTAGGGCTAGCCACACGTATCACACATATATCATGTGCTCCTACATGCCGACCACACACTACGGCTAGCCACACGTATCACACATGTATCATGTGCTCCTACATGCCGACCACACACTACGGCTAGCCACACGTATCACACATATCATGCGCTCCTACACGCCGACCACACACTAGGGCTAGCCACACGTATCACACATATATCATGTGCTCCTACACGCCGACCACACACTACGGCTAGCCACACGTATCACACATATCATGTGCTCCTACATGCCGACCACACACTAGGGCTAGCCACACGTATCACACATATATCATGTTCTCCTACATGCCGACCACACACCAGGGCTAGCCACACGTATCACACATATATCATGTGCTCCTACATGCCGAGCACACACTAGGGCTAGCCACACGTATCACACGTATATCATGTGCTCCTACATGCCGAGCACACACTAGGGCTAGCCACACCTATCACACATATATCATGTGCTCCTACATGCCGACCACACACTAGGGCTAGCCACACGTATCACACGTATATCATGTGCTCCTACATGCCGAGCACACACTAGGGCTAGCCAAACGTATCACACATATATCATGTGCTCCTACATGCCGAGCACACACTAGGGCTAGCCACACGTATCACACATATATCATGCGCTCCTACATGCCGACCACACACTAGGGCTAGCCACACGTATCACACATATATCATGTGCTCCTACATGCTGACCACACACTAGGGCTAGCTACACGTATCACACATATATCATGCGCTCCTACATGCCGACCACACACTAGGGCTAGCCACACGTATCACACATATATCATGCGCTCCTACATGCCGAGCGCACACTAGGGCTAACCACATGTATCACACATATCATGTGCTCCTACATGCCGACCACACACTAGGGCTAGCCACACGTATCACACATATATCATGCGCTCCTACATGCCGAGCGCACACTAGGGCTAACCACATGTATCACACATATATCATGTGCTCCTACATGCCGACCACACACTAGGGCTAGCCACACGTATCACACATATATCATGCGCTCCTACATGCCGAGCGCACACTAGGGCTAACCACATGTATCACACATATATCATGTGCTCCTACATGCCGACCACACACTACGGCTAGCCACACGTATCACACATATCATGTGCTCCTACATGCCGACCACACACTAGGGCTAGCCACACGTATCACACATATATCATGCGCTCCTACATGCCGAGCGCACACTAGGGCTAACCACATGTATCACACATATATCATGTGCTCCTACATGCCGACCACACACTAGGGCTAGCCACACGTATCACACATATATCATGTGCTCCTACATGCCGACCACACACTAGGGCTAGCTACACGTATCACACATATCATGTGCTCCTACATGCCGACCACACACTACGGCTAGCCACACGTATCACACATGTATCATGTGCTCCTACATGCCGACCACACACTACGGCTAGCCACACGTATCACACATATATCATGCGCTCCTACATGCCGACCACACACCAGGGCTAGCTACACGTATCACACATATATCATGTGCTCCTACATGCCGACCACACACTAGGGCTAGCCACACGTATCACACATATATCATGTGCTCCTACATGCCGAGCACACACTAGGGCTAGCCACACGTATCACACATATATCATGTGCTCCTACATGCCGACCACACACTAGGGCTAGCCACACGTATCACACGTATATCATGCGCTCCTACATGCCGCCCACACACTAGGGCTAGCCACACCTATCACACATATATCATGTGCTCCTACATGCCGACCACACACCAGGGCTAGCCACACGTCTCACACATATATCATGTGCTCCTACATGCCGACCACACACCAGGGCTAGCCACACGTATCACACATATATCATGCGCTCCTACATGCCGCCCACACACTAGGGCTAGCCACACCTATCACACATATATCATGTGCTCCTACATGCCGACCACACACTAGGGCTAGCCACACGTATCACACATATATCATGCGCTCCTACACGCCGTCCACACACTAGGGCTAGCCACACGTATCACACATATATCATGCGCTCCTACATGCCGACCACACACTACGGCTAGCCACACGTATCACACATATATCATGTGCTCCTACATGCCGCCCACACACTAGGGCTAGCCACACCTATCACACATATATCATGTGCTCCTACATGCCGACCACACACCAGGGCTAGCCACACGTCTCACACATATATCATGTGCTCCTACATGCCGACCACACACTAGGGCTAGCCACACGTATCACACATATATCATGCGCTCCTACACGCCGTCCACACACTAGGGCTAGCCACACGTATCACACATATATCATGCGCTCCTACATGCCGACCACACACCAGGGCTAGCCACACGTATCACACATATATCATGTGCTCCTACATGCCGACCACACACCAGGGCTAGCCACACGTCTCACACATATATCATGTGCTCCTACATGCCGACCACACACCAGGGCTAGCCACACGTATCACACATATATCATGCGCTCCTACATGCCGCCCACACACTAGGGCTAGCCACACCTATCACACATATATCATGTGCTCCTACATGCCGACCACACACTAGGGCTAGCCACACGTATCACACATATATCATGCGCTCCTACACGCCGTCCACACACTAGGGCTAGCCACACGTATCACACATATATCATGCGCTCCTACATGCCGACCACACACTACGGCTAGCCACACGTATCACACATATATCATGTGCTCCTACATGCCGACCACACACCAGGGCTAGCCACACGTCTCACACATATATCATGTGCTCCTACATGCCGACCACACACTAGGGCTAGCCACACGTATCACACATATATCATGCGCTCCTACACGCCGTCCACACACTAGGGCTAGCCACACGTATCACACATATATCATGCGCTCCTACATGCCGACCACACACCAGGGCTAGCCACACGTATCACACATATATCATGTGCTCCTACATGCCGACCACACACCAGGGCTAGCCACACGTCTCACACATATATCATGTGCTCCTACATGCCGACCACACACTAGGGCTAGCCACACGTATCACACATATATCATGTGCTCCTACATGCCGACCACACACTAGGGCTAGCCACACGTATCACACATATATCATGCGCTCCTACACGCCGTCCACACACTAGGGCTAGCCACACGTATCACACATATATCATGTGCTCCTACATGCCGACCAAACACTACGGCTAGCCACACGTATCACACGTATACCATGTGCTCCTACATGCCGACCACACACCAGGGCTAGCCACACGTCTCACACATATATCATGTGCTCCTACATGCCGACCACACACTAGGGCTAGCCACACCTATCACACATATATCATGTGCTCCTACATGCCGACCACACACTACGGCTAGCCACACGTATCACACATATATCATGTGCTCCTACATGCCGACCACACACCAGGGCTAGCCACACGTCTCACACATATATCATGTGCTCCTACATGCCGACCACACACTAGGGCTAGCCACACGTATCACACATATATCATGCGCTCCTACACGCCGTCCACACACTAGGGCTAGCCACACGTATCACACATATATCATGCGCTCCTACATGCCGACCACACACCAGGGCTAGCCACACGTATCACACATATATCATGTGCTCCTACATGCCGACCACACACCAGGGCTAGCCACACGTCTCACACATATATCATGTGCTCCTACATGCCGACCACACACTAGGGCTAGCCACACGTATCACACATATATCATGTGCTCCTACATGCCGACCACACACTAGGGCTAGCCACACGTATCACACATATATCATGTGCTCCTACACGCCGTCCACACACTAGGGCTAGCCACACGTATCACACATATATCATGTGCTCCTACATGCCGACCACACACTACGGCTAGCCACACGTATCACACATATATCATGTGCTCCTACATGCCGACCACACACCAGGGCTAGCCACACCTATCACACATATATCATGTGCTCCTACATGCCGACCACACACTAGGGCTAGCCACACGTATCACACATATATCATGTGCTCCTACATGCCGACCACACACTAGGGCTAGCCACACGTATCACACATATATCATGTGCTCCTACATGCCGAGCACACACTAGGGCTAGCCAAACGTATCACACATATATCATGTGCTCCTACATGCCGAGCACACACTAGGGCTAGCCACAATTATCACACATATATCATGCGCTCCTACATGCCGAGCACACACCTACATGCCGACCACACACTACGGCTAGCCACACGTATCACACGTATATCATGTGCTCCTACATGCCGACCACACACTAGGGCTAGCCACACGTATCACACATATATCATGTGCTCCTACATGCCGACCACACACTAGGGCTAGCCACACGTATCACACGTATATCATGTGCTCCTACATGCCGACCACACACTAGGGCTAGCCACACGTATCACACATATATCATGTGCTCCTACATGCCGACCACACACCAGGGCTAGCCACACGTATCACACATATATCATGTGCTCCTACATGCCGAGCACACACTAGGGCTAGCCACACGTATCACACGTATATCATGTGCTCCTACATGCCGAGCACACACTAGGGCTAGCCACACCTATCACACATATATCATGTGCTCCTACATGCCGACCACACACTAGGGCTAGCCACACGTATCACACGTATATCATGTGCTCCTACATGCCGAGCACACACTAGGGCTAGCCAAACGTATCACACATATATCATGTGCTCCTACATGCCGAGCACACACTAGGGCTAGCCACACGTATCACACATATATCATGCGCTCCTACATGCCGAGCACAAACCTACATGCCGACCACACACTACGGCTAGCCACACGTATCACACGTATATCATGTGCTCCTACATGCCGAGCACACACTAGGGCTAGCCACACGTATCACACGTATATCATGTGCTCCTACATGCCGAGCACACACTAGGGCTAGCCACACCTATCACACATATATCATGTGCTCCTACATGCCGACCACACACTAGGGCTAGCCACACGTATCACACGTATATCATGTGCTCCTACATGCCGAGCACACACTAGGGCTAGCCACACGTATCACACATATATCATGTGCTCCTACATGCCGACCACACACTAGGGCTAGCCACACGTATCACACGTATATCATGTGCTCCTACATGCCGACCACACACCAGGGCTAGCCACACGTATCACACATGTCATGTGGAAATGCAGAAATATGTGGGAAAAGAAGTAACTTTAATGCCATGCTTATAAAGTGATGTTTGTGATATGCAGAACACAGAACTCATTATGCAGAACTTTGTTTATTTGCCTCTAGAAACTTGTTTATAATGAAATCGATAAAAATCTATTTTGTCATTTGGCTAGATAACCTTTTGATATATAAACCTGCCTGCATAATTATATGTTTGTGAGTATCAGAATGGTCACTGACCACTACAACTGACTAAAGGTAGTTGGTGGGTAGATCTCTCAATGTTGATAGGGAGGAAATATTAATTCACATGATTAGTGATATAAGTATTCTTTATTCTACTATATAATAATGGAACGTAAGCAAGATTTAAAGCAAAGTTTTTCTGTTTATGAATCTTAAAAACGTGAGGAAAGGTTTGATATGCAAAAAAATTGAGGATGTCTGGAACACCACTGTAAATTATAACTGAAAAACATAAATTTTATAGATTGACATCAAACTTGACAAGCATGTTATTGTGACATTATTGTTCTGATGTTGCTGAAAGCACTCGCCGTGCTCAGTTTTATGAATGTTTGTTGTATTTATTATTCTCATAGTTTGCGTTGGTTGTGTTTGTTCAGTTATACTTTGTCTGATATTGTTGATGACTAATACTGGCATGTTCTTTGTCTGATGCTTTCATATGATTTGTCAGATATTAAAGGGGACCTGTCATGTCAGATATTAAAGGGGACCTGTCATGTCAGATATTAAAGGGGACCTGTCATTTCAGATTTTATAGGGGACCTGTCGTGTCAGATATTAAAGGGGACGTGTCGTGTCAGATATTAAAGGGGACCTGTCATGTCAGATATTATATGGGACCTGTCATGTCAGATATTATATGGGACCTGTCATGTCAGATATTATATGGGACCTGTCATTTCAGATTTTATAGGGGACCTGTCATGTCAGATATTAAAGGGGACCTGTCATGTCAGATATTAAAGGGGATCTGTCATTTCAGATTTTATAGGGGACCTGTCATGTCAGATATTAAAGGGGACCTGTCATGTCAGATATTAAAGGGGATCTGTCATTTCAGATTTTATAGGGGACCTGTCATGTCAGATATTTTATGGGACGTGTCATGTCAGATATTAAAGGGGACCTGTCATGTCAGATATTAAATGGGACCTGTCATTTGCCTATTTTGTTGGGAACCAGGCATATAACGTTAATCATTGATCATATTTAAGTTATATGACCTTATTCTGGGCCATTGATAACTAAAAAAACAGAGGCCCAAAAACCAGGGCTACTGGGTCAGTGATGGGCTATGTTATACTTTTACTTTTAATGTTTGAATACTTTTACTTTTAATGTTATGAAAAGGTGTCAATTAAGCAATACTTTTCTCGATGAGTTTTGTATTCACCACCGTAATAATTTAGTTTTTAACTTTGTATTTTAGGACTGGGATTACCATCAGTTTCTAACTTTGAGCCTTGAAGCCGGAGATTTTCATTAGTTTCCATCAGTTTCTCATTTGGATTTTCAGGACTGAGATTACCATCAATTTCTAACTTTATATTTTCAGGACTGAGATTACCATCAGATTCTAACTATATTTTCAGGACTGAGATGACAATCAATTTCTAACTTTATATTTTCAGGACTGAGATTACAATCATATTCTAACTATATTTTCAGGACTGAGATTACCATCAGATTCTAACTATATTTTCAGGACTGAGATTACAATCAGATTCTAACTTTATATTTTCAGGACTGAGATTACCATATATGTGCAGGAACGTTCCCCCACCGGCACCACCCGCCGCCTGCCCGCCTTAGAGCTGTATAACTTCCTCAACCAGAACAATATCAAGATGCAGCTGGTATCACAGCTGTCAGTACAAGCTATCATCCCCAAGACGGGGATGACCTCGGAACAGATGAAGAAATACCTCGACACTCCTCCAGCTGGTGAGCTTGTCATGTTTTATGCCCGACTAGGGCAAATAAAGGTCAACAACACTCAAAATTCAACATTTTCTTTTGATAAGCTTTTAAAAAATATATATATAAGTAAGCATTTTTTTAATGATCTCAGATTTCCCAGGTAAAGGGAAAGAGCAAAACATAGAATTAGTCATTTCTGAGAGATTCCAAACCTTTTATGGCAGTATCTATATATTTGTAAAAAATGTGATCTTTTGTCTGTTTAACATGTTGCTCTTTCTCATACTGCATAGTGCTTCCACCTATGTTACAAAATCTTTTTGCATAAATCTGTGATGTGCTGCTGCAATTACTTTGCACATCATGAGGTCCCCTATAAAGATTCATTGGTGCTTAGTACGAGCTGCCCTCTGGTGGCAAATGCCAAATAACGTGCCATAAACTTACCGTTATCGTTAACAGGCATTGACCCCCTGATATGGCGCCAGGCAAAGCTAGATAACCCGAACACGGACAAGCTGATCCCCGTGCCAATGATCGGCTTCAGCGAGCTCCACAAGCGACTCAAGTTTCAGGACCAGCAGACCAAGCTACAGCAGGCCAGACTTGATGTAAGCTCCCTCTTATCACACCCATCCAAAACAGATACTTGCTTACTCAAAAAATTGATTAAACCCTTGGCAATATTCACACCCAAGTATAAACCCTTGGCAATATTCACACCCAAGTATAAACCCTTGGCAATATTCACACCCAAGTATAAACCCTTGGCAATATTCACACCCAAGTATAAACCCTTGGCAATATTCACACCCAAGTATAAACCCTTGGCAATATTCACACACAAGTATAAACCCTTGGCAATATTCACACCCAAGTATAAACCCTTGGCAATAATCAGACCCAAGTATAAACCCTTGGCAATATTCACACCCAAGTATAAACCCTTGGCAATATTCACACCCAAGTATCTTGTTTGCTTGACCAGGTATGACCAAATTGTTTCATGCTCATGCCGTCTACTTAGGTCTCTTTATGATTGACCCCAGTTGAGTTATAACTTGTCCCCGGTCGAGTTATTTCTTTATTTATTTTACTGCTTTTTGTACCAATTTGAGAATGTCACCAGCTGTAAGTTTAATTAATATCTCTATTATATTTTTAGCTGTGTTGACTTTGTGTAACAAACATTACCATAAAACTGGGTAAGAACAGGCTTTTAGGCTCTTTGCCTATGTCGAGAATTTTTGATAAAGCCTGGAGTATATTGGTGTTTTTTGTTTCAGGTGATCGGCCAAGACATATCCACTCTGCAACAGAACCACACTGACATGCTGGCCAAAATAGAACAGTACAAACGTAAACACTTAGAACTGGGACACAGAGTCCTACAGGTGAGTCATACAGCTACATTATCCTATAAGTGAGTCATTATGTCACAGAGGCACACAGGTGATTTATAAAGCTATATTATCCCACAGGTGAGTCATACAGAAACATTGTTAAGGTGAGAAAGAAAGCCATAGAGTCCCACAGGTGAGTCATACAGAAACATTGTTAAGGTGAGAAAGAAAGCCATAGAGTCCCACAGGTGAGTCATACAGAAACATTGTTAAGGTGAGAAAGAAAGCCATAGAGTCCCACAGGTGAGTCATACAGAAACATTGTTAAGGTGAGAAAGAAAGCCATAGAGTCCCACAGGTGAGTCATACAGAAACATTGTTAAGGTGAGAAAGCCATAGAGTCCCACAGGTGAGTCATACAGAAACATTTTTAAGGTGAGAAAGAAAGCCATAGAGTCCCACAGGTGAGTCATACAGAAACATTGTTAAGGTGAGAAAGAAAGCCATAGAGTCCTACAGGTGAGTCATAAAGTTATATTATCTTTAAAGTGAGTAATTAAGCCAGAAGCTAGAGTCCAACAGGTGAGTCATACTAAAATATCCTTGAAGTGAGAAAGAAAGCCAGAGTCCTATAAGTGGGTCATAAAGCCATATTATCCTAGAAGTGAGTCGAGCCATACAATTATTGATGAGTCAACATATTATAAAAAAACCCATTAATATAAAGATTGACATACAGGATCAATTGGGTCAGAAAAAATAAACACACAAAAATAAAGAATTGGAATAATATTTTGTGATAAATTATACGCAGAGTATAGCCTCAAGATATTTCATCAGAACGGCTTCCATTCGTGACTTAAGTTTAGTTTTGAAGTTTAGAGCATATATGCATTTGTCTATGTTGATGCCTAATCAATATCCCTAGTATATCTAGCAATATTAAAATGCTTGCTGTGTGGTATGTTTCCAGGTGATGGTGAAACAGGAAGTATATCGTAAGCTTGGGTATGCCATTCAGGCGGATGAGGAACAACTGCGAGTCCACCTGGAGGCCATTCAGGCAGAACTCAATGCTCCCACACAGTTCAAGGTCAGTCTAACACACACATACTGTGCATATCCTCAAATCTCATGTCTCAATGCTCCCACACTCAGTTCAAGGTCAGTCTAACACACACATACTGTGCATATCCTCAAATCTCAAGTCTCAATGCTCCCACACTCAGTTCAAGGTCAGTCTAACACACACACACACTGTGCATATCCTCAAATCTCATGTCTCAATGCTCCCACACTCAGTTCAAGGTCAGTCTAACACACACACACACTGTGCATATCCTCAAATCTCATGTCTCAATGCTCCCACACTCAGTTCAAGGTCAGTCTAACACGCACATACTGTGCATATCCTCAAATCTCATGTCTCAATGCTCCCACACTCAGTTCAAGGTCAGTGTAACACACACATACTGTGCATATCCTCAAATCTCAAGTCTCTTCAGATGTTACTTTTACTGTGATGTATCCAGGTATAATGCTTCTGTGGATCATTTTAGTGCTTAAATTTCTTTGTTCATGATTTAAACATGATCAGGTGTGATGGCTTCTATGTTAAACATGATCAGGTGTGATGGCTTCTATGTTAAACATGATCAGGTGTGATGGCTTCTATGTTAAACATGATCAGGTGTGATGGCTTCTATGTTAAACATGATCAGGTGTGATGGCTTCTATGTTAAACTTGATCAGGTGTGACGGCTTCTATGCTAAACATGATCAGGTGTGATGGCTTCTATGTTAAACTTGGTTTTCAAAATCATTTCGGTTTCATTGCAGTTCACAATGACATATATTTGGTTTGTTTTGACCAAATCTTATGCCAAAGTCTGCAGTGCAAGTTGAAAGTCAAAATGGGATCAAGGATCTTTATGGGATCAACGATCTATATGGGATCAAGATCTATATGTGATCAAGGATCTCAATGATCTCAAGATTTTATAAGAGTCACCAGTGTACAATTATCTTATAGAAAAACATAATTTTAGTAATGCACACAGCCCACTGGGGTTATTAGTGACTGTATATTAATAACAATGATATAACAATGGCAAAGTGATCTGTAGGAGATCAATGATCTGTAGGAGATCAGGATATATAATATGAGATCAGGATATATAATATGAGATCAGGATATATAATATGAGATCAGGATATATGATATGAGATCGGGATATATAATATGAGATCAGGATATATAATATGAGGTCAGGATATATAATATGAGATCAGGATATATAATATGAGATCAGGATATATAATATGAGATCAGGATATATAATATGAGATCAGGGATCAATATGAGATCAGGATATATAATATGAGATCAGGGATCAATATGAGGTCAGGGATCAATATGAGGTCAGGGATCAATATGAGGTCAGGGATCAATATGAGATCAGAGATTAATATGAAATCAGATTAATATGAAATCAGGGGTTAATATTGCGGATGATAAAGTTGTGATTGCAGGTTATTATGATTCAGTTGGTTATTACTTCATCTGCAAGGTATAGAGTCAGGAAGATGAAAGACGGTTGGAGACAAAGGGCTGATTGTCAGGCCAACACAGCAATATTTGTTTGCTTGAGAATTGGATCAAGATCTGAAGAAAATCTTGGGTGGGGTTAGCCTATTAAGGGACAAGGTTTAGCTGAGCAAGACTATTTTTCAAATTTTCTGTTAAAATTGAAGCTGAATCTTTCCAAAATAAAATATGTCAGCAATGTGGATGCACTTTTATTAGATCTTTCCAAAATGGCGAAATTATCTTCCAAAATTATCTTCCTGTTGTGGCCCTGAAAATTGTCTCAGGCAGTGATTGCAGATGGTGATTTCAGTTTTTAAAGGGATCAGAAATATCTTCCGAGACAGATGGCGTAAGGGTCCATGGCATTAGTCCAAACGACAGGAGAAATCTAATTGCAGATCTTATGCAAACTTATGAAAAAAGCAATCAGAAGAAATTTGCTACTAATTGTCTCAGTAATGTTTCGAATTCCATGGCAGTTTGAGGAGCATGCAGATGTGGCCATCTTGCATTGGGTAATTAAGTCAGTTAGCGCTAATTAGGGTTTGCTTCATGGTCACGGAGATCAACAGGAAGCAGATAAATCTCCTTATTGCGGCGGTGTCACTGGTTACTACAAGCACACGTGGGTGAAGTCGGAAGACAGAGAACTCGTCGTCAGCAAAAGTGAATTATATAAAGAAGTGGAGGATTGCCAAGCAAGTCTCTGCGTTTCATTATGTATTAGGATTTAGTGGTCTGTTGGTCCGATTAAGGAGCTGGTCTTTGAGACAAGATCTCCATTTATGAGCCAGCAGTAATGGGCAGATCTTGAAAAGATTTTACATATCCCAACACTAGGCCCCATATCCGTTTTGTCCTTTATTTCAGTTCCTTAACCAACTCTCATTTATAATTAAAATATCTGATCGATTTTTTTTTCTTTCTTTATTCATTTTTTTCAATCACAAGTTGCATTGCATTACATATACCGGTTACTGATTAATCCCTGAAAATCCTAAGCTTTGATATATCTAATGAAATTTAAAAGATAGAAAGAAAATAACAATATTGTTCAGTGTGAAACTTTAAATATAGATTGAAATAAGAAGGTCAAACTGCTTTGAGGGACTGAAAGATAAAAAGGCTGTGACAGTGATGTAAGACCTGGGCCTTGCAATATTAATGTGCATGGTATATAACATGCAGCTTGGACCTTTCCCAGGGGATATTATTTTTGCCACACTCCAAACAGCAGACCAACTTCCAGAATCCTGCCTATAAGGGCCCATGTGGGCCCTTATTTATAACTTTGCTGAATGTTTGTCATCTATATCGTCCATATCATAACTCCTAATGTTTTTCATATATCTTGTCCATATCTTAACTCCTAATGTTTGTTATATCTCTTGTCCATATCTTTACTCCTAATGTTTGTCATATCTCTTGTCCATATCTTAACTCCTAATGTTTGTTATATCTCTTGTCCATATCTTAACTCCTAATGTTTGTCATATCTCTTGTCCATATCTTAACTCCTAATGTTTGTCATATCTCTCATTCATATCATAACTCCTAATGTTTGTCATATCTCTTGTCCATATCATAACTCCTAATGTTTGTCATATCTCTTGTCCATATCTTAACTCCTAATGTTTGTCATATCTCTTGTCCATATCTTTAACTCCTAATGTTTGTCATATCTCTCATTCATATCATAACTCCTAATGTTTGTTATATCTCTTGTCCATATCTTAACTCCTAATGTTTGTAATATCTCTCATTCATATCATAACTCCTAATGTTTGTCATATCTCATTTATATCACAACACCTTGGAAATATATTGGGGTCCCATCTGTAAAGAAAGGCCTCGTCATTTTATGAAAAAAGGGCTTTCCATGTATATACTCTAGCTTCTCTACATAAATATCCATCTCCAGGTATTAGAGTTCACAAAAAGTCTTTATGAATGCAGGTCATATGACTGCTGTTGCTTCATTGAATTACACAATAAAAGTATAGTTCTACAACAGACTTTACTTTTTAATTATCCTTTGTCCTGGTAGTTTTATCCAGACCCTGATCATCTCCTGAAAAAGGCACCTGCCTTTGTGTGATACCCTTTTCAAATCATATCACAAAGAAGGACCTCTCATGAAAAAGGCTTATTCCTCAGTATGGTAGCCCTTCTCTACTGAGAGATCTCACAAAGATAGGTAAGGTAACCTTTCTCCACAGCAAGATCTAACAAGGATAGGTATGGTAGCCCTTCTCTACAAAGGAATCTAATGAGGATAGGTATGGTAGCCCTTCTCTACTGAGAGATCTCACAAAGATAGATAAGGTAGCCTTTCTCCACAGTGAGATCAAACAAGGATAGGTATGGTAGCCCTTCTCTACTGAGAGATCTCACAAAGATAGGTAAGGTAACCTTTCTCCACAGCAAGATCTAACAAGGATAGGTATGGTAGCCCTTCTCTACAAAGGAATCTAATGAGGATAGGTATGGTAGCCCTTCTCTACTGAGAGATCTCACAAAGATAGATAAGGTAGCCTTTCTCCACAGTGAGATCAAACAAGGATAGGTATGGTAGCCCTTCTCTACAGTGAGATCTAACGAGGATAGGTATGGTAGCCCTTCTCTACAGTGAGATCTAACGAGGATAGGTATGGTAGCCCTTCTCTACAGTGAGATCTAACGAGGATAGGTATGGTAGCCCTTCTCTACAGAGAAATCTAATGAGGATAGGTATGGTAGCCCTTCTCTACAGTGAGATCTAACGAGGATAGGTATGGTAGCCCTTCTCTACAGAGAAATCTAATGAGGATAGGTATGGTAGCCCTTCTCTACAGTGAGATCTAACGAGGATAGGTATAGTAGCCCTTCTCTACAGAGAAATCTAATGAGGATAGGTATGGTAGCCCTTCTCTACAGTGATATCTAAGGAGGATAGGTATGGTAGCCCTTCTCTACAGAGAAATCTAATGAGGATAGATATGGTAGCCCTTCTCTACTGAGAGATCTCACAAAGATAGATAAGGTAGCCTTTCTCCACAGCGAGATCTAACAAGGATAGGTATGGTAGCCCTTCTCTACAGTGATATCTAATGAGGATAGGTATGGTAGCCCTTCTCTACTGAGAGATCTCACAAAGATAGGTAAGGTAACCTTTCTCCACAGCGAGATCTAACAAGGATAGGTATGGTAGCCCTTCTCTACAAAGGAATCTAATGAGGATAGGTATGGTAGCCCTTCTCTACAGTGATATCTAAGGAGGATAGGTATGGTAGCCCTTCTCTACAGAGAAATCTAATGAGGATAGATATGGTAGCCCTTCTCTACTGAGAGATCTCACAAAGATAGATAAGGTAGCCTTTCTCCACAGCGAGATCTAACAAGGATAGGTATGGTAGCCCTTCTCTACAGTGATATCTAATGAGGATAGGTATGGTAGCCCTTCTCTATAGAGAAATCTAATGAGGATAGGTATGGTAGCCCTTCTCTACAGTGATATATGAGGATAGGTATGGTAGCCCTTCTCTACAGAGAAATCTAATGAGGATAGATATGATAGCCCTTCTCAACAGAGAAATCTAATGAGGATAGGTATGGTAGCCCTTCTCTACAGTGAGATCTAACGAGGATAGGTATGGTAGCCCTTCTCTACAGTGAGATCTGAGGATAGGTATGGTAACCCTTCTCTACAGAGAAATCTAATGAGGATAGATATGGTAGCCCTTCTCTACAGTGAGATCTGAGGATAGGTATGGTAGCCCTTCTCTACAGTGAGATCTGAGGATAGGTATGGTAGCCCTTCTCTACAGTGAGATCTAACGAGGATAGGTATGGTAGCCCTTCTCTACAGTGAGATCTAACGAAGATAGGTATGGTAGCCCTTCTCTACAGAGAAATCTAATGAGGATAGGTATGGTAGCCCTTCTCTTCAGTGAGATCTGAGGATAGGTATGGTAGCCCTTCTCTACAGTGAGATCTAGCGAGGATAGGTATGGTAGCCCTTCTCTACAGTGATATCTAACGAGGATAGGTATGGTAGCCCTTCTCTACAGTGAGATCTAATGAGGATAGGTATGGTAGCCCTTCTCTACAGAGAAATCTAATGAGGATAGGTATGGTAGCCCTTCTCTACAGTGAGATCTAGCGAGGATAGGTATGGTAGCCCTTCTCTACAGTGAGATCTAATGAGGATAGGTATGGTAGCCCTTCTCTACAGTGAGATCTAATGAGGATAGGTATGGTAGCCCTTCTCTACAGTGAGATCTAGCGAGGATAGGTATGGTAGCCCTTCTCTACAGTGAGATCTAATGAGGATAGGTATGGTAGCCCTTCTCTACAGAGAAATCTAATGAGGATAGATATGGTAGCCCTTCTCTACAGAGAAATCTAATGAGGATAGGTATGGTAGCCCTTCTCTACAGTGAGATCTAATGAGGATAGGTATGGTAGCCCTTCTCTACAGTGAGATCTGAGGATAGGTATGGTAACCCTTCTCTACAGAGAAATCTAATGAGGATAGATATGGTAGCCCTTCTCTACAGTGAGATCTGAGGATAGGTATGGTAGCCCTTCTCTACAGTGAGATCTGAGGATAGGTATGGTAGCCCTTCTCTACAGTGAGATCTAACGAGGATAGGTATGGTAGCCCTTCTCTACAGTGAGATCTAACGAAGATAGGTATGGTAGCCCTTCTCTACAGAGAAATCTAATGAGGATAGGTATGGTAGCCCTTCTCTTCAGTGAGATCTGAGGATAGGTATGGTAGCCCTTCTCTACAGTGAGATCTAGCGAGGATAGGTATGGTAGCCCTTCTCTACAGTGATATCTAACGAGGATAGGTATGGTAGCCCTTCTCTACAGTGAGATCTAATGAGGATAGGTATGGTAGCCCTTCTCTACAGAGAAATCTAATGAGGATAGGTATGGTAGCCCTTCTCTACAGTGAGATCTAGCGAGGATAGGTATGGTAGCCCTTCTCTACAGTGAGATCTAATGAGGATAGGTATGGTAGCCCTTCTCTACAGTGAGATCTAATGAGGATAGGTATGGTAGCCCTTCTCTACAGTGAGATCTAGCGAGGATAGGTATGGTAGCCCTTCTCTACAGTGAGATCTAATGAGGATAGGTATGGTAGCCCTTCTCTACAGTGAGATCTAACAAGGATAGGTATGGTAGCCCTTCTCTACAGTGAGATCTAGCGAGAATAGGTATGGTAGCCCTTCTCTATAGTGAGATCTAATGAGGATAGGTATGGTAGCCCTTCTCTACAGTGAGATCTAACGAGGATAGGTATGGTAGCCCTTCTCTACAGAGAAATCTAATGAGGATAGGTATGGTAGCCCTTCTCTACAGTGAGATCTAATGAGGATAGGTATGGTAGCCCTTCTCTACAAAGAGATCTAACAAGGATAGGATCTACCTCTCCCAGTGCTGATATATATGTGATATATATTGGGCCCAAAGGAGAAACCCACCTTTGTTACTAGGCAACAATGCATGAGCCCCAAGCTTGTGGGCGGTTTGGCCCAATTAGGCCACCGTGCCCAAAATACCAATGCA
Organism: Amphiduros pacificus; assembly: GCA_949316495.1. Taxonomy (NCBI): domain Eukaryota; kingdom Metazoa; phylum Annelida; class Polychaeta; order Phyllodocida; family Hesionidae; genus Amphiduros; species Amphiduros pacificus. Next base: position 42,743,635 of record OX439008.1, on the reverse strand, counting down.
ATTAACCTTGTCTTTGTCATTGTACGTCTGATTATTTGTGATTAGCTCTTGCCTTTGTTGGGATCGGTTGTCCGTTCTGTGCCAGACTAAGATATAGTTAGTCGCAGACATGTTCAGTACTGTGTTCCCTATTTTACTTACTCTGTTGGGCCTGAAGTTCAAACAACAACGGACTGATAAATGATCCTGATCAGCTTTTCATCATGTAACATTTACAACCAAATAACTAAACTGACACAAGTGACCAAATAACCAAACTGTTACAAGTGACCAAATAACCAAACTGACACAAGTGACCAAATAACCAAACTGACACAAGTGACCAAATAACCAAACTGACACAAGTGACCAAATAACCAAACTGACACAAATGACTAAATAACCAAACTGACACAAGTGACCAAATAACCAAACTGACACAAATGACTAAATAACCAAACTGACACAAATGACCAAATAACCAAACTGACACAAATGACCAAATAACCAAACTGACACAAGTGACCAAATAACCAAACTGACACAAGTGACCAAATAACCAAACTGACACAAATGACTAAATAACCAAACTGACACAAATGACCAAATAACCAAACTGACACAAGTGACCAAATAACCAAACTGACACAAGTGACCAAATAACCAAACTGACACAAATGACTAAATAACCAAACTGACACAAATGACCAAATAACCAAACTGACACAAGTGACCAAATAACCAAACTGACACAAGTGACCAAATAACCAAACTGACACAATTGACTAAATAACCAAACTGACACAAATGACCAAATAACCAAACTGACACAAGTGACCAAATAACCAAACTGACACAAGTGACCAAATAACCAAACTGGCACAAGTGACCAAATAACCAAACTGACACAAGTGACCAGATAACCAAACTGACACAAATGACCAAATAACCAAACTGACACAAATGACCAAATAACCAAACTGACACAAGTGACCAAATAACCAAACTGGCACACATGCTCAAAAAATTATAATGACAGAACTGACCAAATTGCCAAACTAAAAATAAAAATAAATCCTGATTGTTTTTATTTTTTTTGTGCATGTTTTTTCATGGGTAATGCCAATCTCAGTATATTTTCTTTGGCACCAAAAAGTATTTCCATTATTTCTCTTTCTCTGACCCTGAATGATTAATGGTCTGTCCTTTATGGATTGATAAATGAAACGGACACACATATGTTTGATGGTGGAAGCTTGTTTTGGTTTCAAAGAAGGTGGTTGTTGTGTATGGGCAGTGAACCAGCCGTGCAGCTGTCTTGGTTAATTATGCTTCATTGCCGGCCTCAAGAACAGACCCAACTTCAAGCCATTACTAATAAAATCCCATGATCTGCTCAGCAGAGCACCACACAACTTCTTGACTGCTCACAAAATTCATAAAAATTGCATCAAAATCAAACAAACTTTGATAGAGTTTGTTGTATGACAGTGTTGGAATCATAAAGGTTAATATTGCTGATAAGGTTAATATTGCTGATAAATCTCTCAAGTTTTTAGGGTAATATTTGTGCCTCTAAGTCTGGATTACTAGTTCAGTTTATGCAGATTTATTTTTGGGGGCAAATCTCATTTTCAGTTTCATGTGATCATATTCTTATGAATGTAAATGATGAATGTACTAATTTCTTTAGAGATTGGATTTGATAGTTGACACTTAAATATTAAACATACTCATAATATATGTCAAACTGTAAACACCACTTGAAAGCCTATAGAAAATATTTGGAAAATATGGATGTTATACCTAACCTATGATATGGATAATAACACAATATGGATTTGAATGTATCAGGACTAATTTGAAAGCATTTGTGAAGCTTCTGATAATCAGAAAAGGTGATTTTGAAGGTATTTATTAACTGCTGTACAAACTATTTGCTGTTATGCATGATTGACTCCCTACCTGAGCACTACATACCAGCACATAGGGATTATTGATTTTTTCTGGGTGCATGCTTGGTGGCAACATGGGGGATACAACTGAGCCCCAACCAACACAAGTGGACAATGGCTCCCAGACAGACTTTGTATCATTATACCCACCTAAAGTTATTAGCAGCAAGAAAATATGTATCACAGACTGTGTCCATAATGGCAATAGTAGGAAGGGACCCAAAGTCAGATGTGTATTGTGTGCACATTGGTTCCATACAGAATGCATGGATCTCCCCGAGGATGAGGCCACTGGAGGATGGCCTTGCCCCCATTGTAGGAACCTTCCTGATGATGTGAGATCTATACATGCCAAACTGGACCAAATGATGGAAATGAATAGCAAACTGATGGAGTTACTGCGAAAACAGCACACACAAATGGAGTCATTAAAAGATGAGAATGACATAGCTCATGGCATGATGAAAGCAGTGGACACTGAGATTAGGCATCTAACCTCAGCAATGATGCCTGATGCTGATGATGAGGATTCGGATGAAGAGGATGATGGGGATGACACTGAGCCTGAGGGGGAACTCCTCATAGGTGACTCCCTCATCAGAAATGTTCAAGCCAATACTGATAATCTTGTAGTGGACAGTTACAGTGGTGGCAAGTTTGCAGATATCAGGAAAGTGCTGAAAAAGACAATTCCACGTAAACAAAAGTTTAAAAGTATTCATTTGGTAGCTGGCACTAATGATTGCAGCACCAAAAAACCTGTGGATAAAATAGCTGAGGATTTTAAGTCCACACTACAAGAGGCACAGCTCCATGCAGAACAAGTGCAGGTGTCCAGCATCCCTCCTAGAATGGACAACCGGGCTGACATGACCAAAATAGACACTGTCAACCAACTGATGTTGACCATCTGCAATGAGATGAATGCAGTCTTCATAAACAATGACACAAACTTCAGGTATCGTGATGACACAGCAGATGCCAGTCTACTTCTCCCCGGAGATCTCTTACATCTCTCTGAGGCTGGTATAAATAGGCTGCTGGTAAACTTGAAACTGGATGATAAGGCCAAGCCAGCTATCAGTGGTCTTCCCAGCAACAAGTGGAAGCACAGTGCATCGCAGCATGGACAACCGAAGGTGCAGGCCAGACAAGAGGATGGGGTCACCAGGATGCCAACATTCACACCATCATCCTGGGATGTTCCACTAGCCCCACCACCGCGTCCGCCTCCACCAACTGCACGACCTCCACACGACACCACTTCTTCAGCGACAACTGTAGGATCAGGGAAACGCCCTGAGATTCGCTTCAGGAGTGGGACATCACCGTTCTCCAATTTCTACAAGACCAATATGAATATGTGGGACAAGCCCTTTCGGAGTTCTGAGCATGCCTACCAATACAGAAAAGCGGTTACAATGAACTGCTGGGAGGCAGCAGAGGCCATTCAAAGGGCTTACACCCCGAGCCAGGCAAAGAGGATTGGAGACAACATCTCAACTGACACCAGGTGGCATGACATTCGTCAAGGTGTCATGTATGATATCTTGCAGGAAAAGGCAAAACAATGTCCAACTTTTCTCAGACAGCTGAAGGCGTCTAGAGGAAAGATGTTGATAGAGAATGCAAGTGACGATTACTGGGGCCGTGGAGGCTCCGGCCAGGGCTTGAATATGTTGGGCAGGCTGCTAATGACACTCCGTGATGAGGTATCAAGTGGACACGAGCAAATTGCCTACACGCCAAGGCCACGTATCCCACCTAAAAGGAACTCATATGGTCGAACAGTTCCCCGCTCAAGAGATGAGCAGCTCAACTGCTTCAATTGTGGTGAGCGTAGCCACACAACTGAGTCATGCTATCACACTGCTCCTCTTCGATGCTTAAAATGCTCAGGACTTGGACATAAACAGAAGTTCTGCCCACTGGATGATAATACAGAGGGCTGGAACACAGGTCACAAGTCATATTATTAGGGGTTAGGCCAAGATGGCATGGCCGGCTATGATGATCATACTTCAAATGAGATTTTAAATGAATGTTTTATTGCAGATATGGACACACATAGTGGTAATCATAGCCTAAATGCCCCCTCACACTGGAATGATATTGAATCTGATAGCAATGTAACAAATCCTTGTAAACATTCTGGTAAACATGGTAAACCTAGTACAACTAAAAAGGAACAGCTTTTAAAATGTAAACATGGTAAATTAAAGTCTTGCCAGAAGTGCTTCTCAGGATATAATGTATGCATCAAACAAATGTCTAAGCATAAAGGTTTAAAGATAGCACATATAAATGCACGTAGTCTTCTGCCTAAAATGGATGAGTTTCGTTTTATGGTAAAAAAGTTGAATCTTGATGTGTTATGTATCTCAGAGACATGGTTAAAGAAAAAAGTACAATTAAAGGATGTAAATATTGAGGGATATACTATGTTGAGAAAAGATAGGTCTTATTGTAAGAGAGGTGGTGGCACATGTATTTATATCAATAACTCAATCCCGTTTATTGAAAGAAAAGATCTGACTGGAAATGGAAATGTTGAAGCTGTATGGGTTGAGATAATTGTAGAAAAAGGTGACAATTACTTATTGTGCTGCTTCTATAGACCCCCAAATGCTACTTATGCTTATGTTGAAAATTTTCTTGATATGGTAGAAAAACCATCACTTGAAAACAAGGAGATTCTGTTACTTGGAGATATGAATATTGATTATAAGATTGATGAATCTCTTGGTAATAACTTAAGTCATTACATAGAAAGTCTATTTTGTTTATCTCAATTGGTGGAAAAGCCAACAAGGGTGACTGCCAAAACTGCTAAGATTATTGATTTAATATTTAGTAGTACTCCTGATAAACATCTCAACACAAATGTTGCACCAATTGGTTTAAGTGATCACTATTTGGTATATACTGTACTTGATATAAGTGTGAATATTAGAGAACACAAAACTGTAAGATTTCGAGATTATAAATGTTTTGATCCTGCAAGTTTTATAAATGATGTTAAAAATTCTGAGGTGTTTAAAACAGTGTATAATGGTAATGTCAACATGCATGAATCTTGGGATATATGGAAAAGTGAATTTCTTAGGATCTCAGAAAAGCATGCTCCAATGAAATGTATTAGAGTTAAGAATAGATACTGTCCTTGGATTACTAGTGATATAGTTAAATTGATGTACAAAAGGGACTATACTATGGAAAAAGCAGATATCACAGGTGATAATGAGTTAGAGAAGGAATATAGACTGTTGCGTAACCAGGTAACTTATAAGATAAGGGTTGCCAAAGAGAAATATCTGAATGATATGTCTGTGAAGTACAAGTCTAACTCTCGTAAACTGTGGAAAGAGTTACATAAATGTGCTGGAAATGAAAAATTTATCAATAGTGTACACCCTAGTCTGAATTCGAATGAATTTAACAGTTTTTATGCCAATGTAGGTCTGGACCTAGCTGCAGGATTTGATGACTGGCCCCAAACGGCTATACAGCTTTCAAATCCACTAGCCATTTTTTTTAAACTACTGGCCTTTAACATTGAAACAGTGAAAAATATGAATTTTTTACGAACCCGTAGAATTTAAAAACCACCCTATGGGCCCAGCGGCTCAACACCCCTTGAGGGTCACCAGGCCAGTCCTTATGTCAAGCCCTGCAGTGTCTGCATTGGGTTAATGTCCTGTTCTCTAGAACTAAAGGACTGGCTGAAAGAAATTCATTGTGTCATTCACTGATAAAACTCATCATCCCTCAGTACTCAATTATATCCAATTATTTCGGCGCTTGATTTTTTCAGTAGATATTCTCTGTGTTAGCATTCATTAGGGACAAGGCAATCTTGCTCCCTTGCAAAATGTAGTGGCTCATTTAACTAGGAATTCAGCTCAGATTTTGTATTCATCAAGTATCTTTATAAAGCGTCCTTTCATTAGCAGTGTTAGGAAAGATAAACTTCTTTGGATGTATTGTAAGCAGAGTGGAAATTTGTCATGGCTGATAGGGACAATCTCCTCGGTTAGCATTCGTCCTTGATGGCTAAAGCCTTGAAGGTGACTCGTCCTTAACGAAGCACACCAGATCGTCATTGACATTGTTAAGCTTAAGGAGACAAGTAAAAATTTAACAAGGCCGTGATGGGATGTGAGGAGGCAGTTTCATCGCCAGAAGTAATTTGTGGAACTGCTGAGATAGATGTGATTTTTTCTGCTTGATTTGCCATGCTTTTCATCCCTCCTCGGTGCGAATGTCGTGGACGACCTCCACAGAATACAGATCTGACGCAGGGATTTCTATCGTGTGAAATGCTGAGCTAAAAACGCCTCTAACAAGCAATTTGTGCCGGGTTGCACAGAACTGAGACGTAGGCACAAGGCTTGGTCCGATGCGGGAATTGACAGTGTCCGATTCATCAAACCTTCGCTTGCACTCAGATCCCTGCTCGCTGTCGCCCCCTTGGGAGATAATGTAGAAAATGAGTCTCGTCTCTTGACTGGGCCAGGGCAAGCCACTGGGCCTGTGAACACATCGCAGCCATATCGGCTTTGTCGAGGCGCAAGGGCATCCATGACGGATTGATTTTAGTCGTGCCCAGCGGGCTTCTCGGGAGTGACAGACTGGAATGAGACAGAGAGTAGCCCAGTATGGTAATCCTGCTTGACCTTGACCTTCCAACATATTGTCACCTTGCCCAGCAAGCCCAACTGGCTTCAAACTCCACCACAGAGCGATGTGCTCAACCTATCACCTCCCTGCAAGGTGCTGTTTTTTATGCTGGCTCAGCACGTCCACCAAGTAGCATACATTATTCCCTTTTTTGCTAAAAACTTCTAAAGACATAAGATATGATGGATTTGGTGCTCAATATAAAAGTTGTTCCAAGATGAGAACTTTTTGAGAGATAAACTTGGAACTATTTTCTTCTGTGGAGGGGACAATTATCAGGTGGAACCACACAAAGATGGCAGTCAAATCAATGGCTTGAAATATATTACCCTTTGATGCTTATGATAAAATGCGGCTGCTGAAGTCTATTTTAAAAAATGATAGATTAAAGTTTAATACACGCTCTTAGCCACATGGCTTTTGAAAGTATTAAAACCATGTACAATTTGAATAAACTGCCTTTTTACTAGACCATGTGCAATTTGATTTTGCTTGACCATGTGCAATTAATATTTTTGATAATGCTTTTGCTGGACCATATGCGATATGAATAGAGTTGCTTTTAGTGTGTGTTGTGGCATACTGCAGCCGTGTCACTTATTTGTGTGGTTGCCAGGCCCTGGCTTGCCACCATTCACTGGGCCTTTCATATCATAACTATCCCACACTCACACCTCCTCCAGCCTGCCCATCCCTGATTTGAACGACCGGGCCTGGCCGGGTTGCATATTTTCACACCTCTGTCGCACGTTTTCACACCTCTGTCACACGTTTTCACACATCGGCACCTATCTGGCGGCAGCAGCTTGCCACGGTCTAGCATTATTGAGATTTAAGCTGGCTGGGCAAACTGCCATTCCATGCCAAACCAGATTGGATATTTTCGCATGGGCACGCTTTTATGGCATAATTCAATATCTGCTCTCCTTTTTATTCAAGCCAGCCTGCTCGTCATATCAGGATGAAATCGGCTAATGGAGAAATATACTGCCCTTAACTGTTGATGCGACCCTCTCCGCACCACTCACGCATACATATGGCTTGTTTGGGTGGACAGAGATAAAGAACAGGGCACGCCCAGTCAAGAAAATGTCAATATTCTTTGCCCATTTGTATTCCGCCAGAGAAAACAAATCAAAATCGGTGCATATTTTGTAGATCGTTTATCACTTTTATCACGATGTTGAGTCAGCTTCTTACATGGTTATGACATTCTCAAGACATCAATAATTTCAGATTTCGATAGACCTTTAAAGATTTGGACCGTTTCTTGAGTTCATCACAATACTTTATTTTTTAAGCATCTCAAGTCTGGATCAATAAGTGGGGTCAGTTTTATCGCCTCCTGGCCAATTTCAAAAGCTCCGAAACCACTTGCTACATAGTGTCTGACCATCCTCTGTTCTGGCCTTTAAACCTTTATGAAAAGGAAAAGGATTCAAAGTAAAGTGTTAAAGCTGAAGCGTTTGAGGCGAGTTTGATATATGGTAGTGTTTTGGACTTTAAGGTGCTCTTTGGTCAACAAAACCTGATCTGGTAAATCTCACTCCGGAAAATCAGTGCAAAGGTTCAATATGAGGCAGTTTTTCTTAACCACAATATAGAATTTTTTTGTCAACATCACTGTGGATAAATGGAGTTATTAGTTTTTTTTCACAGCAACTCTTCGTGTTAAAACCGATAGGAAAACCTTAATCATTGGTGTAAAATGGTTCTTTCCTTGTTGCCCGGCTTGCCAGGTTGAAAAATGGGGATATAAATAGGTTTTTTACAAGATGATAATCATGCCAGGCTGGCCGAAGTTGTCTCACCTTGACTGAGGAGGCGAGGACAGAAAAAGAGACAATTTCCGCTGGACGGTCATAAATCTTGTAGATTTCTTCTGCGTTCTTGACTCTGGCATGACTCTTGTGGTGACCTTCATGAGTTCAGGATGAGTCTGAGCTCATCTGGTGACTATAAATTACAAGGTCACTATCCGCCCCTGAGATAGGCATGGCACTACCTCTAGAATTATGTGCCAACACTCCAGCCCATTATGGATAATATTAAGACAGCATTATGTCACTCTAGCTGTGCCATGGACACAGAATCCTCAGGGATCCGGTATGTCACTCTAGCTGTGCCATGGACACAGAATCCTCTTGGCTCCAGTATGTCACCCTAGCTGTGCCATGGATGCAGAATCCTCAGGACTCCAGTTTGTCACTCTAGCTGTGCCAAGGACTCCTCAGGGCTCCAGTATGTCACTCTAGCTGTGACATGGATGCAGAATCCTCTTGGCTCCGGTATGTCACTCTAGCTGTGCCATGGATGCAGAATCCTCAGGGCTCCAGTATGTCACTCTAGCTGTGACATGGATGCAGAATCCTCAGGGCTCCAGTATGCCACTCTAGCTGTGACATGGATGCAGAATCCTCAGGGCTCCAGTATGTCACTCTAGGTGTGCCATGGATGCAGAATCCTCAGGACTCCAGTATGCCACTCTAGCTGTGCCATGGACACAGAATCCTCAGGACTCCAGTATGTCACTCTAGCCGTGCCATGGATGCATAATCCTCAGGACTCCAGTATGCCACTCTAGCTGTGCCATGGACACAGAATCCTCAGGACTCCAGTATGTCACTCTAGCCGTGCCATGGATGCATAATCCTCAGGACTCCAGTATGCCACTCTAGCTGTGCCATGGACACAGAATCCTCAGGACTCCAGTATGTCACTCTAGCTGTGACATGGATGCAGAATCCTCAGGACTCCAGTATGCCACTCTAGCTGTGCCATGGACACATAATCCTCTTGGCTCCGATATGCCACTCTAGCTGTGCCTTTTCACTAGGTTTACTGTCTCACCAGGGTAAACTACTCTAAAGGTTAAAGTTAGCCCAAAAATTGATGTGGGACAGAATTTGGAATATTTTATTGCAGCATATTGCAGTTGTCTTGCAGTAATCTTCATACATGTTTGTTGCATAGTGGCAACCAAAAATCTGCAGCCAGCAACATGAAAATGCCATAATTGAGAGCTTGAGATATAAGATCTTTTATTTTATTTGTTCCATAAAAAAATCAAATATTGTGCAGGGCGTGCTCTCATAAAATGAGGCCCAATAGGTTTTATGGTCCTCATGAATTTAATGAATAGTATAAAAAATAAATAAAGCCGCAACGCTCAACCTTTTACACATATTTACATTTGGTATGGGCAGAGGGAGATGATGCAGAGAGGAGGAGGGAGGCAGGGAGGATGAGACTGAGGGCATTAAGGTGCAGTCATGAATGATAGATTCACCACCTTAATACTACCCCACTAAATTCCTCACTCAATTTCCTCTGCCTAAGTGTGTGGATTTGAGGTGGATGGCACTGGCAGGATGTGCTGGCTGCTGAGGCGGGCTCCAAGACCTTCACGTCCTTTCTGTCCTTGTCTCTTTCCACTCGCCACCTTGTGTAGGCTTTTATATAGATTTTTTTTATAAATGTTAAAAGGGATGTAATTTATGGATAGAATTATAATGATTTATTTTATACCACCATTTAGATACACGAACCATGCACAATATAACACATTAATTAGATTCCACTTGTTCTCATAATAAACTGTTATTTTTCAGTAGATTTTATACTGTCACCGTCCCTTATGAAAGCATTTCATGCCGTGAGGGTCCATACAGACCCTTCCAGTAGGGAGTGGGTCGAAGCTGAATCAAAAAAGATTTTAATTACGATAAAAAAAACTAAGCATATTTACATGTATTTTTCTTCTCTACAGTACATAAATCTAAAATTTTCTGGGATTATAATTATAATGGATCTGCCTCTAGTTATGTTAGTGGGGTGTATCGGTTCTGCACTGTGAGCGTGGAGGTCCAGGCACAAAGAAAGTATTAATTATCTCCGTATTAATCAATACCTTAGAAGCCCATGTTAAAAGCTCCAACTATGCTGCAGTTCAAGGCTGATTGTTCCCACAAGCTTCTATATAATATCACACTTTTCACAGGAAAAGGTATTGACAATATCTATTGTTTTATGTAAAGGTGTTTGTCTATGATACACATAGCATTAAGAGTCAAAATATCGATGTCAAATATAAACGTGGGAAAAAAGTGACATGATTCAAGAGTGAATGCAATGAGTGAATTTGTATAGTAGTTAATGCAATTTCTGGAAAATGTGTTCTGAACATTTATAAGTATTAAGTTAATGCAGTTTACGGATGCATAGTTTAAATAGTATAAGCTAATTGCATGGTCCCTCGTGACTATAGAGTACATGTCAGAAGCAGTGTCATGTCAGACAAACCCCCTGCCATTGGCGTATGCTAATTCAAAACCATATTGAACAAAACAAACAATCAATTTTTCTCGTTATGGAGTTCTTAGATTTTGTAATTTTACATGGCAACGTGTTAGGAATAGAAAGCTCAGATGAGGATGTGAGATCAATGTGTTGGCAAGAAATTATTTAATTCTGCCGCCATGCTCATTAAATGAAATACAATATTTGGGTAATCTGTCTAGTAATTTGAGTGAGTAGAAGACAGTGAACATGAAATTGCTCAAGTTGACAAATAAGTTGACAAATAAGATTGCTGTCATTTGTTTGGTGATTCTGTAATATGGCTTTCTCTATGTGTTGTTGTCTCAGAAGGTGTGCTATTTGGTGGCTACGTTTCAAAACTATCTCAATGGCTGTTACCAGTTTATGGCAGGATTGCTGTGATTTGTTTGGTGTTTATGTTACCAGTTTATGGCAGGATTGCTGCAATCTGTATGGTGTTTATGTTACCAGTTTATGGCAGGATTGCTGTGATTTGTATGGTGTTTATGTTACCAGTTTATGGCAGGATTGCTGCAATCTGTATGGTGTTTATGTTACCAGTTTATGGCAGGATTGCTGTGATTTGTATGGTGTTTATGTTACCAGTTTATGGCAGGATTGCTGCAATCTGTATGGTGTTTATGTTACCAGTTTATGGCAGGATTGCTGCAATTTGTATGGTGTTTATAAATGTTACCAGTTTATGGCAGGATTGCTGCGATTTGTATGGTGTTTTTGTTACCAGTTTATGGCAGGATTGCTGCGATTTGTATGGTGTTTATGTTACCCGTTTATGGCAGGATTGCTGTGATTTATATGGTCTTTATGTTACAGGGCCGTCTCAATGAGTTAATGTCGCAGATGCGGATGCAGAACCAGTTGGGCGGCACACGAGCAGAGGCATCCTACCAGATGGAGCCACAAGTACAGTCTGAAATTAAACAGGTAAAGATTTTGTTATGTTCAATAAAACAGCACTGTGACAGCATTAAGTAACTTTGTACAGAATAATTACCATGGGCCCATTCCTTTTGAGAGGAAATTTGAGATGCAAAACATGAGATTTTTTTTTGAAAGATGAGGAGGAGTAATGCAGCAGAGCTTCACCTTAAGACAAGTTGAATGTAAGATGTATCATTAATTGGTTAGATCCAAACATCAATTTAGTCAAACAGTCTACCAGTGTTGCATCCACCCCTCATTGCATCAATCATGATATTTGAAACATTGCGGCAAGACAAGTATCATGCCACACTGCAGGAAGACAAGTATCATGCCACACTGCAGGAAGACAAGTATCATGCCACACTGCAGGAAGACAAGTATCATGCCACACTGCAGGAAGACAAGTATCATGCCACACTGCAGGAAGACAAGTATCATGCCACACTGCAGGAAGACAAGTATCATGCCACACTGCAGGAAGACAAGTATCATGCCACACTGCAGGAAGACAAGTATCATGCCACACTGCAGGAAGACAAGTATCATGCCACACTGCAGGAAGACAAGTATCATGCCACACTGCAGGAAGACAAGTATCATGCCACACTGCAGGAAGACAAGTATCATGCCACACTGCAGGAAGACAAGTATCATGCCACACTGCAGGAACCAATTTAGTCCTGGAACAGCGGAATGTGACAATATGGAGTCTCTGTATGATCCGAGATGACTGTATTCAGTCACATTTAGACATGACCAATCAGATGTCTGCACTCTAACTGTTCAATATTCCAATATCTAGCGATTGATTGTCACTTCTTCTGGAGCACTGGTGTGCAAATCATTTTTGTGTGGGTGCCCAAGTCAACACTAAGTCACTGTGATAAAAAGATTGGTAAAGTTTACAAAGGCCGGGAATTGAAAAAGTTTTCTCGTTAAATTTCCATCAGTTTTTGCTTGTTTAGCAATCAGAATAGGAAACCCTGAGGTTTGCACAGATCATGGCAATGACTTGTGACATTCAACTGTGGTCGAATGTCAAAATGGGAAAAAAAGAGAGAAAAAGTGAAATATTCTGACAGTTTATCATTCTTTTACCAATATTTGGTTCATTTTACATGAGGATACTGAACGTGTCTGATGAATTTCATTGAGACGTCTCTCTGAGTTAACTTAGTTCCAGGGCTTTATACTTCAATGTGGTTTCATATCATTTATCTTAATACTTGAGTGCATCACAGACATTGTCTATGTTAATACTTGGCTGTATCGCAGATGACACCTTATACTTTGTTAATTTAAAAAGTGAATTCTGTGTTGCACCTGTAATCGCATATGTTTGCTATTTGGCCAAAATGACAAATATTCTGGTGTACAGCTTTTTTTTAATACCCAAACTAAAACCTTGAGACCGCAATGTGTTTTTTCTCTTTACTGACAGGAATTTGTCTCATCATTCGACCAGTATGGGTCAAACAGCTATTGGGTCCAGCATAAATATGTCTTTATGAAGTCAGTCTGGGTGTAAATCTCAATGGTCAGATTTACACCCAGACTGACCTGACCGTCAAATGGACTGTTGTAATACTCATTTTGATCACCAAGTGGGCATGGGAACAGTACGGTCATGTGACTGGCATATATTTGGTCACAATTATGCATGACCATGTAAGTGTTGGACCCAGACTGGTTACAAGAGAGCAATTTGGACACTTGCAAGAGGAAGAAACATGAGCACAGTGCAGGAAGCACTCATGTTCCTATGAAACATGAAAGCTTTATGATTCCAAATGCTTAAAGGATGTTTTCTAATTCATTGACAATGTTTTGATAAGAGCTTGTGTTTCTCTTATCAACATCAACATAGCTAGTTGCTGAGTTAAAAACAAGCATTAAAAACAGCATTAAAAACAAGCAGAATGGAGAAGATGATGAAAACTTGACATTTTGTCTGAGATCAGAAACAAATATTTATTTATGGCCTTATGTTATATAAAAGCATGTTTCTATCATAATTACCTGCTCATACATTGACATTTGTGAGAAATTGACACCATTGTGAACACAAGGGATAATACAGTCCCAGAATCAGTGAATATTCCAGGTCTCCATCAGATCATCATGGTCAAGTGAGCAAAAAACAAAGACAGAGGCGCTATTCCCCAAAACTCAGTTTTTAAACCATGAAATTGCACTCAGTTAATTTTGATGTTCTCATATGTAAAGCAACATCACTGTGCTGACATAAATTGGCTTGAATATGCAGATGGAAACCAGTGCTGAAAAGAAGCATTTAAATGAGGAGGAAAACAAGATGGACATGATTGTATTAAAGGCTGCGCAGGATCAAGAGAGACCTGTCAGACTGAGACATGATTGTATTAAAGGCTGCACAGGGTCAAGAGAGACTTGTCAGACTGAGACATGGTTGTATTAAAGGCTGCACAGGGTCAAGAGAGACTTGTCAGACTGAGACATGATTGTATTAAAGGCTGCGCAGGATCAAGAGAAACTTGTCAGACTGAGACATGATTGTATTAAAGGCTGTGCAGGATCAAGAGAGACCTGTCAGACTGAGACATGATTGTATTAAAGGCTGCGCAGGATCAAGAGAGACCTGTCAGACTGAGACATGATTGTATTAAAGGCTGCGTAGGGTCAAGAGAGACCTGTCAGACTGAGACATGGTTGTATTAAAGGCTGCGCAGGATCAAGAGAGACCTGTCAGACTGAGACATGATTGTATTAAAGACTGTGGCTATAATTCTAACATGATAAGATAAATTGTGGTCTTTAGCATGTTTTTATACAGATGTCAAAGTGCTGGCCTTTTGGGGCAGGTATGGCAGCCATTAGAGCAGGTATGGCAGCCATTGAGGCAGTTATGGCAGCCATTGGGACAGGTATGGCAGTCATTGAGACAGGTATGGCAGTCATTGGGACAGGTATGGCAGCCATTGGGACAGGTATGGCAGCCATTAAGGCAGGTATGGCAGCCATTAGAGCAGGTATGACAGCCATTGGGGCAGGTATGGCAGCCATTGGGGCAGGTATGGCAGCCATTAGGGCAGGTATGGCAGCCATTAGAGCAGGTATGGCAGCCATTAGAACAGGTATGGCAGCCATTAAGGCAGGTATGGCAGCCATTAATGCAGGTTTGGCAGCTGGGCAGCTGATGATAAACAACACCCACAGACTGGGAAAAATTGTTTTAACTGAATATTAATTCGACCAAATGAATTTTGGGCTTTGAAAAAAACCATAAATGAAGATGAATAAAAGCCACTTCACAACTGACAATCTGTGTTTTATTTCAGAATTAAGAGAAACACATTTGATATAAACAGATAAAATAACTTAGATATTCTATTTTGGGATAATGATGAATGAATTAAGATGATCAAAGCCTCTTATATTATTTAAAATCTTCAATGACTACTTCCATAACAAACAGAATCAATATTAAAAATTGATTTTATAGCCAAGCATTAATTCCTACAAACAGATATGGGGCTTTGGAAAAAATCTTAAATGAAAATTTAAAATGAGCCACTTGACAACTGACGATCTGTGTTACATTTCAAAATTAAGAGAAATTTATCAACAAATAAATTAACTTTGATGTCCTAGTTTTTAGTGAATAATGGTAAATAAAATTGAGATGATCAAAGCTTCTTATTTTATTTTAAAACTTCAATAACAACTTTGTGACAACCAAAATAAAAATACAACAAAAACACCTGATCTTGCACTGCTGTTTAGGGAAAGCATTTTTCTAGGCAAGAGAAATTGGAGAAGTAGAATGTGAATGCTCGTCCTTTGCTGCTGATGGCCTTGCCAGTGATTTAGATTTTTTAAGAAGAACATCTGTGCTGTTGCCTCAGTGACCCTCAATGCCTGATTGTGTCGCTGGTGTGCAAGCCAAGCCAAGAGCAAGTGAACCCCACACATTGAAATACACTGTTTATATGAGAGAAAGTGTACCCCTCATAATTTGATCACCTCGTTTATCTTGTGAGGAGACCAGTGAGAGAGCAGGTGGACCCCACATAATGAGTTACCCACTCTGTATGAGAGCAAGTGTACCCCTCATAATTAGATTACTTACCTTATTTATATTGTGAAGGTAAATACAGTATCCATATTTTCCTGCAAACAATCGACTGGAATGTCAGCACAATCTTTTGTTTTATCATAAAGATATTTCTGAAACTGACAACACAAAGATAATGAAGTCATGCCAGGACATAAAAGTGTTTTAAAGTGTCAAATCCTCAATAGTGGCTCCCTCTATATAAAGAGGAAGGCATTGTGTCCCAGTGGAAGGCTTCTACTAGACGCAGAATTGTGCTGATAAAAATGAACTCACAGGCGCACAATCTGTCAGTCAGTGGACCATCGGGACGGGATTGACGGACAGTTGAGTGGCGTTGTTCGTGTTCACTTCCCGACAGGATTATATCATATCAGTGGCTGCGTGAATGGTTTCTTAATGTTCGCCCTGTAACCTTGTGATGGGTGCTTGTGGCGGGAACATGTTGCTCACACTCTAAAGGTCCACTCCATATTAACCACTGTAGATACTCACAGGTCGTCTCAAGATGGCCGTGTCGCTGATCTCCTCATAAAGCAGACTTCTGAAATACCATGAGTCAGAAGAAGATTATGAAATACATTTTGTAAATGGCACAGGTTGTGAAGGAGATTTATTAAACAAATTACTGAGCACAGAGGAAAGGGTTAATA